>OX439130.1:42857303-43457303 GCA_949318235.1 Ecdyonurus torrentis | reverse complement strand
TTTGTAAGTTCTAAAATGAAATAACAAAAGAGGCAGTTCCATGCAAAAAGGTTATCACAACTACGCGTGTCCAACATAAGCGACGCTTTATAAGATACTATTTCGCCCAGAATGAGGAAGTCTACACGAAGTTAACCCCTAGGTTTGAATATGTCATTTGAAAGAGAAAAAGTAGTAGAAAAACTTGGCATAGGCAATTACCTGGAAAATTGACGTTTTATTTAATACAAGAAGAAATAAAAAATGTCAATTCTCAACCCTTTGCCGACTATGACGTCATTTGTTTACATCCGATTTTCAATTGTCTTCTTGATTTCATGCAACTGCTACAAATTCAAAAAAATTAACGGCCAACGGCCACCTTTCAACAATGGGATCGTTTGAAATCCAGAAGACAATTGAAAATCGGATGTAAACAAATGACGTCATAGTCGGCAAAGGGTTGGGAATTGAAATTTTTTATTTCTTCTTTTATTAAATAAAACGTCAATTTTCCAGGTAATTGCCTATGCCAAGTTTATCTACTACTTTTTCTCTTTCAAATGACGTATTCAAACCTAGGGGTTAACTTCATGTAGACTTCCTCATTAGTACACCCTAGAGGATCTATTGTAACGGATGACTTAACCAATCCTACTTCCAACGGAATGGGGTCTTGGCGGTGTCTTTAAGAGTACCTAACCAATGTCAACCAGGCATAATAGCAACCAATCCTATAAATTCCACTTCTGTATGGGAAGAGCGTCAAGATAGTTAAATCGCCCTGTCACTCAACATTTGAAGGGACTTCCTTTACTCGTAGAGCTGTAACGTTTATCAACGTGGTTTGATCGTAAATCAAATTACTTGCTTTTCAGAAAAAGAAATCGTGAGGAAATTCCAGAAGCAACCATGGGTGATGATAGCATTTTCTATCTATTCTTATCTTGGTAACCACAACTGCCACGACGTAGCCACGTAGTGCATACTTCGTGTTGTGCAAATTGCAAGCGAGATGGTCACTTATAGACATGTTGCACTATAATTATATTAATTAATTATTTATATAAAAATTTACTATTGACCAATAAAAAATAATTTAAAATTTGAAAATAAAATATAGTTATAGGTGTAAGAATTGAAATATTTTCTAAATCATATAAAATTTAATCAGGACAAATTTTTAAGTGCTTGATATGAAACCAAGTAATATTAGGTGTTTCTTTTTAAAGCGCGCATTTTAAAACGCAAAATAAAATACGAAGAAATAAAATAAAATAAACTTTTTATACATCATTTTGTAGCCAAGTGTTAGACATTTTTAAAACTGTTCTTAGAAATAAAATTGAGTGACCAGTTTTCTTGCACCGAGCGTCAACGTAAAAATTTGCAATTTTTTTTTCAAGACGTCTTTTTTTCTGCAAAAATGATGAGAAATTTGCCTTTTTAACTATCCTTTATTGACAGTTCATGGAGTCTGTTGGCATAAATAAGGTACCTATAGCACTCTAAACATGTTCTGTGATAAAAAAGGAAGGATATGGCCACATTGGTATCAGGGTTAAGGTGAAAACATTTGCGTTAAAAATTGCTAAATCTGCCAACATTTTCTCTAATTCGAGAATTTTTCTTAACGATTTAACGAAAATTTTAGTTTCTCTATAATTGCTTTGCACTCACAGTTTTCTTTCAAATCTGAGAAATGTTAGGTTTAATTATTTTAAAAAATTCAGTATGAAGTCTTCAATAGTTTGTAAAAATTGGCAGAAAATTAAAAATACAAACAATGATATGAAAATTAAAATTCATACAAAATCGGGAAAAAAAAAAAGAAAAAAACTGGATTTAAGAGAATTTTTAAAATTAAATTTAGCAATGTTGAACGCAAAAGTTTTCACCTTACCCCTGATACCAATGTGGCCATATCCTTCCATTTTTATCACAGAACATGTTTAGAGTGCTATAGGTATCTTATTTATGCCAACAGACTCCATTAATTGTCAATAAAGGATAGTTAAAAAAGCAAATTTCTAATCATTTTTGCAGAAAAAAAGACGTCTTGAAAAAAAAATTGCAAATTTTTACGTTGACGCTCGGTGCAAGAAAACTGGTCACTCAATTTTATTTCTAAGAATAGTTTTAAAAATGTCTAACACTTGGCTATACAAAATGATATATAAAAAGTTATTTTTATTTTATTTTTTCATATTTTATTTTGTGTTTTAAAATGCGCGCTTTTAAAAAAACACACTGTATTATAAGTATATAAAATTAAGAAATTTTAAATAGCAGAATTTTCATTTTATTAAATTATTAAAAATAATATTGATTATTTTTAAACTGATTCTACAATATTGAAACAGTTCTTTACTTTGATGTATAAAAGATTGCTGATCATTTCCTAAATGTACTTTGGTAATAATGTGAGTTATGTGTATCATTAGTCGTTTTAAGAACCGAAAAATTGAAATGATTATACTTTTTCATACAAGCCTTTTTAAGTATCAACTATATAATGTTGTAAGTGACAAGAAAACTAATATTCTATAGTTAATGCAATTCTGAATACAATAGCTGTAAGGACTAAATATACGAAATTATTGTTATTTGAATATAATTGTGTATCAATATAGGTTGGTTTGAAACCAAAATTACAATGTAAAACATTTTCCGGAAATTGCTACAATAATTACTAAATGATTTGTTATCACAAATACCTTAAAGCAATGTCTGTACAACTGATAGTCAATATAATGAAATGTCTTTAAATGATTTTTTGTGTCTACTAACCTTTGCAATTACAGCGTGTCTATAAGTGACCATCTCGCTTGCAATTTCCACAACACGAAGTATGCAACACTACGTCGTGGTAGTTGTGGTTACCAAGATAAGAATAGATAGAATTTGCTATCGTCACCCACGGTTGCCTCATAGAATTTCCTGACGATATCTGTATTCGACAAGCAACTAGTTTGATTTACGGACAAACTACGTTGATAAACGTTACAGCTCTACGAGTAAAGGAAGACCCTCCACAGGTTGAGTGACAGGGCGGTTCAACTATCTTGACTCTCTTCCCGTACAGAAGTAGAGGTTATAAGATTGGTTGCCATTAAGCCCGATGACAATGGTTAGGTACTCTTAAAGACACCGCCAGACCCCGTTCCGTAGGAAGTAGGAGGTTGTTCACTAGTCGCAATAAATCCTCAAGGGTGCACTAATTCTGGGCGAAATAGTATCTTATAAAGCGTCGCTTATGTTGGACACGCGTAGTTGTGATAACCTTTTTGCATGGTAGTGCTTACTCTTTTGTCTTGTTTTTTATAAATCTCACAAAATATAACATTTTTGGAGGCTTATTGTTTTCAGTTTTTTTTTTTTTTTTTTTTTTTTTTGATAATATTGATTTTCATAATTTCTAAATAATAATGTTTCTATTTTCTAATCAATTCCACTCTTTACAATAAAAAATATATATATTTCTAACCAATTCCGATTCTAATTAATTTCCATTTTAATCAATTCCACTCAATAAAATAAATAAAAATATATTTGTAACCAATTCCCATTCTAAATAATTCCACTAAATAAAATAAATGAAAATATATTTCTAACCCATTCCCATTATAATCAATTGCACTTAATAAAATAAGTGAAAATATATTTCTAGCCATTTCCAATTCTAACTAATTCCTATTCTAATCAATTCCACAATGTAATAAATAAAATGCAATGCCATATTATTATTATAAAATTAGACACCCCCCACCACTGACGTCGTCTTATCAAACTCATTTCCAACACACTTATTTTTTCTAACCATTTCAAATTCTAATCAATTCCGATGTCCCATTTTAAATAGCAGAGTTTTCAGTTTATTAAAAACAATATGTATTATTATTAAACTGATTCAACAATATTGAAACTCTTCTTTACTTTGATGTATAATAGATTGGTGATCATTTCCTTAATATAATATAATATAATGTACTTTGGTACTAATGTGAGTTATGTGTATCATTAGTCGTTTTAAAAACCTAAATCCAAAATAATTACTATTTCATACAAGCCTTTTTAAGTATCCACTATATAGTTGTAAGTGACAAGAAAACTAATATTCTATACTAAATGCAATTCTCAATACAATAGTATCAAGTACTAAATATACAAAATTATTGTTATTTGAATAAAATTGTGTATCAATAGGTTGGTTTCAAACAAAAATTATAATGTAAAACATTTTCCGGAAAAAAAAAAGAATTTTAATTCAAATGGTTTAAATTTATTTAAAATAAAATTAATGCGATAATATGTGTTGTTATGTTAGGTTTCATATTATGTAAGTCAGCATTTGGTGCGTAAAATATATCACATACCAAGGACTTGTTTTGAATGGACGCTGAGTTTAAGAATTTTGTTGGCCCAGAAAATTGATCCCAACGCAATAAAATAATTTCTAAGAAACGAGAAATCTTAGTATCAAGAGGTTACGGAAAACAATATCACAAAAAAATACTTCCGATTTTTTTTTTTTTTTTTTTGAAAATTTTTTTGAAAATTTTTTTCTCGAGATTTAAAAAAAAAAAAAAAAAAAAAAAAACTGAAAACAATAAGCCTCCAAAAATGTTATATTTTGTGAGATTTATAAAAAACAAGACAAAAGAATAAGCACTACCATGCAAAAAGTTTATCACAACTACGCGTGTCCAACATAAGCGACGCTTTATAAGATACTATTTCGCCCAGAATTAGTGCACCCTTGAGGATTTATTGCGACTAGTGAACAACCTCCTACTTCCTACGGAACGGGGTCTGGCGGTGTCTTTAAGAGTACCTAACCATTGTCATCGGGCTTAATGGCAACCAATCTTATAACCTCTACTTCTGTACGGGAAGAGAGTCAAGATAGTTGAACCGCCCTGTCACTCAACCTGTGGAGGGTCTTCCTTTACTCGTAGAGCTGTAACGTTTATCAACGTAGTTTGTCCGTAAATCAAACTAGTTGCTTGTCGAATACAGATATCGTCAGGAAATTCTATGAGGCAACCGTGGGTGACGATAGCAAATTCTATCTATTCTTATCTTGGTAACCACAACTACCACGACGTAGTGTTGCATACTTCGTGTTGTGGAAATTGCAAGCGAGATGGTCACTTATAGACACGCTGTAATTGCAAAGGTTAGTAGACACAAAAAATCATTTACAAATAAATGTCTTTTTTATTTGGCTCACTATATTATGTTATTGGGCTACATCTATCCCAGTCAAAGTCAAGACATTGTCTTATCAACAGTTTAAGACTTTCTAATAATGGAAAAGCACACACGGTCCAGCCATGGCTTTAGTACATAGCTCGGCATTCGCCATAGAAGTCTATAGAGAAACCGTGGAAACGTCTAGGCAGGCTTATCAGTGCAATCATATCGATCATGCACTTCCCAAATGCTGTGCATCGTCATGTTAACATGCATAATGCAACGTGTTGTGCTCCCACACTTTACGTACGCACCCAGCAGTGGCTCGAATACATACTCAGTGAGGAGTACAGAGATACGAGTAATCTGCCTCCACCACTTGGCTGTATCAGCTAGTATGTTTTTACATTCATACTAACAGTTCATTCTCAGTAAAAGCGACAGCTTAAAAAAAAAAAAAAAAAAAAAAAAAAAGCTATTTACCAAGGAAATATACTAATCCATGATGTATATTATAAAAAACAGATTAAATGTCATTTTTCTTAAAACTAAGTTAAGTAATTTTTTTACTGCCTATGCAGATGTGATGAAATTAATTACACCTCTATAAAACTACATTTCCTACATTATAAAATATAATTCAAAAATTTATTTTCATATTCCAACTTTTATTAAATAAATTTTAAGAAGCAAACAAAAAAAATATTCAAATAAAAAATTTATCAATTAAAATATTATTGACTAATAGTAACTATATTTATTTTAAAAAACATAAGCTTCATTTTAGGGGAGTTATTATTTTTAAGAGCAAGGCTGCAAAATATTTCATAATAAAATAATCAGATATAATATATTTTTAATAGCAGATGTTATTTTATTTTAGTTTAATTATTAAATTCGTTTTAAAATTGAATAACTTTTTAATTTTGTTTTTAGCTTTTCTGACCTTTATGGTTATTAGATTGCATGAAATTTCTTTGATATAATTTGTAAATCCATGCATATTTAGTCATTTTAGAGACTGTCCGATTATTTTCTGAAAAAAAAAAAAAAATATATATATATAATAATAATGAGCAATGAGGAAGGTGAATTTTTTTTAACCCCCACTTTTTATGACATTTTTGAAAAGAGCGTTAAAAATTTTTGAGGCGTTATTTTTTCTTAAAACGATTGGAGCATGGGAAGTATTTTTAATTAATTTTTGAACATCGTCATAAAGAGACTCTGACGTCATCAATCGGGCATTTATTTCGGAAAGTATTGACCGTAGAAGGTTCAGTAGCCAGTTTTTTGAAATCCTGACGTCAAGCTGATTTCATTCAACTGGTTGCTGAACCTCGAACGATTAGTATTTGCCGAGAAAAATGTGGAATGATGACGTCAGAGTCTTTTTAGGGCGATTTTCAAAAATTAATTAAAAATACTTCGCATGCTCCAATCGTCCTAAGAAAAATTGCGCCTAAAAATTTTTTAAAGCTCTTTCCAAAAATATCATAAACCCAACAAAAAAAATTCAATTCACCTTCCTCATTGTCGCCAAGTTTCTGAGAAATCCGTCGTGTATGGTCTTACAGTTCTATCTATGATCTCTCCTAATGACTATAGCACCGGTAGAAATCACAATAAAATATAACCAATGATTGACATTTTAAATCTTTGTACTGTAAATTAAATCAATGCATTACAAATTTCAAAAGATGCAGCATACTTCCATTAATGTCTTCTTACAAAAATTTTAAAAGATTTACAAAATCAAAGGATTTTTGCGACCAGAAAGGAAATTTAGACGTTAACCCCTTTGGTCAAGCGGGGGTGATTTGAGCCCCACCATGGGGACACGAACTAAAAAATTAATAATTAAATAAATGTGGTAAAAATATGCATGGATTTTATGATACAAACTTATATCTCACAGATGGGGAAAAAAATGTAATTTATGGTGCAATATTTATGTATGAGATATAGCAAAAATATCGGAAAATATCAGTATCGTACCGGAGCAAATTTGGTTTTGCAAGTATCGTATCGGTATCGGCAAAATTTAAAAATATCGGTATGTATCGGTATCAGCTCCACGACTGAAATAAATTCTATTAAATCCATTAAAAAATAATCTTAAAATAATTTAATGTTAAAGAGAGTAGAATTTTTGCCATAATTATGAATTTCATGTTCTAAATTTTTACTAAGATAGAAATGAAAACATATTTAAATTTATTGCAACTTTTATTTATGGGTATATTTTTTTTTTTTTTTGAACTGCTTGTTACTATCGTATGAACTGCTTGGATCAAACAAATTTATTATTTCTTAATGTAGATTTATTATATTAATGTTTACTTGTAATGATATTTTATATTTTTAAGTCATATTTAAATAAATAGTAGTAAAAACTATTATTTAAAATAATTTATTTTATTTACAAAAAGAGTAAATAAAATACATAGCACAATTCAATTCAATTCAAAATAGGCTTTATTGCAATAAAACACATTACATAAATTACATATGTTTGGGTTTAAGTAATACAACTTTATAACCAAGTCAGCCAAAGGGGAAAAGATATTTCGTTATATATATTTTTACCATTTACTAATATTAATACATATATAGATATTTAGTTATTACATGCAACTTATTATCAAATATTATATATATAATGCAGTATAAAACATAAAAAATCATATTTCTTTCTTTCTTTTCTTTTCTTTCTTTTTTTTTTTTTTTTTTTTTTTTTCCTTGTAATGAAATATGATATTTTATTTTACTCTAAATTATAAAGGGGAGACAATTAGTTACACATACTTTGAGTGAAAAATAAATTCTCCCCAATTTCTTACGTGCTAAAACACACATTATATTTAAATAAAATAAAAAACACACACGATACAAATCTTGTATTTATAAAACTATTTTGAAAGTGCCGCTGAGCGTATAGTACGCACTTTATTTAAAAAACTTCCAAGTTCAATCAATACTTTTCTATTTTCAAGAGAGTGAAGATTTTTTAATTCTTCTTTATATTCTAGTATATTATGTTTTATTCTGAACTCATTTGTTTTCTTACAATCAAAAAGTATGTGATTGACACTTTCTGCCCTAAAACAAAGTGGACATAACTGAACTGTTAGACCTCTGAAATTAAGAATAAATTTATGAGTCCGCCAAATGCCTAGTCGTAACCAAAGAATGCCGCTTCTGCTATCTCTTGTGCAAATACTAACATATTTAGGCATATCTTGCGGATCATTTTTAATTGATATTAAAGACTTTTTATCATAACATTTTTCTATTATATTTTCTCGCGATTTAGTAAGCAATACATTTTTAACAAGAGAATAAACTTTTAAATTATTGAGATTTTCACCCACCCACAGATTTTGCAAGTTATTTTTTTGAAGAAGATCTTTAATTTTATACAACCACGGAACCTCCACCCATGCTAATCCCCTCTTAAGTTGTTCCCTATAACATATTGATACTAAGGGGGGTGCAAGATCTTTTGCGCATTTTAACCAAAACATAAGTGCCCTGCACTGTGCCCTAGATGAGATATCAACACTTCCTGTTTCTTTGAGTATGCCACAGTGCGCCGCCCCCCTTGCAATACCTAGTGTACGCTTCCAAAAGCCTGCTTGTACAGTTGACAGCACATCTGTATTTTCAACCCCCCAAATCTCCGCTCCATATAGTGCGACGGTCTCCACTATAGACAAATATAATTTATTACTAAGTTCAAACGTAGGTTCAACAAACTTATATAGTGCTGTAGAGGTAGAAATTAGGGCTTTTTTAGCTTTATTACTGGCTAATTTAATATGCTGAGTCCACTTGCCATTCATTGAAAAAATAACACCCAGATAAACAATTGAACGTACACGTTCCAATTTTTCTGCGTGTAATGTCCATTGTTCAGTAGCGCTGAATGTATTACCATTTTTAAAACATAAAATTTTTGTTTTACCTGTATGTACTTCTAAACCAGCTATTTCACTGTAGTTACCCAACCCATCTAGACCAACTTGTAATCCCTCAATTGTTTCAGAAATAAGCAAAAAATCATCTGCGTACAGTAACCCCGGTATTTCAATATTATTGTAAGGACCAACTTTAGGAGGTGATAATTTTTCAGACTTAATATAGTCAACAATATTATCTATAAATATAGAAAAAAGTAAAGGGGAAAGTATGCAACCCTGCTTAACACCTCTGTAAGACAAAAACGGCTCGGTTATTTCATTATTACCACATTTAACTGAAAATTCAACATACTCATACATGCCCATTAAAGCTTCTATATGTTTATTGGAACACCCTTTTTGCCACAAACGCGCCCATAACTTTTTTCTATCGACCGTATCAAACGCTTTTTTAAAATCCACAAAAGCGACATAAAGTCTCCCGTGTTTTTTACTTAAATATTTTTTAATTATATGGTCCATAACAAAAATATTGTCTACCGTGCTATAATTTGGACGAAAACCAGCTTGATAAATTGATATTTTATTTTTCTTCTCACACCAAATTTTAAGTCTATTATAAATTAATTTACTGTCACTATTGAGTGCCCCTTATAACAATATGTAGGCAACGCCGCAGTACATAAGTACGCACATAGTTGCATACATACTAGGATACATTTCAAATTACAAAGGTCACAATATGACTAGCAAGGCCCGTGACTTAAGCTCGTTCTATAAACTAACACACAAATATTGAGCCAGCTTCGAAAATGATCCTTTGTTACAAACATCTGATTATGACGTCAGCTCGTTCTGTAAAGTATAGTGAATCTCAAAAACAGTGACTGGCTGGCCAACAAAAAAGAACACATTCATTAGTTAATCTTTTTTTTTTTTTTTTTTTTTTTTTTTTTTGAGCCGATAAAAGTAAGTTGCATATTGAGACAGGATTTTTTTTTTCTGCAAGTTTCCCTTATTCTTATCAAGTTCAAAGATCTTAAAGAAGAAATAACAATGATCGACCATATGTACAAACGTAGTAAAAAGTAGGCCATTATGTTTTCCTTTCATTTTACTATAATAGCTCCTTCTATAAACTACACACAAAAGTTGAGCCAGCTTCGAAAATGTTCCTTTGTTAAACCATATGATTATGACGTCATTACCTGTTTACTACGTTTATATGTATGGTAGATCATTGTTATTTCTTCATTTGGAACTGTGAACTTGATAAGAATGAACGAAACTTTAAAAATAAAAGTTCAATGCTTTTCATGCGACTCACTTTTATCGGCTCAAAAAACAAGATCGACCAATGAACGTGTCTTATTTTGTTGGTCAGCCAATCACTGTTATTGAGATTCACTATACTTTACAGAACAAGCTATTGTATTTAAAAACAATCTGCTATTATATTTTATTGTTAGCAAAATACTGTATTAAGCTTGCAAACGAGAGAAAAACAAAACAAATGAATGTGGCATATGTGTTCATTTTAATGCCTTGTGTTTTGTTGTAACGTTTGCATCAGTAAAAATTAATATGAATAAAGATAAATTGTGGAGATATCAATTATTTATAGTAAAATTAAATGTAGAAATATTATAACATTTAGGTTTTCATTACAATTACAAAATTTTAATCGTATGTTCAAAATTTTGTACATAAATAGTTGAAAATAAAATATATTTAATTTAATAATATAGCTTATAGGCATAGAGCATCTTGAACAAAAAACTTGTCTAATATCCTGACATTCTTAAAAAATCAACGTTGATTTGGTCGGGGTCATTGATTTCTAATTTATTTTCCATTTACAAAATTGTGCGTGCAGACTCTGACGTCACAGCTTGCTTGTTTTTTGCGCGCGTTAACTAGGTGAGCTGTGACGTCAGAGTCCGCACGCACAATATTTTAAATGGAAAATAAATTAGAAATCAATTACTCCGGTCAAATCAATGATATTTTTTAGGAACGTTAGGATATTAGACAAGTTATGGTTCAAGATTTTCTTTGATTTTATTTCTTTTCGAATATTAATTAGTCTAAAAGTGATATTCATTTATACAGTCTTTGGTTCGATTATTGTATCTACGATAACGATACTTGCTTACAGATTAACTGTTTTATTAAAGTTATTGTTTTGTTGTAGATTAACAAAAATTGAAGATATTAACAACGTATAGATAACGTTTCTTTTTGCTCAAAATCTATAAACACAAAACAACAGAAAAAATAAACGCAAAACAACAAAAAAAATAAACACAAAAGTAAGAAAGGTACAATCATTGCAGTAAAAAATGAAATTGCATTGGCTTATGGCCATTCAATGCAATCAGATGGAGATTTCAGTTGACGCAAAACTCTATCTCTATCTAAATACATGTTATTTCCATAAGCCAATGGAATTTCATTTTTCATTGTAATGACTGTACACAAAAAATACGAAGATATACAAAAACACAATACTGTGTTTTTATATATTTTTTTATGTTTTGTTATACTGTGAGTCTAATATTATCGTACCCAATACTGATATTATTCTAACTAATTTATTTCAATTTTACACATACAGTATACGGTTTGCTTTATTAAAAGACACACACACACACACACACACACACACACACACACACACACACATATATATATATATATATATATAATATACTGTATATAAAAGTATTTGTGTGTACTATGAATAGAAAATGATTTATAAACTTAGTAAAATAGTTACATAATTTCAATGAAATCAATTGTTCATAAATAAATATTTCTAAAATCTGGTTTGAAATATTAGTTTAAATGTATTTATAAATTATATAAAAATAAAAATTATCAAGTGTTTAATTTTTATTAATTTTATGACAAAAATAAAAATTTCACTTTTAAAATAAACTAAGAAATGATTGTTTTTAAAACATGTGTTTGTAAATAAAATAAACAAAATGTCAGAAGACTTCGTGTATTAAAAGAATGCCGATGCACAAAAATCTTTATCAATACTTCATATTATACTATTTTAAAGTTTATATTTTACTATTTATTTTTGCGTTATTATCAAACGTAAGCTGATTAATTTGGCTATATTTTAAAACTATTAATAATTGTAATTTACATTTTTATGTAATTTTGATAATTACATAATATTAACATAAATTTTATTTAAGATTATAGACTCTTTTACAGTTTTATTACATTATTTTTCAAAATGAAAATAAAAAAGTTTTTTTTTTCATATACAAAAAGAGGAAATTATTCTTAATCTATTATTAAGCAAATATATATTTTCTTAGTTTATTAAATATTTTTTATTGATTTCTGAAAATAAAAAAATGGAGCCACGGGTGCCAACATTATGCATGTAGACATAAAAAAGTTGACGCCGTGATGCCATTTCAGGATTTTCAAAAATTAATCTCAGAAAATAAAAATTTACATATATATCAATGTAACAAGGAAATATTTTAGAATATGCAATAAAATAATCCTTTAAAATGTTTATCTTTCCTGGGTGTAATTCAGCTACTTCAAAAAGTAGATAAATAAGCTTTTATTTACAAAATAAACATACTTATGTTACAGCATAAATCCAAGAAAAGCAAAGAATGCTATAAGAAGTGATCTTTTACAGCTTCAATTATTACTACTAAACAAATTTGAAAAAAAAAGTGATAATAATATGATGTTATCTATTATTTTAAACTTTGATTTTTTTTAATTGAAATTTCTAGCTTAAATTATTTTTACGTACAGTACTAGCTGAGTCAATTATTTATCAGGGAAATGACGTCATTAAATAGCTGATGTATAACATTGCAGATGCAGAAATGTTCACATCTAATTTTCTATAAGTAAGTGATAATATCATTAGAATTAACGAGACTGCTGGTCTCGTTTTATACATAAAAAACGTTAACAATAATCAGAGTAATTTTTTGCATTGTTGCATATTTTAAATTATCCACCAACAGAAGTTGAATCAAATGTTAAAAAAAAAGAGGTCAAATCAATAAAGAAGTTGAACCAAAGAAAATAAAAATACACAATAAACATGCCGTCTCAGACAAATCAACATTCAGAGAAAATAAAAGAAGGTTACAGAGACTACAAAAAAAGTATGCTTAATTTTATTATGTTCTAAAAATTATATTATTTATGTGTTATCCTTATAATTATATAATTATATTGTAATTATTATATTATCCTTTCTAATTTTTTTTATGCTGTGCTAATGATTTATGTACCTTGTTTCATTTCAGAACTCCAAGAAGTAAAGTTCAAAACTAAGATAAATATCAACACAGAACATATTGGTTTACGATTTAATAACTTAAAAGTAAAAAAGAAGATACTGCTGAAAAACAAATTTAAACATGGGAAAATCAAGTCCAAGAAACAAGAAATACTTACTGCATTTAGAGTTAATAACAAAGCAGATTTAAGAACAAAAGTTAAATCTATCACATATAAAATGAAGAAAATTATATTTTATACAAATCTCGCGACAAAATTAAGACGTTCAATTAAATCCAGATGCACCAAAAAAAGATTCAATGATTTTAGGAGATTAAGACAACATAAAATAACTAAAATTTTAAAAAGACTGCGTCCTCGTTTTAATGCATCATTGATAAATTCTTTTATTTTTACAAGCCTTGAATATGAAAATATACATAACATAAGAAATATTAATGTAAATAACATAAAAAATAATATCAATAAATGGTATTTATTAAGAAAGAAGAGAAACAATATCAACACAAGACATTTAAAGAAGAGAGGAGGACAGATATATCATCCCAACAGAACACATATATTCACACGTCAAGGTAAGGAAAACTGGAAAACATTAAAAATAAGTCAGTTTAAAATTATTTAAATATTAGATTTAAAGCAAAGAAAAAAAAGAAAAAGTTGATCAAAAAATGGTTTAAGTTCATGGTAAAAGAGGAACGAAACATTCGCCGGGATGCAAAACCTCGGAAGGCTAACCCTCAAGAGGGAGGTCCGGGGGAGCGTAGCCCCCCCCCCCCTCCCCACGGTGCCCGCCGCAGGCGCGATTTTTTTTAGAGACACGTGTTCAAATCGTCTAATTTGAATATCAAAATATAGTAACCTGTTATTTCATTATTACCAAAATAAGAGCATGTTTCAGACATTTTTCTTCAATTTTTTCATGATATATGATTTTTTTTTCGTGTAAAACAATTATTGGCAACGCATCATATAAGAGATTTTTTGGAGCGACTAAAAGTTTTGAATTGATTAAAATGCTCTATAGTATGTATACAGTACACAGTACAATATACTGTAGATGAACTTGGTCGGATATAAGCTTAATTGGCAAAAGTGACTTATCGATCAAAAATCGCCAAAATTCTAAACTCAATTCTGACTGACACTATTCAAAAACAGAAAATTAGAGTCTCAAAGCTGAAAAAAAACAAACAATAGTTTCTTTCTTTGTTTTTTTTTTGTTTTTTTTTTTTTTTCCTTGGCCCTTTTTTTTACCCCGGCCCTCTTTTACCACGGTTTAAGCATATATATATAAATAAAAAACGATTTTTTTAATGAAAAAAAAAGTTAAGTTGATTGTGTTGCAATAAGTTAAAAAATAAAACAATGTTAATAATAAACAAATATTAAAATATGCCACGTTGTTCAAAGTTCTTAATTTGAACTGGTGAAAACAAGAATAAAAATAATCAAAGACGTATTACACCTGAAAAAAAAACAGTCTGTTTAATATCCTAAAAATCAACGTTGATTTGGCTGGAGTTATTAATTTCTAATTTATTTTCAATTCACAAAATGACAGATGCGGTTTTATGACGTCACAGCTTGAATGTTTCCTAGAGTGTGGACCTTTGAGCTGAGACGTCATAAAACCGCATCTTCCATTTTGAGAATGGAAAATAAAATAGAAATCAATGACTGGCCAAATCAGCGTTGGTATTTAGGTATGTTAGGATATTAGACAGGATAATTATATTAGGTTATAGTTAGGTTATAATAGATACATAATATCATATTTCCATAAAATTATTATTTATTGATGATAGAAACTCAAAATAAACTCATTGTCTCTATTTCATACTAATCCAATGGGATGTAGTAATTTTTAGAATTGAAACTTTGAAACCACGCTCATTTAAGTTTTTTTTTTTTTTTTTTTTTTTTTTCTTTTTTTTTCTTTTTTTAATTGCACATTCTGAAATTGAACATTTTGTTAAATCAATTGTTTGATTTTTTTTACTTCATTCACTCCGTTCATTACTTTGATTAGAAAATTTTTCCATGCTTGCTTATGCAAATGATAACAAGCATAAGGTATATTACGAATTAAAAAAAAGCAATAAAAATTACAAAACCAAAATTTAATAATTATGGACTATACTTTTTTTCAGAATGTGCAATAAAAAATCAGAGTCTCTTTTATGAGAAGTTTGGCAGCATAACTGCTAAAAAGAAAGAGCTAATGATAATTTTTATACGTTTCATTTATTTTGTTATTACTTTATTGCAAAGAGAGGCAATTGTTACATGATATATTTTATTGATTGCAGAGGATGAAGAAGTGGCCATCGAATTAGATGAAGCTCCCTCAAGTAGTAAGAAGACATCGTATCTAGCTAAACCTCCTTGTTGTGCTCTTGGACAGAGATACGAGATCCTGCAGTACAATCGTGAGTGTTGCTAATGAAATTATGGGAACTATTTATACACTTATATATGTATATGATGACCCAAAGCCCTTTCTTATCCCCATGGTATCCCCTTAAACTTGCGCTTATCCTGTAAAATATGCAACCCGCTACAATATATAGTAAAACCGTAACTATGACTTAAAAGATAAGAGACAGGTTGCATATCTCGCAGGATGATCACAAGTTTGCGGGGCTACGGAAGGGCTTTGGGTCATCATATGTATATGAATTTTATATATATATATATATATATATATATATATATATATATATATATATATATATATATATTTGTTTTTTTGAGAGCCACACAAAAACGTGGTTAAATTTTACGACACTAAAATAATTTTTAATAAGTCTGTGAATGAGGAGGATATAAAGAAAGATTATATTAAAAAAATATATTTGAGTTATTCATTTTTTTTATAATAATAATAATTATGTAAGCATAAAAAATTTAAGTTCCATATAGGTCATACAAGATGTTATTAAATCCAATTTTTTGTTTCAGTTTTACGTGAAGCTGCGAAAATTTTGAGGTACAACTCGTTTCCAGACGGTTGTATATTTACGTGTCTGAAAGAACGTGTACACAGGCTATGGAAATATGAACTCCTGCACTGTGAATTCACAAGATATAAATCAGTTCTGAAGGCACAGAAATGTGTTATTATAAAAGGTGACACAGGGAGGAAGACGTGCTATAACATACCTGAGAATATGGTTGAGTTTTTAAAACTCCAAAATGTGCCTGGTAATACTCATTCTGAGTTGATGAACAATCTACCTGTCTAAAAAAATTTAAGGTCTGTTTTACATTTTTTATGTTTATAAAATTTACTCAATTATCTTGAATGACTTTTATTTTTATTAGTTAAGAGATAGGCTCTATGGTATGCTATAAGTGATCACGAGTTCGCTTCTAAGTGGTCAGCTTTTTTTTTTTTTTTTTTTTTTTTCCTGGTACGTTGATGCCCAAGTGTATGTTACTGTGTCACAGGTAAAACAGTGAGAGATTTACTCTTATTAGGCTTCAATCATGGTGCCGATTAAATCACAAGCTGTTATCACACAATATCATGCATATTGTGTGACGGAGATTTTTTTTTTTTTTTTTTTTTTTTTTTTTTACATTTAATACAATTTTTAATGTCATTATTTATAATTAGCTTATGTTTCATACAAAGAAATAAAAAAAATAAAACTTAGGTACTGATCTCTGTTACAATCTAACAAGATGTTCAAAATTTAAAAATATCACATTCAATATCAGATTGAGTAATCCACCTCTTATAAAAGTTTTAGTACAAGTCTTCATTGGAAATTAGGTAGGAAAAAAATGTCATTAAAATCAACATTGAATCTTTAGAGCTTAAAAATTTTGGACCGAATATATTTGGATTTTTCTCATTTCTAAGTCAAAGTCTATGCACAAAAAAAAAAAAAAAAAAAAAAAAAAAAAAAATGTATTGCACATACGATTTTTTTTAAATTAAATTACTAGATTTTTTTATTATGCTTTGATCTCCATAATTATATTTTGTCTTTTAGACAGCTCTATAGTATAGTAGTACTGGTTGGATGAAGCTTATTTTTATGTCTACATCCAGAAAACTCTTGGGTTGTAATAACGCAGTCTAAAAAATCATGGCTACTACTTTGTGAACTCAAAAGCGAATCTTATAAACATAATAATCTACAGGCGAAGCGTATCTTATCTTATAAATCCAGTGCACCAAAGGCTTACCAAAAGTTGGTACCAATTATACTGGTCAAAAAATGTATAAAATATAAAGAAATGCGGTTAACAACTATACAAACAGCAACAATAACTGCTTATGCAGGAATGCAGTTCTTTTTTTTTTTCTTTTTAAATATTACTTTTGAACTAAAAATCTGTCATATTTATGTATATAGTAAAGTGCCAAAACTTGTGGTCAAGGACTTTAAGAGCATTATATGGCCTCAATACATTCATATGATAATTGTTTTATTGCATTATGGTTATGAAAAACTTGATATAGGACAAGTATATAGTGTTTATTATTTATTTACTATGCATGAATATTTTTATTATTTTGCTTTAAATAAAATACAATAAAATATTTTAACCTTATAAATATATGAGTGATAAATATTTTCAACATACTTTTCTTTATCGAAATGAATTTAAAATTATTTGTAAATGACACTGCTGGCGAATGTACAGTACATATTTTATATTTACTGGAAAAAATATGTTAATTTAAATGTAATTTGAATATGAAATAAATTATTATTAAAAGTAATGATTTTTACTGCCTTGTAAAACCTTTTTACAAACTTTCGACAACTTATAAAAATGTAAATTATATAAATTTTCATAGAGAATTTATTAAAAAAAAGTGCTCATCTAAAATATTTTTCTTGTCAATGTGAGGAAACTAAATTTATTTTTAAAATTGGTGCTAGCGTCAATTTATACAATGTCAATTTGTTAAAGGCGTAGAACACCTTTAACAAAAAAGTTGCGTAATATCCTAAGAAACCTGAAAATCAACGTTGATTTGGCCAAAGTCATTCATTTCTAATTTATTTTCCATTCACAAAATGCCACTAGCGGTCACTGACGTCACAGCTCGCCTGGTCCAAGCTCGCGTAAACCGGGTGAGCTGTGACGTCAGTGACCGCCAGTGTCATTTTGTGAATGGGAAATAAATTAGAAATCAATGACTCCGGCCAAATCAACGTTGATTTTCAGGTTTCTTAGGATATTATGCAACTTTTTTGTTCAAGGTGTTCTACGCCTGTAAGTCCCATCGTGTGTTTTGTGATATAAATGATAATGTTTTCATATGTTGTCTATGCCTTTATATGAAGTGGCACCAAGCAAATTGTTAAATAACGGAGTTGCAAAAGTTAAGGCTATAAAACTTAACGTTAATTTCAATAATAATCATTTTTCAGCCTAACTTCAATGGTGACCTATCTATAAATTTTTATTGTGGGGTCATTAAATTAGGATATTTAAGCTATAAAATGTTACCAAATCTGATAGACGGTCAAAATTTAAAGAAATTTTACCTTTGACCCTTGCCCTTAATAGAAATGTGCCACGCACGGAAATATTTATTTACACAAAATAATAGGTAATATTACACCTTTTTCATACGAAAATAACTTTAATGAGGAAAACTAAAGAATAAAAAATTGTATACTGTTCACCCTTCAATTTGATATAATAACATATAATATATATACAGCATTATAATATACCATGATATTATTACCACAGTATATAATAATGTTGTTATTATTATTAGTAGTAACATTAACTATATATAACATACAATATTTAGTGTTGTGGGTCTATTGTCTATATAGCCTGGCAGTATGTTTATTATTATATGGATATAGGACAACCATAAAGGTGATATGGTGTTATGATAATAAAAGTAAAGTTTTCCTTTTAGATATTGTTAACAGAGATGAGAATATTATATAATATAAATATATAGAAGTCAAAACTATTAAAATAAAACTGAAGTTGGGAGGGGAGAGAGAGAGAGAGAGAGAGAGAGAGAGAGAGAGAGAGAAGGATGGGTGAGGATGATGTAAAAAGGGAGGTAGGGAGAGAGAAGAATATGGGTACATATACAACAAAGAAGGATAGAAAACGGAGAAAAATAATAAGTGTGAGAGAGGTACATAGAGGAAAAAAAGACAAATAATAGAGAGAGAGAGAGAGAGAGAGAGAGAGAGAGAGAGAGAGAGAGAGAGAGAGAGAGAGAGAGGTTCTCAAGTAGGCCCAGGGGACTGAAATATAACATGGGCTTCATAAAATGGCGCCTACCACATCCTCAGGTAAATTCAAAACACGTACGCACTTATCAACTCAACACGCGCTTCCAATTTATTTCACTTTTTTATATGTATATGTTTTTATATATTAATACAAATAGACAATTTGTGGAGGAAAAAAAAACTAATTTATATAAATGTTTGTGTAAATTTAATTATAAAATTGTATTGTTTTAATTAATGGATTTTTATCTTGTTTTTATAAACTTTAAAAATAATATTTTTATTTCGTAAAAATAGTATGAACATACATAATTATGAATACTTATATTATTATGCTTGTTTTATGTTTTGTTTTATTACTTTGTATACATAAAAAAAATTATTCAAAACAGTGATTTTTTTTAAACACCCCAGATTAAATATGAATACTCGACGATTATATTTATACACAAAAAAAATTACCAATTATTTTTCCTCAATATCAATCTAATGCCAAAGTTTAAATTTGAAGATAGTTTGTAGAATTGAATTTCATTTAAAATAAGATTTAAGAAATTTTATGATATAAATCAGGTCTTTACGTAGTCGGTTGAGGAACGAATAAGTGAGCCAAGAAATTGACTGACTGAAAGAGACTGAGTGAATCGAATAACGAGCTGCTTTTGCTCTGATTTGGCTCGATTGTTTAAGTGATGTGAAAGAGAGAGAAATTTAAGAGTGCGGTGTGGCGGAGAAGAAAAAGAAGTCTAAGAAAAAAAAAGTAGTGCAAGGGAGAGAATGTTTTGGCATCAGTAAAAGGTATAGAAAAGACAAAGAGAGATTTTATACTTTTGCGCGCACATTTAGAAATTTAATACTTAAAAACTATCATCAATTTTGAACTACGCTTCAAGTTGAAGTTGTAAAGTAGATTTATTGTATAAAATTAACTTCATTAGCGAAGTCTTGAAGACTTGAATTAAGTTCAAATGTTTTATGTCTCATTGAAATTTATTCCATATGTGTGTAAATTTATTCCGTGTCGATCAGTATGCTGTATAGTCTGAGTAATCTCTCTCTCTCTCTCTCTCTCTCTCTCTCTCTCTCTCTCTCTCTCTCTCTCTCTCTCTCTCTCTCTCTCTCTCTCTCTCTCTCTCTCTCTCTCTCTCTCAAAAGAATTATTTTATTATTTCTTCCCTAGATTTATAACGCTATAGGTAAAATTGAAAATAATTTCTAAATTTATAATTTTTTTAAATTAGATATATTTTGTATTTATATTTCTTGTAACCCTGAAAGTTGATATTAAATATTTAAATTATTTTTCACAGTTGCGGTAAAAACAATAAAAATCGTCTATCAATACATAAATTAGTATACTATCTTACATATAAGAACTTTATAGTTGTGAAGTATTTTTTTTAGAATTCCTAGAACGTGCAAAATATCCACTTTTAAAAAATGTAAGATTTTTTCAGGGTCACAGAATCTGAAAATATCAAATAAAAGAATAAAAAGAAAAAATGCCTTTTTTTTTTTTTACTCTCGTTTTTCATTCAATGTAAATAAAATATTTTAATATATTATAGGATATATTATTATGTATCTATATTTTTAATATTGTTCTTACTAAGCTGGTATGGTTGAGTGGTAAAGGGCAGCTGACTCGTAACTCTGTGTTCTTCGTCAGTGAATCTATAGGGTTGAGTCAATGATTTGTGCATCATATATTCGTGAAAGGGAAATATGAGCACAACACGTTACACGGTGCGTAGTGCACGCTTACTATGGTGACGCACAGCATTCGAGAGTTACTTTGCGTGCTTTGTGTTTCCACAGTTTCTCAATAGTCTGTTATTTGTATTTAGGCCATGGCTGGACCGTGTGTGCGGTTCCTTTGCACCTTTCGATAAAACTATATATTGACGGGACTATAGCAAATTAGTACCACGATAGTAAAATATGGCACGATTATTTAGAAGCAAAAGTGTTTTTTACACGGAATAAAAAACAATTTACTTTTGCTCATAATTAAATTTACAAAAAAAAAAAAAAAAATCACGAAATACAAAAAATGTTACTTCTATGCAACTAAAAATATTTTCAGTTTTCACTACATGCGTATAAAAGACGACAAATTTTAAATACAGTAACACTGGCAAAAGCTCTCATTAAATACAATTTAGTGTCAGTGAATCTTTTATTGGTACTAATTTTTCTTCTTCTTTTTTTTTTTTTTTTTTTTTTTTTTTTTTTTTGTTCGCTTCATTATTTTAGTATAGACATATTTGATAGGAATATATTGTAAAACAAATTAAATGTTGCTTTAATCCTAAGTGGCTTACTATAAAATAACCCGTGTTGAAAACTTTGGGAGCCAGTTAAGAGCTTTCCTCTACTTTTTGATGACTTTCCATCGTTCATTATACAATTTTATGACAGAACAAAACTTTTTTACTGTCTACCTTTATATAATATATATATATATATATATATATATATATATATATATATATATATATATATATATATATATATATATATATATATATATAAATTATATACAAGCACTCAACAGTATTCATAAACACTTTCAACTTTATAACATAGTTTTACATGCATATGTATAGCGAATATTTTATAATCGATTACGTTTAAATTTGTTACATACTTAAGTAAAGGTTTGCTGGAATAATTTTGGATGTCATTTTTTTTTTTAATTCTGTTACATTTTACCGTGTACTTAACTTTAAGGTTCATGCAATATATATACGTGTTATATTGCTATATAAATATAAAATATATAATATGTATATACGCAGTGACAACATTTTTATCTATTTTGACCAAACTCATATGAAGTTATTATCATTTTTTTTTTTTTTTTTTTTTTTTTTTTTACCTTTATTATATTTTAGTAAAAAAAATATTGTACACATTTTAGTACATATATTAAACAATTAACTTCAAATATTTTTGTGTCTTTTTTTTAACAGTTTATTTTTAAACAGCATCAATAAAATGTTGTTACATTTTAGCAAATTCTATATTCCATATGATTTTCCAGTTGTTTTAAAACATATCATTATATATACAATTTTAAAAATCAATTATGTTCTATGGTTCGTAATAGTTGTTTTTATTATTATTATATAATTATATATTTATGCTATTTCGTGACCGTATTATATTAATCTAGTCACTAACTTGTATTAGGATAGATATATTCGGAGGTATAAGTTACACATTTTTATTTTACTTGCATGCTATTAGGCAATGACCTTATCTATTAATGCATTAATATATACGAAAGGATGTTCAGGAGAAGGATTTAAGTGCTAGGAAAATATAGGTTCGCGATACATACTGTGGTGACCTAAAAACAATTGAACTATACCTCGTTAGTTACCTAAAATGACAAAGAAAACCCACAGAAAATCTAATTTATTTTATTTGATAAACATTTAATAATCCTATTGGGGATAATGCAATTTGACTGTTCAGACGTGAATTAGGTTTTGTACTATCATGTAAAGTTAATGCATCATAGTTTTGTGTTCGTATATGGTAATTCAGAAATCAAACCAATTACAGTTTTAACTCATTGAAAACTTTGAAAAACTTCCATTGAATATGAAAAGCAATGCATCTTATTAATATTTTAGAGTATAATACTAATTAATTTATAATTATGCATAGTATAACTTATTTACGATTTGTTCTATATATCATTTTACACAAAGTTTCAAACGATATTTCTATTCTATCATCATTTTATTAGCATATTATTACTGGTTCACAAGTACCCTGCTAAGCAATTAACTGTTTCCAAGTAACACTATTTTTACAAAAAACTTTTATTTTAATCCATATAATATTAATTAAATCTATCGTTTTATACAAGAGTTATTAATATTATCTTACTACAATCTTAACGGTAAATTTTTATCTATTTATTGAAGGAAATGACATGAAGTAGTGAAAGTTTTAGTTGGAAACTATAATGTAGTAATGCTGCAGTATAGTGATTATATAGTACCTCAAAATATACCTCAGTGGTATGCAGGAAGTACATACGTAGGCAGCTGTCAACTACATAAAGCGAGAGCGAGCGTAGCATAGGGACCTTGTTGACTCTAATACTAGCAAAGTGGAAAATATCGCTGCGGATAATGAAGAGAGATATACTGCGAAATAAACTAAGAATTATTGCTACTATAATAATACGCTAAAAAAATATAATAACTTTTAATCGATTGTTTTTTTTTTAAACATGGTTGAAGTGTAAAGCTCATTAAAAACTTCTTGTTTAATTTGTGTTTTAAGTCTGAGTGAGTAATTATCACATCTATAATTAAGTAAAAGTTACTAATAATATATAATATACGTATATATTATATAATTATATAATTTGAAAAGTGTAAATGAGAGATAAATAGTAATATAAGTTGTTGACGATTTACTTTTCATTACATCCAAATAAAACAATTAACTTCTCTTATTTTCTGGCAAATTGAAACTTATGACATATAACACTATAAGTAAAACATATTTATACGTATAACTCTGTCAAAGAAATAATTTTAAACATTTATAAACATAAACTGTGTGAAATATTTGAGTTCGCTTGCTATGTGATATAAAACGTATTTTGTAATAAAAATGTAAACACTAAATATAGGGTGTGTGCGCATGACGTCATTCTGAATGCTTTTCAATGCTCTTCTTGAGCAATGAATAACATTGCTCAGCATGGAACAAACTGGCAAAATGAGTCATTTTCTTATACAAGCCCATGTTATTTAGCGCTCACTTATGGCGTTGACTTTTAACATGAATGAAACCATGAAATCACCTTACATTTTATTATTTAATTTTTATTTAATTAAATTTTTATTATCAAAAGGGTGTGCATAAAATGTTAGAAAGAAAAAGTAATAAAAGTTGTAATCATTTAAAGATTTTATTTTTTATTATTTTTTAGTAAAACAATGCTTTAAAATCCAATTACGTAATCTCATTAATATCTTATGTCCGCTATTAAATGCATCATTTTAAAAAGAAATAAAGTAAAATGAAATAGGACTAGAAAAATTAAGGCGCACAGAAATTTTACGCTTTTCTCTCTTTCTCTTTCAACACTAGTACATTTTGTATAATTGTAAAATGAATTTGATTACTTTTAGTTCTTTATATCATTATTTTAAAATAAACTTTTAAACTATACCAAAATTTATCATAGACTAAAAAAATTCAATAAATTAATAAATATATATCATTTTTTTTCTATCCAAAAAACATATTCATATTAAACTAAATATCCATAATATATCAAGATATTAAACTTAAAATCCTGATAAATTTATCACACTTTTTTTTTCTTTTTACAAAAAAAAAAAAAAAAAAAAAAAATAGTAAATTGGCAAGTTCTATTTAAAACCTTTTGCTTATATATAAAATATTATCGATGTCTGAAAATAAAAATACATAAAAATTTGAAACATTGTTAATTGGTTTATGTGAAAATGCTTTAAAGCTAACGAGAATGTCAAGTTATATAAAATTTATTTTCATTGTAAAAATATATATATCAATATTTTTTTTCTCTTTTAGAGTTTAGTGAGAGAGAAATGAAAAATAAAAAAAAGTGGTAACAGAAAAATATTAGAAGAGAGAGAGAAAAAAAAGAAATTTTATATAGAAAACTAATTTTTTTTTTTTTTTTTTTTTTTTTTTTTTTGTTACAAAGTTAACTCAAAGATTAAGTTTCTTTCGCTACCAATTTCGTTAATGTAAGAAAAGTTGTTCTTTTGTAATAGTTTTTGTCACTTATTATTTTACTGCGAACTGCTCGCTACCTCGCGCTACCACTTTTGTGTTACACTGGACTCAAAGTAAAGTTTCTATTCAAGAAATTTATTTTTTGTCACACTCTTATCTTAAGCTGGAAAAAAACTCTTTGCATTGTTTGAAAGAGAATATAATAAGGAGAGAGAGAGGGGGGGGGGGGGAGAGATTACTTCTTCCAGAATTAAAATTGTCCTCCAGGCTGCATAACCTTCAGGATAAATATACACTTTTACACTTAAATACCAGTTTTCTATATAGTGCCGTTGAACGAAAATGTGTTACGAAGAGTGAATTAAAATTAATATCGAATAAAGAGTATAATAAATTTACTATATAATCACTATAATTAATTTAATTACCTGTTATATTAAAATCATATTAATTAAAATAATTTTCATGATGATGGTAATAAGAGAAATATGACGATTATTTTTAAGTAACTTCACAGTAAACTTTGATATTTGGAGAGAATTAAAAATAATGTTAAATAAGCTATATATGTGTGTGTGTGTATCGTCGGGTTAGAGCATAAACCGCGTGTATCTACACAAAAGCAGCTAAGTCGAAACTCTTATCGTTTGTAAAATAATTTGAACCTTGTTGCTTTTGTAGATACACGGTTTGTGCTCTAACCCGACGATATATGATAAAGTTAAATACATGTTGTACCTACATTTGAGTTGACACAGTTATTTAGTGGCTTATAAAAATTGCATGCAAGGTAGCATATGCATCTTGTAAAAGATGTCATACATCAAGAAAGAGAAAGCACGTAAATATAAGTTACATTTTAAAGTAACAGCTAAACATAGTTGAAGTCTTATACAACGACTTAACGAAAATATTTTCATTCTGTATTGCATAAAAAATTAATAATTTTTTATAAAAATAACACTCAAAATAAATAAATTTTATTTCCATATAGTATAATAGAATTGCAACTGTACAATTTATTATATCGATATCTTACGTAAAAAAATAATACTAATAATAATCAAATTACATATGAATGTTTTTTACTGCATCTGTAGCAAAATAAAATATAATAGTAAAAATTAGCAATGCAAATTTTATGAAGACAAAACCTTAAAGGAAAAACATTCAGAAAAACAACAACTTTGTACAATACAACAGTTCCAAATCGAATAAAAATTTATATTATTTTTATGTTTCTTATGTTTTCAGATTTAATTAGAAGAACTTTGGTAATAATTTATCATTTTTAAGGCCCAATCTCACGGGGTAATATTATGCCATTGTAAATATATATTGCGAACCAGTTAAAATTAATTGAATAAAATTTGAATTGTATTTAATGAAGATTCAACATGCAATCAAATTTATTGCTGTATAAACATCTTAATAGCCTATTGACGCAAAGCAATATTAGCATCACAATAAATTGCATTATTGCATGGCAATTTAATGATGATTGCATGCAATTAAATTTACTGCACAATGAAAATATTACACCGCGTAAACACAACTTATTGTTAGGAAGTCAAAATACTTAGGTAATAAACAAAAATTATTTTGCCTCATACTGTAGCTTTAAAAATGCATTATGAAGAAAATATACGAGTAAAAAATGTTGAATTGTTTTACTTTAAGTGTGTATACAACACTATGTCATAAGTCAGCATATATACATCTTGAAAACACACACCAGGTCTATTTATGTCAGTAACAGTACCAAAACAATGGCAAAATTATATATATATATATATATATACGTAGCGAACGAACTATTGTAATGTTCATGGGAGTAAACCATTTTATTATTCTCATCGTCTCTCTCTCTCTCTCTCTCTCTCTCTCTCTCTCTCTCTCTCTCTCTCTCTAACACTACAGAAAATATATAACAATTTAAAATGGTTGGTATCACTACTACTCACAAAGTTATAAATCTGTCAACATAAAACTTTTGTTTAGTGGTGCACACGAGTTTATATTTTCACTAAATATAGTTCTAAACAGTTCACTGAATTGAATTTACTTTTGTACCACCCGTTGCCTGAATTTTATATATTATGTATACCTTTATAACTCGCTATATAACTCCATAACTATATATATATATATATATATATATATATATATATATATATATATATATATATATATATATATATATATATATATATAATGTGTACTAAATTCAAGTACTATACATACTTGATTATATGTATACAGTAACTACATAAATATGTTTCAAAATATTTTTGTACTCATTACTTTTGTGCAATAATAAAGCTTGGTGACGAAATTATAAAGTAATTAAAGTACTCGTGTAATTAAATACTTTTAATTTATGTGTAAAATTTTTATTAATTTAATCTAAATCTACGTGCAGGTCAATTTACAATTTAGTGTTCTGGGTGGTAATTGTTTCTTCCTTTCAATTTACAGTTTTAATTTATTATTGCAGTAAAACGGCATTAAGAAATTATATGACTATAATTTTTATAATATGAATATCAAATTACTCTCTTTTATTAGTATATTTTAATTATAAAGTATATACAAATTTTAAGGCAATAAAACTTAAATTTTATTAATCGTATTTAAGTGCATACTGTATACTGTTATTTTACTATAAACATATGTATAACAAAATTGAAATCGGTTATGTAAATCGACCTTTTTGGTATTGGTTGATTTTTAAATCAATTTAAATGAACAAAATACTATTTATAGTAAATATCTTGTCTTTCATAAACCTTTGAATATTACTTATTTATAACTTAACTGACACTGATACGATCCCAAGCTTTTATTTCCATTTTATTGAATTAATAACATGATTTTTATACTTGCTTATTAAATAAACATGCATAGTTATAAGTTTCTTGTACAGTCAATGATTAACATTTCGCAGAGAAAACTCGTTGTTGCAGTTTATAAAACTGAGGAAATTAACTTACTATGCCTGCAGTTATCATTTCATAAATATATTGACACTAAATTAGTTTATTTCATTATTGTATACGCTTACACTGTAATTATTATGCCCCCCCCCCCCCCCCAATGCCCCCAGCAACAATCAAAGAGTAAATGAATTCATCAATATGTTGCATAATAAGTATATAATACATGACACGGTTCTTTTTTACGTGTATTTTTTATAAAGAGAATCGTGTCTTTAACAAATCTGAGATTTCAAAAATAAATGAAAAATATATATATATATATATATATATATATATTATATATATATATATATAAAAAAGAAAAAAAATCCGCTCCTAAATAACGTCCTTCTATTCTCTCTAACAAGTATTATTTTGGTAGCTGGATATGTTTGGATAGTTTCTCTCTCTCTCTCTCTCTCTCTCTCTCTCTATCTCTCTCTCTCTTAAGTAAAACGATAAAATGAAAGGAGCACCATATTATAGAGATCCGATGTCCAAATTTTGTTCTGATAACATTTCTTTCTCAACGACATTGTGTTCTCTCTCTCTCTCTCTCTCTCTCTCTCTCTCTATTCTCTTCTCTTTCTCTCTCAAATAAGCTTTCTAAAGTTCGTAATTACAAAAACTCATATCTAGAAAAAAATCAAAGGGCATAAAAATATTTGCTTGAAGAAAGAGATAGACAGAAACAGAGAGTAAAATTTCTTTTATATTAATTTGAAGTAGAAAATTTCTTAAAAAATATAAATTGAACAATTACAGTGGAGTTTAATAAAATAATAATCAACGTACAATGAAAAAAATATCGGATAATTGTGTATTATAATTATTACTATCGTATTTTTTATAAGTTGATTGAGTTTTTGGTAGGACTTTAAAAAAATGCTTGATGTTTAACTAAATATAAAATGCGCTCTATAGTAACATAATTTACTACATTAATTATTATGCAGATAAATAAATGAGTTATTATTTTATAGAATTTTATATGATAAAATTTACACATGATACACAGAATTTTTATTTTTATATCTTTAAAATAAAACACAATTGAATTACTTTTATAATTTATTGGGACTAATATAATATTTGTTATCGTATTATCGTATATAATATAAAATAATTTTATATCGTATATATAGTGATGTTAGATTTTTTTTTTCCCAGTTCAAACATACTGTTGGGATCGAAAGAGAAATATATAGGTTTATCTATATCAGAATAATGATAATATTTTGGCATCGCTATGCAATATAACCAAACCATATATGGTGTACAAAATCTATAGTATTTTCTAATCAGTATTGATACTATCTATAACCAGATAAATCATTTTTAATATATTACGTTATCCATTTTATTATTTTTAATACAACTATTATGTTATATCATATTTTATAATAAATTTGTTATTAAATTTTTCTAATAATTTTATGATTCATATACATTATAAATTTAGAAATATTTGACAAATATATAATAAAAAAAGAGGCTAGACATCATAAATATTTTATATTATTAATAATCCCTATATTTTTTTCTGCATGATATTTTGATTTTGTTTTATGAAAACTTATATATTGTTGTTATACTGTATTATACGGTTTAACTGTAATGTATTGTTATTTTTGCAAAAATTCCTAGACAGTTTTATTAAACTCTAATAGTAAATTGTGCGTATACTTTAAATAGTCTTAGAAATATTTTAGTTATTTTGATTTAAAATTTTGTATGTTGATGTATTTTATTGTCAAATAAAATATATAGTCAATTATATATTACACAGCCTCTAAGATAAACAGTTTCTAAAAAGACGTAATATAGTTCCTTTTCTTAGCCAGTGGATGCACAGAGTTGTATTTTAGAGGCGACAATTCTCTGTTCTGCTGTCCTTTATTAGGGGTAGGGGGAGGTGAGTAACCTCTTAAGTAGGGGTTGTTAATATATATATATACCTGCAATCCGTTCTACATCTAGTTATTCTGCCCTGTAATGTACGCATTTAGACTGATTTCATTCCTCCCTTATTACTCTCTCTATAGATGTAATTATCTAGATCTCGCTTCTAATTAGCTCTCATACTTTCGACGCAAAAAAAAAAAAAAAAAAAATGCTTGAGTTAGCATAATAATAATCCATCTCATTATCTAAAATAATGTTAAGATTCATTTAATTATTATATTTTTCAAGTCTTATCTAATTCAATATTATGTTTTATATTTATTATAAATTAAAACCTTATTTCTAATCTTATTATAACTTATTCTATGCTATTATCTTATTTTATTGTACTTGATCAGACATTTTTAACATCAATAGTAGTTGTTATTAACATTTGAAAAAAAATATAGTCTGAATTAAAATTACAAAATTATTAATATTTATATACATGAATCATTATAATGTACAATAAAGTATTGTATACGTGTTGCTTGTAATATACTTCTTTTTTCTCTCTCTCTCTCTCTCTCTCTCTCTCTCTCTCTCTCTCTCTCTCTCTCTCTCTCTCTGCTTCTTTTACGTTGACGCAGTGCTCTATTTTATGTATTTTCATCATATAATTATGATAATATATTTTACCATTCAATTCATATTTAAAGGCATAGAAAACATGAAAAATTTTGCCTTTACATCACAAAACACTTGATGGGACTTACATAAATAACGTTAGTTGGTCTCAAAACCCAACAGTAGCCCCGTAGGCCCGTAGTAGTGATCAGAAAATTTCAATTTATGCAACCCGCACAACATTTTCATACTAGTTTTTGTCTGTTAATGACGTCATAAACAGGAATATTCACGCATTTTGCATACTTTACATATTTTTCAAGCTCTTTTGTGTGGCTGCATTAACATTCTTGTAAAAAATATCATCAGTTTTGTAGATCCCATTTTGTGTTTAGAACATGTTGTTTCAATGTTTTCTATGCCTCATAAGAATAACATTGCTTCTTTATATAGGGCTAGCTTGTGAATGGTGAAATATATAATCAGTATAATCACAATCATGTGTACTTTTTTTCATGCTCATTATAGATGTTAAGATTTTATGGGCTACAACTTTGAAATAAATTTATAATAATATTTTAGCATTATTGATAATATTTTATTATTAATTAAATTTTTGTTTAGTCCCCGTTCAGATTGAAAAATCATTTAAAAACGGAAAAATAAAGGAAAGTTTGCCTTTTTTTTAAAGTATAATATACGATTAAAAATGAAAAAAATTAAATAAAAATAAAGTGATTCTACGTATTTTAATTTTCAACGCTGCGTTACTATATCACACAATAAGCAGAACAAATATATCATTGATGATATTTATTATATATTTTGATTATATAATTTTTTTGTATTTTTGAAGTTTAATTAAATGATATACATTCCAATTATTATTGAATATATGAATCGAAATATTGCCTCAAACCATTTAATTAATAATTAATAATGTGAAATCATTCAGATGTAAATTTGTTGCATACTGTTTGGACACATGTATATATAGATGCAAATTTTAAATAATAGACTACATATATATCATGGTTATTAATTTTATAAACTCAATAAATTACTGGTGATACAATTCATGAGTTTTAGAAGAAAAAAAATATAATAATACTAACATCTGCATATTGAGTTGCTGGTACAACCGAATTGCAGCACCACAATACGAACCTAAGAAATAAAGCTACCCGGAGGAGAGCTCTAGCAGAGTCCAAATGTTAATGTTTATATTGGTTAATAATTATCAAAATGCTATTATGTGTTAGTAGTAGTAGTATTTAATGTTTATACTACGGAACGTGAAACTAAAACTCAGGCTAAAATTATTGATCCCACATCCCGCGTGTCCTGAGAGCGCTTCTCTCATCTCTCGCTTTTTATCTGACGTGCCGTGCGAGTGACGTGCGCCTGGCCTTCCTGCCGGCTGCGCTGCCACTTCTAGCTTTTAGCATCATCGCCCCGCCTAGCCCGTTTGTATTTTCTATTCTCTCTTTTCCCCACATCTTCATGATGCAACGACATAATATACATAACATACTGAACCGGTTTAAGACGAGGGTAATGAAAACGTTACTAAATAATTAAACATGAATTAATATATACACATTGGACAAGTAAAATTAAAAAGGTTCACCGTATTTCATCGCTGCAAATCACCATCGCGGCATCGCCCATGCATCGGAATCTATCAATGCGAGTGTCTCGAGCTGGTCTCGAGCGGATCATCAATATACACATTTTAACATTAAAATTATGTCTGTTTCAATCCATTTTTTTAGCCATCCTAGTATAAGTATATCAACACTTTACAAAAAATTTAAGCATACTGCTGTACAGGCTGTACTGTTACTATAGCACCACTTTTGTCACAGTAAATTTGTGATTTTCCGAGAGCGGTGCTTTCACGTGCCATACTTCCTTTGGACCAGCCAAGACCAGCTGCCCCACTCGCGCAAAGCAAGGCGCAAAGGAGTTTGGGGGCTGAGATTGTTTTGCTGGGTTTGATGATGGGCAAAGGTTATGCCGTATACCAGTGGCGGTCCTACGTATTTTGGGCCCGGGGACAGAAATCTGACTGGGCCCCCTCAATAGATGCGCGAAGCGCCAATAGCTCGCCGCAGGCGCGATTTTTTTTTTTTTTACCACGAGACTATTTACAGGCAATTCAGTATAATTGTCAGTGCAGATAAGAAAAAAAATTAATAATGTTCTTTTTATTTTATGATTTTTTTTTTTTTAAATAGAGGGGGGAAATGCTAAATTTTATTTTAGAGTGAAATATTAAAAAAAAAAAAAAAAAAAAAGTATACAAAAATTCATGATGAAAAATCACTTATTTTTTATTACTTTGCAGATTTAGGCCAGATTAAGCTAATGGAAAAAATGTTTCCTTCATATTCTCAAAAAGCTATTTTTTTTTTATTAGAATTATTTTCGAATTTCCAAAACAAAAGTGTTGTTCATAAACCCTGTTCTCTTGCAAAAAAAAAAAAAAAAAAAAAAAAAATCACATATTCCATTTGAATAACCAAAGTTGATCGTCATCATCATTTTATGAGTAGAGGACAGGGTCAATTTGATGAATAGAAAGAGAGAAAATTTAGGAAGATTGAGCTAGTGGTTATTTATCATTGAAAAGTTTTCACCCACACCAGGCCAAGGAGAGGAGGACGACTAAAATTGTTTTCAGGGTAAAATTTTATTCCATATTCTAAAAGAAGACATGGTTCTGAATCGATTTATTTGAAAATTCTAAATTTTAAGTTCATTAAGTATTTCTATTAAAAAAAATCGAAAAATGTCGATACGCAATTCATGCGGGCATAGGAAAAAGTTAACGACTGTAACGTCATTTTAAGACTTTTAAAAATTAATTATAAATTCTTAATGAACTCAAAAATTAGAAATGTCCATTCGTATCGACTTAGGACATTGCACTCTTTTAGAATAAAAATGCAATAAAATAACACCCTGAAAATATTTTAGTCTTCATTATAATTCTCGTAAGTAGTTTATTTTACCTTTTTAAACCAGGGCAGCCCTTATTTAAAACTTAAAAAAATACTGAATTAAGTTAATTGTAATTATTACTATAGTAAATTAAGATATATTGTATTTTATCTGTAAATTTATATGCTTTAGTTTATATATATATATATATATATATATATATATTATATATATATATATATATATATATATATATATATATATATATATATATATATATATATATATATATATATATATATATATATATATATAATATTATAAATTTGTTTGGATAATTTGTTAGGGATAATTTTACTAAAGAAAATCATTAAATTGGTTCATATGTAGGCCTCGTTCCGGGCCCCCCCAAGCCTAGTGGGCCCGGGGATATCCGCCCCTCAATCCCCCCTGTAGGACCGCCACTGCCGTATACGTACTGTACTACGTACAAAGTTCCATTCCATCTTTCAACTTTTTATCGTTGAGTTTTTTTTTTTTTTTTTTTTTTTTTTAACATGCAACAATATATGTAATATAGCCATTAAAATGTACAAGATTAATAGTAATACGCAAATACGACACGCATTTGGTTGCTAATCAAGAAACAAGAAACAAAGTCATCGCGAGTCATCTTGCGAGCAGGCAGGTGCCGTGGTTTCAAATTTCCTTTCACTTTGCGCGCGGCGCGCGGTTGTACATTACAACTTTCATTTGTTACCATATGACGAGAAAATAAAATATTTTGCAACCAAAACAAGAACAAGAAACAAGAAAATTTTTGAGAGTACGTACTGTGAAAATTTTGATAAAAATATCTACTATTTATGCATATATACTGTAGAATATTTGAGTTATCATATCAAAATTAGAATAATTAATAAGTTAATGTAGGTATGCATGTAACGTGACGTACAAATAAGCAAGACAGGAAGTCAGTTATAAACGTGTGACGGTATTATTTTAACCTCCTATTCTTTCTAACTCTTCAAGCGAAACGTCTGAGTTAAAACGCCGCATTTTTATCATTATATTTTTAATGCTTTAAAGATAAGCTTTTGTTATTTTTTAAAATTCTCGCAGTTCAGCACCGGTATACGTACTCATAACATTGAGCAGGTGTAATAAATTTAAATTTTTTTCTACTGGTTGCTTGGATACGAAGTGTTGTACCTAAAACGTACGCTACACTCCTACAACTGCACCAATTATGGAAAGACCAAGGTAAGCGTATTATTATTTGATTAATTGTATTAGTCACCAAGTCATTCTATCATATTATTTTCACGCTTGTTAGACTTGTGATATTTCCATGCGTAACGATAATATTTGAAAGTATGTATGTATGAGCTCATTTAGCTAAATTATAGAGAACAATAATTTTTAAACTATGTACTTTTACTTTCAAAATCACATCGTTCACTTAAACATTGCTTTAAATTTTATAGCTTAGTTTTATATTGAGGTTGTAGAAAACAAAATTACACTTAAAACATTTTTATTGGTAAACATATGTATTTCGATGAGAAATGTCTGCTAATAGATTTGAGATAAATTTTGTAGAATATAGGTATGTATGTGTATGTATATATTATGTATAGTGTACGTATAGATTATAATATAGTATTTGCTCTATAATGTTACTTTTCTCAACAGTAATATATAAACAAAATTTTAAATAAAACTATCATAATCTAATCATAATACACTGTATAGTTATTCATAAATAACTCGAGCAGTGACGATACATGCATGTGTGTAGGTCATGTGTTTAAAATGCTATTTCAATTCTGTAATATGAATAATTTTATATACAGTATATGACGAGGTTAACTGTAAACATGCATATGCATAATCTACACTTTTTATCAGCATGTATATGTTTAACTGTCCCACTAAACAGAGACATGAATACAAAAGTTAAAGGTATTATGTGACAAATAATTGTTAATTACCGTAACCAAATTTGATTTGGAAATTAAAATTAGAGACTGGATGTACACTCCCCCTCTCCCTCCCCCCCCCCCCCCCCCCCCCCCGAATAAATCTGACCGCATGCAGCGTTCATGTCTCCAAATGTTAAATATATGAGGAGACTAACGCGACCGGTCAGAATTATTCGGGGGGAGTGTACATACATATACTGTACATATTATACTGTATATCTTTCCTTTGCGCTTTGGTCTTTTTTTTTTTTTTTTTTTTTCTTCTTCTTCCACTTTTTTTCTTTTTCCAAAATTTAATATTAGGGAGTCAAATTCCTGGTAGAGATAATCTGGCATTTTTAAAGTGTACCTGTATTGCCCGGTCACCTGTGCTGAATTCATGTTTCTAATAGTACACGGAATGTATCATATTTCTTTGTGTAATGTTTTAACGAATTTGTATTTATTCAATCTTTTCTCTCTCTCTCTCTTTTTTTTTCTTTTTTTTTTTTTTTTTTTCTTACAGTTCTCGAGCTGGAATGCATCCTGAAAAAGAAAGACGAAGTCAAATGAATGGAGGTTCATCGTCATCAAAACATAAATCTAAATCACCTTTGAAAAATTCGTTCCCAAATTGGCTTAATAATAACAATAATAATCATAACAAGTCACCATATTTAGAAAGAAGTTATAGTTATCATGATTCTTATATGGGACCCCATAATAGTTATGTTGGTGTAGATCCCCTTGCTCATACTCGAAGTATTGCTCAGACTTATGTACCAAGTTTTCACTCCATGTATCCTGAGTCTACTTACCATGCAGCTTTGACAGCTGAACCTGCTTCTCTTCCTGTGTATCCTCTATCAACGTGGTCGGTACCTAAACCAAGGTCACGACCCTGGGTACCTGCTCCAGCTTGGGACGTGTGGTCAAGTGCTTACGCTCCAGCACCAACACTCCCCAGGGAATTTAGTGCTGTTGTCAATAATCAAGGTTTGTAATAATTATTTAGTAAACTTGACTATTGACCCTTCTGTCCATGAGTCAAAAGTCATGGACCCACACTACTCAATGATTGACTTCCACAACCTATACTTAATTAGAATACACTTACAATTAGGTAATTATTCACTCCTTCCCCCCTAAATAAAAATTCAGCAAATTTATTTTTTACCACTATTATTATAAGCTTAAATGTATATCTTGTATTCCTCATTTAAAATTTTCTGGACTTGGTGCAGCAATTTGTTAAAAAAAAAAAAATCTAAGAGGATGTTCCTCAAACCTAAAGGACAAAAAAAAAATGTTGTAAAATCTGTAATTGGCTAGCATTCTATGCTGGTAACTTCCATTACAGCACAGAACAGTGACAGTGCACCAATTATTTCTTTCATATTTGCTAAGTTTGTGTATTTATTCAAAATACATAATTAACTACAGTATACACATCATTTAATGTGTTGAATACTAGGTGGGACACATTTTCACCTCATTTCTTTAATTACACATTGTTATTGTTTTAATTAACTCATCACCATTAACTTAAGTGCAATAAAGTATATTATGTATAGTTGTAATTAGTAATTGAAATTAAGTACTGAGAAAAATCATACCTACACATAATTCTGTATTTCCTTTCATGCCTTGTAATTTTTTTTTTTTTTTAATTTTATTATTATTATTGCTGCACACATAAATTATAGCATTTGCTAATTGCTTATAATTAGATACAGTATGAAAATTAATATCAGTAACAGTACTGTACTATACAGAGAGAAGTGAGAGAGTTTAGAGGTGCACTTTAGTTTGAAATGAACCTCTGTGAAGCAAACAGTATACCATAAGTTTTAACTTTTACTCAAGATATAATTCAGAAATGGATCCTTTAGCACAAGAATTAGGTACAGATGAAAATTTTTATATATGTATTTTTATGTTTGTACTGTACTCACTACAAATGTGTTTGCTTATTTTATGTGTGTGCACCATAATGTATAATATAATATATCAAAGGATAAAAGAACTTGTCATCCAGTTATTACTTGATTTGGTTGTAAGATATCGATGCTTCCGCGTCAAAAAAGATTATCTGCCGATTCCACAGACCCCGCGAACAGATTAACTGCGAATTCCATACTTTCCACGAGTGGAGTAACTGCAGATTCCGCCAGCGCGACCCGCAGAGCAAGTGCAAATTTTTTATTGCTCCCCAAGAGATCATGTGCATTTAGCAAGTAGACTATCTGCATTGCTATTTTATACACTTAATTTTTTTTTTTATAATTTTAATTTCTTAGCATCGATTGATTATTTAATTATTAAAATTACTACCTTAAAAAAATATTAGTCCTATAGGATGAAAAAAAAACAAAAACTAACAATATAAATATACTTTTCTTTACCCAATTTTGTTAATAGTTAACAACTTTTTTTTTTAAATGCTCTATTTTGTCAATTATTTAGCTGTAATATTCTAAATTAACATTCATAACACTATTTTTAATGATATTTCCCTGTAAAAACTTTTTTTTCTAATACTACTGTAGTACTTACTTCATAATTTTAAAGGCGAAATACAAATTATTATTATTTTTAACTTAAAAATGAAAGAGAGAACAAACTGCTTTTGAGAAAAAAAAATTTCTTTTTGAAATTAGAATTCACTTCACGACCTAATAATTTAATAAAATTATAGTTTTTTTTCCTATACATCAATACCAGCAGCCAGTAAAAAAAATTAGCAGTAAACTACATACTACTCACAACACAGACTGAATGAAAACTGAGCTCTCTTGGTTAAACATCGGAATTTAGTTTATAGTATTGGGCAGGATAAAGGCTATATTTTATTACGTTATTCTAATGTGGACTTTGAACCTTCAAAATGGCATTCTGTAAAACTCTTGGAAATTTCTAATCTATTAAACAAAATTTAAAAATAAAAAATATATAAAATAAAAATAAACGTAGTATAATATAATAATAATTATTATCGAGTATTAACTTTTTCATTACATATTGCCATTATTTAAATAACTAAATGATTCAAAAGCAAAGAAAATAATATTTTATTTTGTGAAATTTTAAAATCTATTATTATATATTTTAAATACAACATTAAAAAGTCAAACATAGCGAAAAGAAAACGAAAATTACTAACACGGCAAGTGAGCCCGTGGAAAGTGTAGATAGTCTATTCACCAGCAATAAAAAATTTGCACTTGATCTGCGGGTCGCGCTGGCGGAATCTGCAGTTACTCCACTCGTGGAAAGTATGGAATTCGCAGTTAATCTGTTCGCGGGGTCTGTGGAATCGGCAGATAATCTTTTTTGACGCGGAAGCATCGATATTTGATTACAGTACTAATTTAGCTAATTGAAACCAATGACACATTTTAAGTGCTATTTTTTAAAAACATTTATATTTATGCTTATATTTTCCTCAGGTTTAACATCTCAAGAAGAAGAAGACTTTGCAAGCTTGCCTCCCATATTCAATGACTTGAAGGTGACTGGTGCATCCACAAGATCACGCCAACGCAGGTTCAGCGATCCTGGTGTCGTAGCTACAGCCTCACAAGGCACAAGCAGCTCAAGCTCTAGCAGTGCAGAGGAAGAGAGTGCAGCTGATGCAACAGCACAGAATGGCCTTGTGCAGAGGTTGCTGCTGGAGATGAGTGCTTTAAGAGAAACCAATCAGAGACTGTTCAGAGAACTAGATGATACAAGAGCTCAGCTAGATGCATTGAGGGCCCAGCAATCAAGCTGGAGAAGACTGGGACCTGAGTATCAGCCTGGCATGTTGGCAGGTGAGCCGTAAAAAAAAAAAAAAAAAAAAAAAAAACAGCAAACTTTTTGTTTTGTTTGCAAGGGATACAGTAAATATCTGCACCACAATAGCAAATGGATTGAAATGTTAATGTTGATTGCTGCTGCAGACCAAACTAAAAAGTATTTTAATTACAGTCAACGGGGATGAAATATAAAATGTGGGGTGTAATTGAATCCAATCAAAGACACACTTTAAAAATGCTGTGTCTAGTGAGGAAAGGAAAAGTGAAAGCTTGCACACAATTGGGAGTTTCAATTACACCCAAGTTGACTGTAAACCAGATACTGATATTAAATTTTAGAAGTTCCTGAATTACAGTAATCATGTAGACAAGTCAGCTCACAGTTTGCAACCTTGCTACTTATTTAGTTTATATTATACAAATCAACATTAAAAAAATGTAGTGTTAAGTAGTGTTAAGTACCAATGATAAGATATGATACATCTTACACAATAGTTTAAGTGTGAAAAAAAAAAAATGAAAATCTATCAAAATTTGAAAAATAGTTTATGGTCTTATGTATATTTACTTCTAGAGAAAACCAAAAACTTTGTGAAATATTCCAATCTGCAGCAGATATATCAAAGTTAAAGTTTCAAATTTTGTGATTGATATTTTGAGATTCCCTTGATATTATACAAAGTAAAGAGTTTCCTATACTTAAGTGGTATAGTAGTTGTTTAAGCAGGTGGCAATGTAATTGAATTTATGTTTAATAATTTTTTGAATCATTTTCTGAAGTGTTTAAGTAGTTCTAAACCAGTGGGCAGTGTAGCTGAATATCTTAGCTTTATGCCAAAACAGTAAAAATCCAGATATTTTATTTTGTTCAGTTTTTGAATGTGAAGGAAAGAAATTAAATAATGAGCTCATGTTAGACTCTTTCCTTCACATTCAAAAACTGAACCAAATAAAATATATTGTTTATTTTTGTTTTGACATAAAGCTAAGATATTCAGCTACATGGCCCACTTGTTTAAAACTTCTTAAAGAGGTAGTCAACAATGACTTTTTTTAGAAGTGATCATCGTGTAATTAAACCTCCCGAAAACGCGATCTCAAAATTGTCATTAATAACACGCTGAGCAAAAGCCGTTTAGCAACTCCGAACCTATGTCACAGCTACAAGTTGCTCTCACGCTAGCTTGGCGCAAGCTGGAGTTATACTCTTATCTTTGCATAAAGTATATTACTACATATCTGTAGCCGTAAAAACATTTGTTATTTACGTAAAATATTGCATTAAGTAGTGAGAGCAAAAATAAGAGTAACTCACATGGGTGTCAAACTAGTGCGAGAGCAAGTTGTAGCTGTGACGTAAGTTCAGGGTCGCTAAACGGCTTTTGCTCTCAGCACGTTTTTAATGACAATTTAGAGATCACGTTGTCGGGAGGTTTAATAACACCATGATCTCTATTAAAAAAGCCATTGTTGACTACTCCTTTAAGCACTTCAAAAATGGTTATAAAAATTTTCAAACATAAATTTGATCACAGTGCCACCTGCCTGGACTTACTACTTGACTCATTAAACCCTTGGAAAAATCAGTCCTTAATAGTTTAATTACAATTTCTTCACACTACCCACAAATTTTGCAGAAGTAATATTTCATTATATTTTGCCTTGAAATTAAAAAACATTTTTATTCAAATAAGTAAAATAATGCTCAAACTAATTATTAAAATGAGCAGAATAATGCTTAATTTTCTCAAAATAGGATAGATATTTGAATGTAAAACAAAAAACAAGTGACAGAATTCACAGAATACAAATATCCATAAAATCAAAAAGATTAAAAAAAAGTCATCAATCAAAATTAAGAAAGAAAGAAAAAAACGATGATAATAAATCCCATAAAAGTAACACTAAAAAATATTCAACCTAATTTTCTCTGATCATCATGGCAACTTTAATAAAAAAGCTAACTGTAGCTGCTAGATTGTTCTTTTTTCTAAAACTGTACCAATTTGTGTGGGGGGGGGGGGGGGACATTTTCATTATTTTTTTTCCAGTACTGAGGTTATTCCTTTAAAAAAATACATAACAAAAATAAATAAAAAGGAGCGGATCTTTTCGTTTCTTCAATAACATTTTTAATATTATAAAGTGTACTACAGAGCACAAGCTTCACTATTATATACAGTCAATTTTGCAATATTTAGAAATTGATAATAGAAGATAAAGAAAACACAAAGTTATTTCATTTTTTATGATGTTCTAATCTTTGTGTATTGTGTCCCCAAGGTCATGGGTGTAGAATTTTCTCACACATGAGCTCTGACAAGACAAGGTTATATTAGCTGCTGTTGTGTCATGCATGGGAACTAAAACATGCATGTTTGAGCTTCCTCATATCTCTAATTATAACCAACACTGGGGAAACAACAACTTATATTAAGAAGTTGTTTAAATAAATTGGAGGGAGGGGGGGGGGGGGGGGGGGGACTTTGTGGTTGATACATAATATGTTATAAACTGTGTGTGTGTGTATAATATATATATATATATATATATATATATATATATATATATATATATATATATATATATATATATGTATATAATATATATCGTCGTGGTTCCGCTATAATGTCCGATGTCCATTTGACCTTGAAAAATATTTTTTGCTGCAAATGACCTGAAATGGGAAAATCCAAAATTTGAGGTCGATCAGACGATTTTTATTTTTTTCAAGGTCATTTGGACATCGGACATTATAGCGGAACCACGACAATATACTGTATGTATATATTATATATATATAATAATAATAATAATAAATAGTAGGTAGAGATTAGAGCTGTTGAATTATAAATTAATAAAGCGCAAAGATTCCCTGATTTACATAGTCAATTGGAACTGGGGACCAAATGTTTAAGCATGGACGAGGGCTAGATAAAAAAATGTGTTAACGTTAATGGATGGGGATACTGTGTCAATAAAATACAATAGAAATAGTATCTCACAAAGGCTCAACATTATAAAATAGCACCAGATTTACTCATAAACTTACAATGAGACTGGGTTGTCCTTTACCTTGGACTACACATTTTAAAAAAACGCGACCTTTTTATAAGCCTGGTCTGAAATTTTTTAGCTTGGTTTGACTTGAAACCCAGGTTCAGCTTGAAATAGTTTAATTTAAAAAACGAGCCAAACCTTGGTCAATATTTGAGCAAAAACTTGAAAATTACCTCTTGAGAATATCAATGTTGTTGCGAACAAAATATTTATCTCGTTTTTTGTCTTATGAAGTAAAATGTCTATGTGTATTGTATTTTATCACGCAAAGCAAAATGACTATCTCGTTTTTTGTTACGGTAAGCAAAACGTCTATCTCATTCCCGAACATGATGTAGATGGCGCTCAAGTTACACATTTTGCTTCGCATGACAAAAATTGAGATAGACATTTTGTCTGCGTGACAAAATACGTGATAGACATTTTGCTTCCCGTGATAAAAAACGAGATAGAAATTGTGTTCGCAACAACATCGATATCAATGCCTCCGCGTCAAAAGGGAGCATCCACACCTTTCCTGATTTTCGACAAAACGACTATCTACACTTTCTGAGCAGCGCTGCAACCCTACTAGCGGCCAAAAGCTTAACATTGCAGATACTCTGCGGCGGAAAGTGCAGATAGTCGTTTTGTCGGAAATCTGGAAAGTGTAGATGCTCGCTTTTGATGCGGAGGCATCGATATGAGGAAAAAATCTCATATTTCCTTGTTTTTGTTTCAAGACAAAATTCATAAATTAAATTTAAAAAATTCTTACAGCTTTTAAAAGCAATTGATTTTAAATGCAAAAATTAAGGAAAATAAACCATCACTCTTAGGTTGATGATATAAAAGAAAAGGATAGAGAAAAAAAAGTAAGGGCCGTAAAGAGAGTTCCATAGTTCAACCAAAATCTTGCTAGCACAGATGTAAAAAAAATATAACACATGGGATATGTGTCCAATATGTGTTAGTTTCTTTTTATCTCTGTGCTAGCAAGGCTTTTGTTGAACTATGGGACTCTCTTCACTATGGTAAAGCCCTTGCTGGTTTCCTCTATCCTTTTTTTTTTATATAATTATAGGTATATGCGTATAAGGAAAAAACCATCGCGGTTAGAATTAATAAGTTTAAAAAAATATTTAAAAAATAGTTGGTAGAGATTAGAGTACGTTGAATTGAAAATTAATAAAACGCGAAAATTCTCTAATTGATATAGTAAATTGGGACTAGGATTCAAATATTCTAGCTTTAGCTAGTTAAAAAATAGACGTTAAAGGGATGGAGGTAAAGTGTCAAAATAAAATACGATGTGCCTAGCATCTCACGTTCTCACACTACGTCAAAGACACAACATTATAAAACAGCATCAGACTTACTCTTTGCCTTAGACCGGTTTCGTCCTTTACCTAGGACTCATCAGTAAGGCTTGGCAGAGAGCTCTGTACAGCTAGAGATGGCTCACACCACATCTGCTAGCTGACTGAGCTGAGGAAGCAAGTGGCAGCCGCGTTTTTATACGCGATGCCCCCGCAGCTGCACGCGCTGATTGGTTTTTTTATTCTATCTCTCCTACTCTATCATCTTTTTGCTTTTCCTACCCCAGTGTCAACATATAAAACGATGTAACTAGCGTGAATCACGATACTGTGCAGTCGGCGGGCGTAGTGCTCTCGCGAACTTTCTAGAGTTGGGGAACTCTGGGAAGTGAGGGAGGACACATATTGCTTGCTGGCTGCCTGTCTTACACCCCTCTTAGACACGATTTTATATTACAGTGTGAGGATGAGAGGTTTTAAATAGCAAGCCGAGTTTGCGCGCGCGATTTTAACCAATCAGCGCGTGCAGCTGCGGGGGCATCGCGTATAAAAACGCGGCTGCCACTTGCTTCCCCAGCTCAGTCAGCTAGCAGATGTGGTGTGAGCCATCTCTAGCTGTACAGAGCTCTCTGCCAAGCCTTACTAATGAGTCCTAGGTAAAGGACGAAACCGGTCTAAGGCCAAGAGTAAGTCTGATGCTGTTTTATAATGTTGTGTCTTTGACGTAGTGTGAGAACGTGAGATGCTAGGCACATCGTATTTTATTTTGACACTTTACCTCCATCCCTTTAACGTCTATTTTTTAACTAGCTAAAGCTAGAATATTTGAATCCTAGTCCCAATTTACTATATCAATTAGAGAATTTTCGCGTTTTATTAATTTTCAATTCAACGTACTCTAATCTCTACCAACTATTTTCTAAATATTTTTTTTAAACTTATTAATTATAGGTATATGGGCCTTTTCGAATCCGACACGACCGCGCCCCCTCTTTATCAAAAATCTCAAATAGTGGCAAGAAGCCTGTATAGCAATACAAAGCATGTCAATTATGACCCTAAGAACCATTTCATTTGACCTAGTTAAAATTAAGCCAGGGTCATGAAACTTGCAGGATCTTAAGTACAACTCTTGCCCTTTTAATTTCTGACGTTTTCAACCCCTGAATTTGCCCACTTCGACCTTATTTAAGGGGTTGAATAGGGTCGCATTTGCCACCATTTGAGTTTTGAAGGTGCAAGGAGGAACTTTTAATAAAAAACAAACCCCGGGGTGGATGTTAATTAAATGAGCACATATGGTGGTCCAACAAAATGAGGATGCTGAACAAGGGTCTAAATATTTAATTTTCAACCCTTAAGGGGTGTTTCAGGGTTGTTCAATAACGATATAGAAGTTCTCCGATTTTGACGCAACCAACGGCGTTACCGGGGTTAATTGACCCTACAAAGACGATGGTGACCACCAAAAATTATAAAATTGACCCCTGGAGGATTTAAGGGTGCCACCCCTGTGAATTAAAGTTTTCTGATTTCAGTGCAATCCACGTTGGTACTGGGGTAACTTGAACTGACTAAGACGATGGTGACCACCAAAAATTGTAAAACTGACCCCTGGAGGATTTAAGGGTGCCACCCCTGCGAACAAAAATTCTCCGATTTTAGTGCAATCAGCGTTGGTACTGGGGTAACTTGAACAAACTAAGACGATGGTGACCACCAAAAAGTGTTAAATTGACCCCTGGAGGATTTAAGGGTGCCACCCCTGCAAACAAAAATTCTCCGATTTTAGTGCAATCAGCGTTGGTACTGGGGTAACTTGAACTGACTAAGACGATGGTGACCACCAAAAAGTGATAAATTGACCCCTGGAGGATTTAAGGGTGCCACGCCTGCAAACAAAAATTCTCCAATTTTAGTGCAATCAGCGTTAATACTGGGGTAACTTGAACAAACTAAGACGATGGTGACCACATAAAATTGTTAAATTGACCCCTGGACGATTTTAAGGGTGCCACCCCTGCAAACCAAAATTTTTTAAATTCAGTGCAATCCATCCTCCAGGGGTTAATTTAACTATTGTTGGTGGTCACCATCATCTAAGTAGGTTCAAGTTAGCCCAGTACCAACATTGATTTCACTAAAATTGGAGAATTTTTATTCGCAGGGGTGGGAACCCTTAAAATCCTCCAGGGGTCAATTAACCATTGATGCTGGTCACCGTCATCTTAGATGGTTCAAGTTAACCCATTTCAAACATTGATTGCACTGAAATCGAAGAATTTTTGTTCACAGGGGTGACACACCCTTAAATCCTCCGTGGGTCAATTTTACAATTTTTGTTGGACACCATCGTCTTGGTTAGTTCAAGTTATCCCAATACCAACGTTGATTCCACTGAAATTGGAAAATTTTTATTCGCAGGGGTGGCACCCTTAAATCCTCCGTGGGTCAATTTTACAATTTTTGTTGGTCCCCATCGTCTTAGTTTGTTCAAGTTACCCCAGCACCAACGCTGATTGCACTAAAATCGGAGAATTTTTGTTCGCAGAGGTGGCACCCTTAAATCCTCCAGGGGTCAATTTTACAATTTTTGGTGGTCACCAGCGTCTTAGTCAGTTCAAGTTACCCCAGTACCAACGTGGATTGCACTGAAATCAGAAAACTTTAATTCGCAAAGGTGGCACCCTTAAATCCTCCAGGGGTCAATTTTATAATTTTTGGTGGTCACCATCGTCTTTGTAGGGTCAATTAACCCCGGTAACGCCGTTGGTTGCGTCAAAATCGGAGAACTTCTATATCGATATTGAACAACCCTGAAACACTCCTTAAGGGTTGAAAATTAAATATTTAGACCCTTGTTCAGCATCCTTATTTGTTGGACCACCATAGGTGCTCATTTAATTAACATCCACCCCGGGGTTTGTTTTTTATTAAAAGTTCCTCCTTGCACCTTCAAAACTCAAATGGTGGCAAATGCGACCCTATTCAACCCCTTAAATAAGGTCGAAGTGGGCAAATTCAGGGGTTGAAAACGTCAGAAATTAAAAAGGCAAGAGTTGTACTTAAGATCCTGCAAGTTTCATGACCCTGGCTTAATTTTAACTAGGTCAAATAAAATGGTCCTTTGGGTCATAATTGACATGCTTTGTACTGCTATACAGGCTTCTTGCCACTATTTGAGATTTTTGATAAAGAGGGGGCGCGGTCGTGTCGGATTCGAAAAGGCCCATATCATCAATTGATTTTAAATGCTAGAGAATTAAAAACATAAAATTAAATAAAAATTGCAAACTTTTTTCTTTAAAAATGTTTTATAGCTTGTATTATTATTTCAAAAACTAGTTTTTTTCGCCAGTCATTTTCAGGCTTAATATTCTAGTATGGAGCCTAGTATGGCTCGTTTTCAAGTTAAAAGTGTGAAAAATGGATTGAACGTTTTAAATCCAATAAGCACTTGAAGATTTTGGCCCAGGCAACAGGCAAGTGCTCAAATTGGTTTAAATTTACAGCACTACCTAGGACCCATTAGTAAGGCTTGGCAGAGGAGATAGCTCACATCACATCTACTAACTGACTGAGCTGAGGAAACAAGTGGCAGCACGGCTATATATGTGACGCCCTCCCAGCTAATTGGTTGAAACAACCTTGCACACAAAGTGGATTGCAATTGAAAACCTCTCAATCACATGGGCTTTAAGAGGGATGTGAGACAGTCAGCCAGGAAGCTATATGTCAGAGTTCCTTAACTCTAGAAAGTTTGTGAGAACAGTATGCCTAGTGCCCGTAATGTGATTCATGCTAGTCACTTGGCTTTATTGACACAGGAGCAGGAAAAGTAAAAAAATAAAATAAGAATTGGAGCGATATATTGCACTTATTAGCATTGGCATGCTTCATGCACATCTTGACATAGTTTAATTTAGTATGACCTTATTGAAGCTGGCATGTATAGGGCTCAATACAAACTAGTTAATAATAAACAAACATTGAATTTGTAAATACATAATACTTTATATTTGTTGCAGAAATGGTACGTGAGGTGAGAGACGCGTCGAGGATCAGAGAGGAAGCGATGATGTCACGACTACGACTTGCCTCGGGTGCAGTAACAGCAGACTTCAATGATGGCCTGCGCTCACCTCTGGATGTCCAGGTATGCAGTCTGACACACTTACACAATGGCATGTCTACCGTCTGTAGTACCAGTCATAGTAACAACAATAATACTAGAGTTAAAAACAAGACATCGCAATTATGTGATACATTAAAGTCTCCTTTTCTTTCAAATTTATCATACCTAACCATGATATCAATATCTCTAACTAAGTCATAGTTTAGTGGATAGTTAATTACTGTAATATTAAAAAGTAATATAATCAAGGAAATTTAAAAAAAATATATTTTTTTTTGGTTTGGATCAAAGGAGAGAATAGGAAAACCAGTAAGCACCATACCACAATAAATTTTATAGCTAAAAAAAAAGTAATAAAAAACACATAAATGGACTTAAAGAGTTAACATCTATGAAAGATTGGATTGTTATATCTATTCCAAGCGAGGTTTAGGGAGTTGTGGAGAGCAGTCACTAGGTCAAAATGAAATGCCGTTGGTTTACCCTGAAAGGGAAAGGAATTGTTCCGATATGTAATGACGATTATCAAATCAAATCTTTTACTTTTTAAAAAAGTAAAGAAAAAAGAGTAGGTTCTGTATAGAAGTTACAAATTCTGATTATTTATTTATAATTTAATATAGATTTCAAAGATGTAAAGTTCAGCGTATTTTTAATTGATTTTTCTGTATGCATACACTTATCTGAAAATTATAAATCAAAGTAGCAAAATAGGCACTCACTTTTGTAGAAGCTACATTTTATTATTATTATTTATTGAAATTCCTTCCAATCTTAGTTACTTATTATTCTTTAAATTGAATAAAAAAAATGGGGAGGGGGGCAACGTTTGAATGTCAAAAATACATAGTTTTTAAACACCACCCATCAAGCAGTTTGCGTGATTATATTGTTGTGTATTTTCAAGCCTAGGCTCTGCTATTGTTGTATAATATACTGCACAATTCTATTAAGTTGGAACTATAATGTATTTTGATGGGCGTTTACATATCAATCATGTCAGTTAATAATATTAGATTGCAAATGTAATACAATAATAATAACCAAGGTCTCTTTTTCAAATTGTCATGTTTCAAACTACAGTTATTTCACTGCCTTGCTGCTAGGTGGCAGAAGCAAGTTACTATACGATACTTGATTGTTCTAGCTTTAAAAATTGAGCTATAGATAGCACTACCTATACAGCTTTCATAAAATTTATTTTAAATATAGTAGTTCCCCATATCTGAATAAAAAATGTAATTAAATGATTCTTTTAACTTAATTATCAATATTAAATAAACTTTTAGGGATCTTCATAACTTGAGTCGATTTTATGGCTTACTGTGCAAAAACTAGCTACAGATGGTTAACTTAGTTGTTAATTCAATATTTCTTAATAAGACAGCTTATAGAACTTTAGATTTTAAGTTTATCAATTTATTAATCAGGTCCTCAAATAAGTAAATAAATCAGACTTTTTTGAAACAAAAGTGACTTTCTTGTACTCTTTTTTTTTTTTTTTTTTTTTTTTTTCCCCTTTCTTTCTTTCTCTTTCTTTTTCTATCTTTATGAGAGTATATTTTAAATTATTTTTCAATTTACTTTGAAAGTCAATAAAAAACATCCGACAATGCTAGTTGGATATTGTTTATACCATAAGTCACAAGGATGAACACTATGAATTATTCCAAAAATGGTATTATATAGAAAATAGTAACAAGAATTGTAAGTATCTGAGAACAATCATAAATGACAAACTAAAAAAAAATAATAAAAAAGGGGTTACTGAATATATTTCATTTGATAAATAAAATAATACTGTGACCTATTGTTAGTATCAAACTAAGTATAAATTACTAACGAAATTTCTTCATAATATAAAATATGCACACCAAAATATATATATATATATATATATATATATATATATATATATATATATATATATATATATATATATATATATATATATATATATATATATATATATATATATAATATGTTGGCAACCATTGCCGAATTCGCTCATTGGCCGAAATAAGTGACCACGTCGCGGCGTGGCAATGCATTTTTGCCAAGATCCGAAATGCATCGTAATTTTGACCACGTTGCGGAGTGGTTTTTAAAAAATGCCAAATTTTTGGCAAATACATTTTAGCCAGTTCGTGGAGTACTTTTTGATAATTGCCACGCTGCAGCGTGGTCAAAATGTTTAATACGCAGGTTACGATATCGGTATAAGTATGAATAATATCATATATTTTTTTATTATTATAACACATCATTTTATATTATGGTTTTCAGTTAATTAAAATATTTATAAATTTATAAAAATGATTTCTTATTAAATTTGACAAAAAAATTTGTCTATGGTCAACATTACGATGCACAAGTGCTGAATTTCGGATCTTGGCAAAAATGCATTGCCACGCTGCGACGTGGTCGCCTATTTCGGCCAATGAGCGAATTCGGCAATGGTTGCCAACATATATATATATATATATATATATATATATATATATATATATATATATATATATATATATTATGTAAAATATTTTTACAGTAGTATCAACTGGAGCTAACTTTTTTGTACCCTAATGCTCTGGACTACAAAAAACAATAATATCCACACACACACACACAAAATGTAACAATAAAAAAAATATATATATATACATATCAATGAAAAATTGAATATGCAATATGTATGATAATAAAAAGATTTGATAGTGAAACACATAGATAGATTTTGAAAAATTGGGGAATGGGAGATAGTATGAGCTTACTCGAACAGGGACGCAGTGGTATATAGAGAAAATATTATAATTTGGGTCTGTCAACCTGGGTTAGAATATTAGGTTAGTGAAAGCTAATACTATCTCTCATTCCCCAATTTTTCCTAATTTATGTGTTTTTCTATATAATCATATTTATCATAATCATAAATGATATTATTAGTATCATAAAAATATATATCGTGTATTATCATGCACATTTCCCTTTATTTTCAAGAATTTTTAGGCTCTTTAAAGTGTCACTATTAATTCTGAAATAAAATACATTGTTATTGTCACTGGTGAACCTACTCTGATATTTTCATCAGAGTTAGCAGACTTTTACTGCTTTTAACGGTGAACCTCAGACCTAGAACGCCCCCTTTTTTCAAAAACTTATCGTAAAATATTTTTAAAATTATTTTTGGATAGATCTCATCTTTACAAAATAGAAGTTCAAGTATAATTTCTTCATAATTGCCATACATTTCTCACAATTAATTTTTAACCATTTTTATTTTGCCGCGAAATTCAAAATCAATGTTATTCAAATGGGCAAACGAGGGCTTAATTTTCTCGAGCCAGAAATAATTTTGAAATATAAAACAAAAAGTAATCGATAGAGCTTAGACATATTTATAACGTCAGAAAGTTTCAAAAAAAGTTATCGAACCAAAATTTTTTTTAATTGAAAAAACAAAAACACAATGCTAATCATATGCAAATTTTAATCCTAATTATCTCGAGTCACAAATATTGTTTGAATATTCTTTTAACTGGAGCTCGTAGATCATGACATTTTTTAACCCCCTTAAAGTTTTTAAAAAAAGTTATCGAACCAATTTTGAGATATTTTGCTTTTGCTAGGTCTGAGGTTAATCCTTAAAAATGTTATTATTTTCTGGCTAAAGTCAGTGTATAATAGTGGAGCAAATGTGTTTTCAGGCTTAAACCTAACTCTTTCAGTTTTTTTTTTTTTTTTTTTTTTTTTTTTTTTTTTTTTTTTTTTACTCTTAAGTTGTTGAATTTAGATTACTAATATAAAAATAAAGTTTAAAATGATACATAATTGTATGTTGACAACAGGCTATCAATATCTAAAGACATGAGACCTATGACCCCTCCCCTTGTAAATCAAACAATAACAAGTATTATCATAAGATATTGTGTCTAGAATGTTTTTAGTTATATCGATATTTAGAAGCTTGATGCTGGGTTTTGTTTATTTATATAAGACTCTTGAGTCATCAATGACGCTTGTTACTTTGTGTGTTCAAGCTTGGAGTGATCTATTGTTTTTGTCTGCTCTTGCCTGCCTCTGCTTATTATCTAGATTAATTTTGAGCCTTGTCGAAGAGATTTTAAACCATTTTATTAGCTTCTCAAATGTCCTCTTTTATGTTGTTAATGGAAGTTGCTTTTCTTTTAATTTAAACCATACTTCTATACATTACTTTTTTTGTGTACTGTACATCATTTTTTTTTTTTTTAATCAAAATTTGTAATTCGAATTAATATATTTGAAAATAATATGTTACGCGCTTTTAAATTATGATTTCATCAATAAAAACGAAATTTATTGCGCGAATGCTTTTGCTTTGTGTCCCAGAACAAGAAAATGTAGAGATTTTAATAAGTATGGTTAATTTTTGGAACAAAGGAACCATATGGTATTGCGAGCTTTTTTTTTTTTTTTTTTTTTTTTTTTTATTATTATTATTATTTTTTGGAATTTGATATGTTTTTTAAATTGTAGTATGACTATATTTTATTATACTACTACTGTAAATAAGATGAGGATTATTATTATTTATTTATATATATATATATATATATATATATATATATTTTTTTTTTTTTTTTTTTGAAAAATGTAATTTTGGTATTCTCATTTGAATGTCCTACAATTTTACACAACTTATATAAAGTTGACAGTATGGATTATAATAGTATTATAAAATAAGATGTTTTAAAAAATTGTGTAAAATAAATTTTATGTCTTTCTTTGCGTAAAAGAAAAAAAAAAAAAAAAAAAGATAGCCCAGATTAAGGTTGTGTGGTTTTAAATTAGAATTAACGTGAAATTCTGTATGAACAAAGAACTTTGAGATTAAAATTTACAAGTAAAGTTTTGTAATAAAATCAAAGTTTGCAGATTAAAGAGATTTAAGCCATTAATTTTCTATAAAACTTTTAAATGTATAATATATTATATGTAAAAATTAAATTTTAACTTAGTATAATACTGCAAAGTGAGTGATTATAGAGTATGGTTGACTGGATTTATAATTTTTATAACCGTTATATTTAATTGATGTTTTCACTTTGTATTGCATATTGCATAATCTCAAGCTTTTTTTATTTTTATTTACTTTAAGGGATGGAAGTGATAAAAGAAGAACATATATACTTTCTTTATTTTAGAATGAGAAGGACTTTGAAACAATTTTCCCTTTAAAAAGAAACGCGTATATTGGTTGGTATACTTTACTGAAACGCTTTGGAATAAAATTTAAAAAAAAAAAAAAAAAAAAAAAAAAACTCTTATATACTCTGATCCTAATATAATTATGGAAATCCAAAAACAAGCTTCACTTTAATGACTGAAAAACGATTTTTTGTTTTCGTAAAAAAATATCATATGTAAAATGATTGTGTTAAATTTAACTGTACAAACTTTGAAAATACGAGTTTTATCATTATTATTATTTTTTTTTTGTCATCACGATGAAAACATGTATATTCATCATCCTATAAAACGGGGCGTGTGCTATATAGCTGTTACATTACTTCGATAGTGAAGCTATTGGGGTAAAAGTTAGGTAAATTTACTTAGAAAACATCAATGTATAAGAGAGAACTTGTTATATAAAACGATGGAGAGAGAGAGAGAGAGAGAGAGAGAAAATGCTTCAAGCGTATATAGGGTAGCTTTTATAATATATAAAACGAGAGAGAGAAAAAAAAACTTAAAAAAAAACGCGAACAAGCTTTTTCGCGTTCCTTTATATACATAACGTTATATATATTTCGTTTGCTATATATAAGAGAAAAACAAATTTAATCTTTATAAGCGATGTATATAGACATAACCACGAGGACTTATAGTGATGAATGTATATGTAACTTTTTAACTGGATGTTTGCTACTGCTACTTATATACACCCTGTTATAGAGTGAGTGAGTGAGAGAGCAATTGGGTACAAATATTTGATTTTTAAACAGTCGCACGGGAGAGAGAAAGGTTTTATATATAAATATCATGAAGCAGAGGATTAAATTTTATCGAACAAACTGCTTATAAATAATAAGGTTAGAAATTTTTTATTATTATTTATTTACTTGTGTGTAAATATATGGCTTTTTAACTGCGCCGTAGCTAATTTTTATTTACATACATTGCATTTTTTTAACCTTGTATTTAAATATAATTTTTTCTCTATAACTTTTATATAATCATAAAAAATTTGATACATATGGTATAGCTTATTATAATTTTTCCTTATACAGTACATGTAATGGTTTATTTATTGTTATTATGAGTCGTTTTTTATGTAATATTGGTTTTTAATAGATTTGTAGTTATTTTTTGTGCGACAGATTCAATAGTTTAGAACAAAATTTTGAAAAATAGTTCCAAAAGTGTCCCCCTCTTTATTTCCATATACGCTCATCCTTTCGACGTTTTGAATTTCATCTAGTGTTTTCTCGTCATTATATTTGTTTTAAGAGTTATGAGATGAAAAATAATATTAAAAAATAAAATAGAAAAAGTCATCATTGCAATACCTCGTATACAACGATTATTTAATTTAAAAAATTTAAAAACCCTGAATTTAAATATCTGTTTGGTATAATACTGCAATAATAACTTTATATAGTATGATTATAATTATGCGTAAAATTCCACTTTTATTTACGTGGGCGATAGATTTTTTTACAGACGAAACAGTAAACACAAACAATTTCAATAATTTTCAATCACAATAAAAATAATTTTATTTTTGTTTATTTTTTATTTTTGTTTGCTATCTTTTCATAGCCAATAATTAAACTAAAAGAGTTCTATATAATTATTTATTTTGTAAATTTAAAAAGTATATATTTACACATTTTATAAACATATAAATATTTTTCTTGTAAATTTTTACTAAATAAACCGCGATGTAAAATATATAATATTGTCACATTATAATATTTATAATTTAAATTAAAAATATATTGACTTTAGTTTTCAATTTTGTATATTTATAAAAATGTATTATACCAATAATGTTATACATAATTAAAAGATAATAAAAATATTTTTTTGAAAATTTACATTACATATTATAATAAATAATAATAATAATATTGTGTTTATTTGTATTACATACAAATAATATTAAGTTAAAATATTTACATGTTAAATAATATAAACCATCATGATTTGATTAATTAAATATTTATCATTAAATAAAATGTTATTTACATTTTATATATGGTTCTCTCTCTCTCTCTCTCTCTCTCTCTCTCTCTCTCTCGTTCTCTCATGTAGTGTGTTAAAATCTCTATCAATATTGTATATAATTTGGCTTTTAAGGTTGACATATAACGTTATACCAAAAACCAAACCTCTCATATATATATATATATATATATATATAATATATATATATAAACCCTTGGCTATATATGTATAAGTATCTGAGGATTTAGTTATACATATAGACAAACCATAGTGTCTATATAACCAAGTAGTATGCACTTCTCTATCTCTCTATTATAATATATATATATATATATATACATACTCGTGTATATATATACTGTATACAAAAAGTATAAGTAAGCAAAAGAACCATAATATAATAATATAAATTTGATGTTCTTTTCTTTCTTTTTTATTGTTACACTTACACAATGTTTAAAATTTGTATCATGATGACATATATAATATTTGCACCCCTCCCTATATCTACATTAACTGTTTTCTCTATTTGGTCCTACTGTTTCTATATGAATACGTATGTAAGTTGTGTGTGTCATATATACATACATAAAAGCATGTATATATATAAATGAACTATATATATATAAGCTGAATACTTAAAACTATTTCTACTTTCAGAGGTGTAAGTTTAAGTGAGTGTAAAGATATCTTAAGTTTTACTTTTTTTTTCTGTGGAAAGTTTTAATGTTTAAAATATAAAAAATAATTTTAAAATAAATGTAAGTATTATACTGTTATATAAATTTAGGAACAATTTTGTCAAATCAGTAATAACCATTAATATGACTGTTGCGCGCACATTTCTCTTATACATTCGCCAATACGAGTACTGAGAATTGTGTTTCCATCCATGGCCATTCTGAAGTTTCATTACGCGGCTGCTTACATTGATCTCATCAATCATCATGTCATTTAAAAATAGATATTTTTCTAATATTGATTTTTATAATTATTATTATTGCTTTTTTATTTATTTATTGATTGATTTATTGTTTTCTTCTGGTAAGTGTAATTGATTCGAATTTCTTAGAAATTTTAAGGTACAATAATTTTGTGAATTGAACTTCATATTGAGATATTAGTTAAAGTTCTGACGTGAGTTTCCCTCCCCCCCCCCCCCCCCCCCCCCTTCTTTTTCTAGAAATATCTTTCAACAAAAAAATCGAAAATTTAGCCTTTACTGTCATCAGTAAAATGCAACTAAAATTGTCGTTCATTTGATATTTGTGTACGCTCTCTACATTTTTTGCGTCAATATGTAAATGAGTAACAAATGTAACACTAAAGTTAAGGTAACAATACATAATATACCAGCAATAAAAATAAACAACAATTTTAGTATACATATTTTATTGAAAAAATCATCAAATTTTTATTAAAAAATTATCACTACTGATTGGGGGGGGGGGGGGGAGGAGGGGTCACACTCGGTCAAAATTTTGCGGGGATAAAAGTATAATATTAAGTTAGAATTCATAGTAAATTGATTTCACTTAATTTTGCTTTTAAGCATGCATAAATTTGTAATTACAATAATTATACATATAGAAATTTATTAGTTCTCTAATTGCAATGTATTTATAATTGTATGAGTATTTACATTAAAAGGGAGTTGACACGTTTATACTATGAAACTTTTATGATGCTGCCGCGAGCGTTTGCATAAATTATGTCATAGTACCTCATTACTTTGCTTTTAATTTGATTATTGTAATTATAGTTTATTATAGTGTATATATTTCATATACATATTTAGGTATATATATTTTTTGTTATCATTTTTTACTGTTAGATAATAAAAATAATAACCAATACAACGTGCTTAGAAAATCTAATTGTGTACTGGTGTCTGCAGCAGAATTACAAATAATCATTATTTTGATTTGGGGAGCAAATTAAAAGTTTTGCAATTTGAAAAGAAATTTATATTTGACACTCGATAGCAAAAATGCTGTTTTTATGGCAATTTATATAACTTTTTTTTTTTTTTTTTTTTTTGATAATTCTCCATCATAACAAATAATTTTTTTTAAGTTTTTAAGTACATCAGTTAATTGAGTATGCTAATTAATTTACGTTGCAATAATATAACATACTAATTAACGTAATAAGTTATATAGAATTGACGATCACAGATCCCCTGCACATCCATGTATGATGTAATATGTGATGAGCTCCATCATGGTTATAAGCTTTATAGCGGCCATTGTTGATTTAAGTATAGATTTTTTTTTTCTTGTCTTTCACTGTGTGTGTGTATGAGAGAGAGGAAAGGAGTCAGGTTACATGAGTATAGTTTTGCTATTGGTTAGACAAAGAGGCGGAGAAGAGGAGGTATACTATATATATTGTCAATATTGGTGCGTGTAAGTGGATGGATTCTCATCAACAATATGGCAGTTTTGAAGAGATCAGGTTTCTTTTTCTCGTGACCCTAGCTCCATTAGCTCCATACGTCCTGTGTTTGCCCATGTGCAGGCAAGCAGGAGGCAGCTATAGCTACGCTTTGCTTATACTACGTCTCCTATGTCATGTCGATAGGATGACACACCCTATTTTCTCAGCCCACACAACGTGAATTTTTCTCTCTGCATGATGGTCATTCTCATCTCTAAATATATACCAAGGACAAATATTCATATTGCAATGCTAATTAATAAGGCAATTTTTTTTTTTTTTTTTACTTCTTTTTTTTATTGAAGTCAAAAAAATTATTGTTGGAAATTTAGCATCGCAAAAATATCTGTGATGAGACTCGAACTTGTTTTCATAAACTTGCTAAAAAATAAAATAAAAAATTGTTTTTTTTTTTGTTTTTTTTAATAGCGTGCGGTATTGTTGTATGGATGAATTATGTTTTTATTTTTATTTAGTGCATTGCAGGAATTTGCATTCTCTCTCTCTCTCTCTCTCTCTCTCTCTCTCTCTCTCTCTCTCTCTCTCTCTCTCTCTCTCTCTCTCTCTCTCTCTCTCTCTCTCTCTGAAATCGAGTTATCGTCTTGCTTCATGTGCTGAATTATCTTATTATTACAGAGCAATATACAGTAATTCAATTAGATCAGGTCATTGTTATTATCTGATATACTGTCATATTGATTACAATATATAGTTAATCAGTTATATAGTAATATTATAATGTGAAAATTATTTTACGTTTTTATATAAAATAAATTAAATAATCTAAGGAACAACAACGTCTTAAAATTTTAACTGAAAATATAATTGCATCAATTAAATGATAAGTGCGATGAATAATACACCGCGGCATTTCATTGATATACGTATATACAGTATATGTTTATCTACTTCATTTATTGAAATATTTTTAAGTATTGATAATCTTAATTGATGAAAGGTTTTTTTCCTCAAATTTTTATCAATGAAATGAGTTTTTGTTTATTAGTGCGTAGTATTTTTTTTTTTTTTTTTTTTTTTTATCTTGATCAATTCAGAAGTTAGTTATGCAATGTGTATCAATCGTCTGCTATTAACACAACATTTTAATTAATTCATTTACCATTCAAAAACAAACATTATATAAGTTTTTTAAAACTCCGCTTCCTTTTTTTTTTTTTTTTTTTTTTTTTCATATTTATATTACGTGTGTTTATTTTATCAATACGTAATACACAAAACGTTTAATAAAACTTTGAAGTGTAATAAAAAATATAATAATTATTGACAAACATCAAAAGTTGTTTTTTATATATAATTTAAAGTATAATATTTGACTTGTTTTTATACATAAAGTGTACACATAAATTTTTAGTGTATAAAGTATTTTAAATGTTTGTAACCCCTTAAAGCATACATTATATATTTTGCATATGGATATAAAGTTAATTTTAATATATATCATATTTTTTTACTTTATGGTATATAAAAGTTTAGTCTCTCTCTCTCTCTCTCTCTCTCTCTCTCTCTCTCTCTCTCTCTCTCTCTCTCTCTCTCTCTCTGCTCTATCATATTCCAGTCTGATGATTTTTACTCTGTATAAAAGCGTTGATGGTTTCTACTGTACAGCATGTTGTTGTATGTACAGGGTGTACCCTTAAAAGTTTTTTTCTTTCCCCATTTGGATGTTCAGGAAAGATTTCTAATTTTGTTGGATCCAAAAAAAAAAAAAAAAAAAAAAAAAAATCTCAAAAGATTAATGTGTTAAAAAAATTATATGGATTTCCTTCCCTTTATTAATAAGATATTCTATGCTAGAAAATAATAAAAATAACAACTTTAAATTGGTTGATTCTTATTCTTTTCTTTTGATAAATAACATTTCCAAATATAGCTTGTAAATGTCACAATTAAGGAAACGTGGGTTAATTTAATTTTAATTCCGCAATATTCTCTCAGAATCCACCTATTTCCACATTGCTTTTGAATATTTAAAACTTTCATGCGCCAACGTAAAAAAAAAAGTTCCCGAATTCCGCTGAAAAGCCGTTTTTTGGAACCAAAACTGTTCTGGGAATTTAAGTTTACCCTGTATGTTTCATATACATAGTAAGTATATATATATATATATATATATATATATATATATATATATATATATATATATATATATATATATATATATATATATATGTGTGTGTACTGTATATAGCTATATACATACATGTATATATGTGTATGTATATGTAGCGGTGCGGCAGATAATTTCAGCGTTAATACGAGCGAGGCCTGCGAACAAATATTTGAACTGGTTATTACTCTGCCTGCCCACCCGCCCGACTAGCTTTGGCTTGCTCTATATTATATGTATGTGTACGTATGTATATGTATGTATGTATATGCAATGGTTGGGTGGGTTGGTTGGTTGAATGATGTGAGTGCCCAGTATAGTGTAGGAAATTGTAATACCAAAGGGATACTGAAGCAAGACTGTATAAGCAAAAAGCCAAGTGTTATACAACACACTTTTCTAATTAACATAAGAGACTCAGTCGACTAAAACGCATATCTCATTTCATGTTCTATAGTTACAAAACACTAATTCATATGCATGGAAATAAATGTAGATTTTTTCCCCAAAGTATATTTAACATCCATGGCCATGTACTTTTTAATTGCTTTATATCAGCAGTAACGAGAAAATACTATATTTTTTCGGTGTTAGATGTTAGATGAAAAGCAATGCAATAACCAATTTTCATAGTTTTAAATAACCCTTTATTAACCCTATATATTTTGTATAGTATTCGTATTTGTATTATTTCAGTCATTTTCTTAATTTTTTTTTAAATGACACATTTTTATTTACTTATACTTTGTTCTGTCTGATGTCTGATACTGAAAAGAATCTAATTATTTTGGGAGACTTGTATAATTAAATTAATTTGTTCATTTTTCATTGTGATTTCAGGGGCAATTGCATCGGTCCGATAGACGACGGGCCTCGGAACCATCCCGGTTTCACCCACAGCAACATCAGAACCATGCAAGTCCGCAACAAATCCGGGTGGAGGAGAGACGTAGGAGAAAACATCGGCATCACCAGCAGCAGCATGAGACGTCCAGAGCCAGTCAGCAGGGGTAAGTTGTCCTGATGCACCTTGGTTAGACAGATATAAGAGTTCTTTTTTTACCCTTTGTTGACCCATAGGTCATTATTGACCCATTGGAGCAAAAGGGTCATTGAGTATTCGTCATTCACAATATACGCATGTGAATTGTGACTTCATATGAGACCACCATACAGTACTTTACAATGAATTAAGTTATTTTATTATGACGCCACATTTACGCGTGAAGCCATCTTGATGACAGAACTGCTAATACTCTAACCATAAACCTTGGTTTTGCAATAACTCACACAACGTGTCAGTTTACTTCTACAGGAATCTCTTACGTATCGTCAGAAAATACGTCATATTGCAATTCATATTATGCAATTTAATAGAGGCTGTGCAATTCATATTATGCAATTCAATAGAGGCTGTGCAATTCATATAATGGTTGTATTGTACTGATACACCGAAGAGATCAAGCCATCCACGTTTACGATAGTATAAATCTAACGATTTAAATTAAAGGAACGAGTTTTTAAAGGCAATCACGTCGTGTGTAAATAGCCACCAATAATATTGAGAGGATGTAATTATCCCGATTTTTTAATTCCTTTGTTTCGTTAAATGAAAAAAAAGCGTTAAAGACAAAAGTTAATAAAATTATTAAATTGTAAAGGAAAAGGTATTAATTTTTTTAATTCAAAACAATTATATTTATTACACATAAAGTTTGATACTTCATAAAATTTTATATTATAAGACAATTATGCATAATTTCAAACGTGTTATAAAATATACATATAAGAAAATGTTATCATTATAGATGGTATAGTTTTGCAAATCAATATGAGTATAATGCATCATAATATAATGTCAAGGTATAATAATATATGCGGTGCTCCGGAAATGTCGCCGCGGCATAGAAGAGAGAGAGAGAGAGAGAGAGAGAGAGAGAGAGAGAGAGAGAGAGAGAGAGAGAGAGAGAGAGAGAGAGAGAGAGAGAGAGAGAGAGGTGCGGTGTAGATAAGAGATGAATGTTTGTTGACTTTGAGTGCACGCGGCCCTATATCTGTCACAAGATAACTTGTTATCTGCTATGCTTTAGAGAGCGAGAGAAGATACTTGCTGTCAGACACACCAAGGGGAAACTTTAATATCACATGCTTATGTTATTTTTCTTAAAATATAATATATATATCTATATAGAACTTTATACTAAAAAATTATGTCACTCAAGCACACCTGAGAATAAGGCCTGATATTGTATTGTTACATTTTGTTACTTGAAAGTTTTGTTGATTAACAGACTTTACTTATTTTATATGGCAAAATACTTTCTATATTGAAGTTAGCAGAAAATGAACTTAAAGGCATAGATAACATAAAATCATTAGCATTTACATCACAAAACACTTGATGCGACTTACATAAATAATTGGTATCAACATCCAAATGCCGTAGCAGTGATCAGAAAATTTCGATTTATGCAACCCGCACAACATTTTCATACTAGTTTTTGCCTGTTTCTGACGTCATAACCAGAAATACTTACGTAAATGGCATACTTTACAGTTTTTTCACACTCTCTGCTGGGGCCAAAAATTATCATCACTTTTATAGATCCCATTTTGTGTTTAATGATTAAAAAGATAATGTTGTTTCATGTTTTCTATGCCTTTAAAGGTTGAAAATGAAGGTGATTATGATTTGATTTATAAGCGTTATTGGAAAGATAAAATTATGCAATCGATATCTATTTTATTTGGAAGTTGTTGTTGTAAGTTGCCAGATATTTGTAAAAATGTGTAATATTACATTATATATATATATATGAGCAATTATCATTAATCATCTCTGTTATAAAAATCTCAAATCATCAGAAATTGCAGATTATAAAAAGAAAAAATGTAAGAATATTTTTAATTATATTGAGTTTACAGCAATTAAAATGATGAACAGTAACTAATTTAAAAAGATCACAACCTAACTTTTTTTGCTAATTTTAAATCAAAAACCGTATAAGTGTAAGTTGTTACTTTGATTTTTGCAAAAATATAAAAAAGTTAACTTTATAAAGGTTTAGTTATAGAGGTTTCAAAGTGATTTATTTATATTTGCAGGTCAAATTAGACATATAATGAAGTTTTTCATAATAGTCACATTATCAATATAGTTTTACTTCAAAAATAAAATATTGAAAATGTATGAACTGACTAAAATTATAGTGACATTTGTACTGTTTCCTATCACTATATTTTATCGTAAAATTTGAACAGAATTATAGTTTACTTCAAATAAAATTTCAAAATATTAGAATTATATAATATAATACCTTTTTTATGATGGTACTAAAAATAATATATATTATATATATATATATATATATATATATATATATATATATATATATATATATATATATATATATATATAATTTTTAGTACCATCAAAAATATTCTATTTCCGTGGTCGTAAAATAGTAAATGTACTGCGTTAATATAGTATGACGTATAATTATACACAAAAATTATTTTGATATCATAGATATAGGTGTGCATTATTGTTTGCCATGCATCACCTCATTAATAATAATAAAACAATGTTGATTTATTACTCGTTATCAATTGTAATCAAGGTGACTTAAGATTGTAATGAATGAAATGTTTGTTTGTTATTATATACGGGAATGTTATTGAAAGTTTATCTTGTATTGCAATTACAGTAGCGTGTGTATATATATACGTATTATAGTCATGCGTGCGGGATTTTTGCAAATATTGACGGGTTACGTCATATTCTAGGAATTTAATAATTTAATCGAGGTTGCATATTGAGATTCTTTGTATATATACTTATCCTCGTTATAAACGTAATAATTATGTAGAAATAATTATCTTCGGTGTGTAAATGAGATCTTATATTGTAGTTACAAAATAATATTATTGTAAATTTTTTACAGTGATGAAATATTCACAAATTTCATTAACATACCTTAATTCTTCTTCTTCTTCTTCTTCTTCTTCTTCTTCTTCTTCTTCTTCTTCTTCTTTTTTTTTTTTTTTTTTTTTTTTCTTTTTCTTCTTTTAAACATATATTTTTTTTTCTATCAAACCTCTAGGCGAGGTACAACTTATGCTATTAGTTATTTACATATTTACATTGCATTTATACTGAATTTACACTCCCGAGACTTCCGAAACCCTATCATAAGATTCGCGGGTTCTTCCATGGCGGGATTGGCCATGGCCTGGCAAATTCTTCCCGGCATTCGCCTTTACATACCGAGGAAACCATGGAAACCTCGGTCAGGAAGTCGGTAGAGGAATACCCTGAGATATCCCTTCCACCTCCCGAATGCACTGTGTATTTCCGGTGGACAAAGCTTATTGATAAACTTTGCCTCTGCCGGGAATCGAACCCGTGACCCCTCGCGGACGAGTCAGACACGCATCCACTAGACCACAAATTTAACAAGGAAATTTGTTTCACAATTTTGAAATATGTATGAAATAATAAGATCTACTTGGAAAATATGCTAACTAGAAATACTTAGTGCGGTGCTAACTCTATTTCTATTGTGAATATTATTTGACTGCCTTTATACATATATAATGTTTACTAAATATCAGTAATCTGAAATCATCAATAATATTCTCGTACTGAAGGTTTAAACAAGACTTGTTTCTTTTTTTAAGAGTATCATAAAATATTGAAGTTGAATATTCAGCAGTCTCAGTAAAATTAATGATTTAAATATTTGGTTCGCAGAAGTATTCGCGGTGACGCAGAAAGCAGTGGCGATGAAGCGGCGAGCAGTGTGTCCGGCATGTCGGGCAGCGTGTCCAGCCCTGCAACAGCGAACCATTCGACAACAGGTAAGTTTGTTTCTCTATAGTAGTCTGCTGAATAATTTGTATGACGTGAGTGATTTGAACGCTGGTGTTTGCAGGAGTGCTGGCTGACCAAGTGTCGCAGTTGCGGCGCGAGAAACAACAGCTAAATGGAGAGCTGAGGCAAGCCCTGGATTCACGCACCGAGGCCGAGGCACACGCGCAAAAGTAAGTCCAAACCCTCTTATTAAGTCATTATTGAATGTATAATTTTGCATTGCCGCTTCTTTAGAATACACATTTTTTAACCATATACTGAATAGTGACTAGAACGAGAGTTTATTTGTTTACTGTATGGAAAGCAAAATATTGAGCGTTTACCTTTGCACTTTGTCGTTACCAATGGACATTTTTCGATTATTGGTGGTTTGCCAATAAAAAAAAATACATAATTTTAAATGTTTAATGTTGATCTGCTTTGGAATTATTTTTATATTTTTATGTTTAAGCGGCTGACGAACGAATAGGCAAGCAAAATAATTTTCACTTGCATAACACGCTAGTCGTGTTTAGTTTAGTCGCTTTATTTTACCAAGCATATTTATCTATACAGGCTTTGTATGCAAATCTGCACCATGAAATTTACCACTGGTTCATTATAGAAAACAAATGCTAACTTCCTCCTCAAACCCATTCAAACACTCAATGCGTTCTACAAAACTATAAAGTTTAGATAAAATTTTCAGAAAAGAAAAGGAGGTAATAAGGAAAAGTTATTTTGTTGTATATATAGGAATTTTGACAGCACTATACTCTATACTATAAAGCTTAAAATGATTAGGTAACCTTCAACGAGGAAAAAAAAATTTTGAACTTCCACGATTATAAATGTGTCATAAAAAACGCAAAAGCAAGGATTTTATTTACAAAGTTATAATTAAACAATGTTTTTAATAAAATTTTACAAGTATATTTTTTTGTATTCGTTTTTGTTTCAATTATCTATATAGACAAAGTTAGCGGGTCTCAAACCCAGCAAAGAACGGAGCTAGCTATGAGTTTTAGTCGGAAGTAAAAGTCTTGTATACTCAAGCCTCCCTTCCTCTGCTCCTTTTCTCCCGGCCTTCGTTCGTTCTTCTCTATATAGCTGTGTAATAAAGTAGTCATTTAGATATTATAAGGGTTGCCTTTTACGAGAAAAGAGAGGAAGAGAAGAAAAGCGCTCAAAGATATTGGAACTTTGCTGCTTCGTCTGATTAATTTCTTGTGTTTGCCCATCATATTAGTTCCTCAACGGCGAGCTTTGCTTTGCTGTGTATACGTTCTGTACAACACAGAGCTAAGAGAGAGAGAGAGAGAGAGAGCACACAAGGGGTGTATACACTTGAGCTTACTTAGACTTGCCATGACCACCAATAACATCACTTTTCTATGTAATAATGACCAAGAAGTTTATCAATTTATATCAACTTTACAAAACAGTCTATATAAAAGTTCAAAAATTATAAAGTTCATTTGAATTTAGTTTATGTTTTAATTAATAAATATTTTATATAAAAATAAATCGAAAAAATAATTTTTAAAATATACGATTGATTATACTTGTCATGTTTATATTTATACATATTTACTAATTTTTCGTCTATTCAAAAACAGTGAAAAAGCATTCTTGAAAAAAAAAAAACTGCAAGTTCAATATTGACATAAAATTATACAGATTATTATTATTATTTTTTAATTTTGGTTTGTGGTCAATTTTGACCTGTATATTATAAAATAAAAATTACTGCATTATTTTACCATTATATATAAATAACAACAAAAATATGTATCATACTTTAATTGTAAAATATATATAAATAAAGTTGTAAAGTTGTTTCATGCATAAAAATAGTAACATAGGGTTGTTTATACTATAAATTTTACGGTCACTCATGATATTTGCACATACTTTTTGGTATTTGTGTTCTAATTTTTATATCAGAGTGTGTCAATTATCTTAGTAATGTAATATATAAGTGATTTGGTTTATCATACAAATACTGTGTGTAGTATAGCATAGGATCGTTTATAACAGTCAAAGTAATTCTGCAAATATTTGACGTACTTTTTTTTTTTCACAAGCATGTCATCACATCGAAAGTAAAAACTTGAAATGTTTGCCTTGTACACACACGCACACATACACATTGACGGGAAATTACGCGTAAAAACAACTATCAAGAAATTTTCTCCCATTTCTCATTTTTATATTAGGTATCTTCCTCCTTTTTATTTTAACCTAAAATAACCTAAAATGCGATATAGTGTTTGCAAAAGTAATTAAATATGGTAAAAAAAAAAGAAAAAAAAAAAAAGAAAGAAAAAGAAGGACAGTACAGCTAGGTCATATCAAATACTACATTACAACTTAAAACTCATGTATTTTTATTTCGTTGCTTAATCTCAAATTTTATGTTATTTTTTATAGACGGTCGTTAAATGGTCTGTTTATTTCAAATTTATAGCCTATACTTAATTCAGACCCTATATAAAATTTAATTTATTGTACCTGTACACTACAACATATTATCATTTGGTCAACATAAGTTTTGTTTAAAAAAAAAAAGAACACATGTTTTAATAGTTCGATTGTTATCATAGACCCAAGTAACATTAGTATCTGACGTGCTCATATAATCATCCCTATATCTTATTTTAATAGATTGTGTGAATAATATATAAAAAGATTGCAGTTATTTATCAACGGTCATCCAACTTGACCAACTGCTTGTGTGTTACAGACTGGAGCGGCTAGTTGGTATTTTACGCAAGAAAATCACATCTATGAATGGACTTGAACAGCACGCAGCAATAGAACTGAGCGGTCCTGTGTCGCTTGCTTCTGTACCAGAATCTCTTACCTCCGCCACCTCCTCCTCTTCCTCGGACTCTTCCTTGGAACCCAGTGCAGTGGTAAATACTACCATGCCACAGGTAAGATCTTAATTAATCAAACAACTCAATAATTTATTGATAAGGTAGTTAACCCATTTTTTCTCTCTCTCCTCTAGACTAAAATACAGTTACAAAGATTTAGTGCTTCCAAAGTTAGAAAATTGTATTTATTTAATTAATTTTAAGCATTAAGTTGGATATGCCTATTAAACCCATTTATTAACTTGGGGGGGGGGGGGGAGGAAAAATTGCTGCTTTAAATAGTTTTAATTTGAAAAACATAGTGGTTTCTCAATCAAAAAAACTTCAATGTAAGCGTTAATTAATTATTAAAAATATTTACCTTGTAAATTATTTAAGAAATAATAATAAATAACAGGTTTTACAGTAAACAAGCCTACTTTTGGAAAAGTCGGAAAAACCATTAGGTTAAACCCTTAAACAAATATTAGTTTACAAATTAAAAATATGATATACTAAATAATATAGCAAAAACAACAACATAATCTATCTATCTATCTATCTATCTATCTATCTATCTATCTATCTATCTATCTATCTATCTATCTATCTATCTATCTATCTATCTATCTATCTATCTATCTATCTATCTATCTATCTATCTATCTATCTATCTATCTATCTATCTATCTATCTATCTATCTATCTATCTATCTATCTATCTATCTATCTATCTATCTATCTATCTATCTATCTTATGTTTTCTAGACACACACATGAGATTGATACTAACAATATATTCACTTTTTGTTACAGGTCTTGATCCACGGCCCTGTTACAAATTTGTGACCTCGAATACTTTGTGCGTGGAAGAAAATGCGAATAATGAATGCATGGATGCTGAGCTCAAAAAATAATCATTTCCATACAAAAGCTTATTTTTATACACATTAAAATGTACAATAAGAATCTCGTCTTAAAGCCGAAGAACAAACAATTTCCAATGAATGGTACAATCAAATAAGTTAAAGCTCATCAATACTCAAAGCAAAATGTAGAAATGTGTTCACATTTTCAACCTTAAGACTGTTATACTAAAATTATAAATACCTAATATAAAAATACCCAACGTTATAAGGTTAAAATGTGAATACAAAGTACATTGTATTAATTTTTTAGATTAATAATTTAATCTATATTGTATTAATCATAAATTAATACAAGCAGCTATACAATTAAGTAATAATATAATAAGCTTGTTTTAATGATAGACTTGCCTAAATTAATAGACTGCTAGATACAAATTCAAAGTTGAATTAAAAATTTTAGTTTTATTTAGAATTTTTTTTAACACAATCGTACACTCTAGTGTTGTAAAATCAAATTTGGATTAAAAATCCATTATCTGTATTTGGATAGATTATTAGATCAAGATATAGTAACCATTTTAGATCCAAACAGTTAAATCGCCTCCAATCTGATTTTTAAGCCCCCCCCCCCCCCCCCCCCCACAAAAAAAAAAGTAAAATAAAAGAGTAGACTCTTATCGTTGAATTGATTCTTTTTGTGTTCTCGATTTTATTGATCTGTTAGCAATCTAGATAATGCATATTTTGATAAATTTGTTTCCATAAATTCAGATTGCTTAATCCTGATCAGTAATTTACAAAATTATCCAGATTTTGACAACACTAGTAATTGCGATCCTATGTAATTGTTAATATATTTATTGTTAAAGTTAAAATTTACTGCAAGTTTATTTAAAATATTAAAAGCAGTTTTCAAATAGATTAATGTTTTGTAAGATTTTAATGTTTTTAATGTGCCTAATTCACTGAATTGCAACAAAAATCAAACAATGAAGACATATGTGATAGAATTTTGTTAAAATATTATGTGTGTGTGTGTGTATCTACAATCTTGCCTTATCAAACACACAAGCTTTTTATTATTATAGTTGGAAGTTAATCTTTTACCAAAATGTCATGTAGACTGAAAAAGAAAAAATATATATGTTAAGCTATATTATACTGTTTTAAACTCTCCATAGCCGAGCCATTTTTTTCTGCATATGTGTTTCATTTAAGTTATATCTCTATATTGATTAAACATTCTGTATTACGCAAGTTTTAATTACTTTAAAAAAGCTATACTTAAGGGAGAGAATGTAAGAGAAATATTTCGTTTTAATTCGATTTTTTTATTTTTTTATTATATTTTACAGCTATTATTTCTAAAATAAAATTAGTAACCTAAGTATACTAGTACAGTATAAATAATTGACTTCACATTTTTGTGTTAAAATTTGCATATTTAAAATATAACAAATATTTTCTCAGAATTTGATTTATTGCGCATCTTACCTATATATGTTTTCCATGCTATATATATTTATATAAAAAGAGTTTTTTCACTGCACGATTTGACAGTGTTTAAAAATGCACTAACTCTTGCAATGTTTAATTATATAGTAAATAAGGTGATTGAATATAGTGTATTAATATGTTTTTAAAAATAATGAAATGAAAAACTATAATTTATATATAGTTTTAATAATTATTATTTGCCATATATTATAAAAAATATTGTTAATATTTTAGTTATATTATGTAAAATAATAAATATCTTATAGATTTAATAGAATATTATATATTTTTAATAATATTAGTTTTTATCACACTACAAATTATAATAAATTTACCCTTTCACTTTATGCCTTACTATGTCAACGTTTTTTTTTTTTTTTTTTTTTTTTTTGTGAGAATAAAGCAATCTGTCTCGCGGGAAATTTTTTCTCTCTTTTTTTTTTTTTTTTTATTCCTTTTCTTATTGACATGGAGATCGTCTGGTGCTTATGAAAAATTGATATTGACTGAAGTGGCGCACATCTTCAAACATTTGTGCAAAAAAAAAAAAAAAAAATGTAAAGTAAGCGAGTAAGAGAGGCTGGGTGGCTAGCTAGTTATAAGGTTTGAGTTGACTTAGAGTTAAATATTTCTTGCGGCGAGGAAGGCGAGAGAGCGTGTGGATCCACCGTGCATAAATCATAACTTGGAAATTTTGTTTATTCAGAGAGAGAGAGAAAGAGTTTTCTTTACACAAACGCAAAATTAAACCTCATAGTTTAAATTTCGACTTTTTTTTTTTACAAAAAATATATATAAATAAAAAAGTAAAGAGAGTGGCAAAGAGGAAGAATATATACATATATAAATTATACCTTTTATATTTAAGTTTGTCTTTTATTATATGTAGTGTCGCAGTCAATTTAGTTAATGGTTGTTTTTTTATTTTATTTTTTCTTAATATATCTTCATTAATATTCCCAGAATTATAATAAAATAATTAAAATGGAAGGAGTGATGTTTTTAGAGATTTATAATACACACATGACGGAGCTGTAAGTGTTTAATTTTCAGTCTCAAAAGTACACATAGTATATTATGTACACATGAATTGTATAACTTATTAAACAAAAGTTTTTAAATGAACATACCGTTTTAGTATAAGTAAGCTGATGTGTGATAATAAAGGTCAAATATGAGGACCTCCACAATTAAATGTCTATAAGGGTATGCATATGTGTATACCCAATATCACTTATTATACTGTTGATTTTTTTTTTAAGATAAGAACATAGAAATACAGATAGAAGTCAATCTATAGAGAATTGTATTGTTTTCTCCATTAACTTTTTGCCCCGTATACCATGTTTCCTTGCTAACCAAATACGGCGGTTTCCCTCTAAAGAGAGAGAGAGAGAGAGAGAGCGTCAACATTGCTTTGCTTATATACATCCAGCGAAGAAGAACAGATTGCCATTATTCGTTGGACTTTATCTAAATATTTACCTGTGCATCTTCTTCAGACCCTCTTCATCTTTCTCTTTCGTCTCTCTCTCTCTCAACCCTGTCAAGCTAAAATGAAGACCATTAGTTTCTCAAGCAAAAGCTAAGACGAAATAACCTCATTACAATTTATGAGCTAATTAATTAACAACATTACAAACCCACGCACTATCTTTGCATTTAATAATTAATGCACTTAAAAAATGAATTTTAAATATATATAAATACACACACACACACACACACACACACACACACATACACACACACACACACACACACACACACACACACACACACACACACACACACACACACACACAGTAAAATTTTTAAGTATATACGTAAGAAAAAAAAAATCAAGAAAACATACTAAGGAATATTTTTATAAGTATAAAGAATGACTCTGCATAAATTAAAAAATAAATTTCTTCAACAGTATTTTATATAAAAAATTAATTTATTCAAAAAAAATATTTTGAAACGCCATACTTGAAAGTCATATATGAATTTTTTTTTTCTTTAGGGTGGGGGAGGTCTCTTTTACAAAAATAAACGCCCTTTTTGTCTTTCCATTAGAGAAACAAACATTTTATACTTTGAATGTTTTTGTAGTCCACCCAAGGAAGTGAATTTAAGGTTCTATAAAGGTCGACTTGCCGAATGGATTGCCCCTGATCTCTATTCCACCTTAGCAAATACAGCACACCTGTGCAACCTTTTCTCTTTCTCTTACTTACATGCCGACATACATGAGATGGAAAGATGTGTGCTGACTAATCATTATCACAATTAGAGGGTAATTATTTTGCACAAGACTCTAATTGTTAAAACATGAAATTGTTCTGTGAAAATTTTCATATTATATGCCATGTTAAATTGTGCTTCATAATATCATAGTTCAAAACACTGCAGTGGTTGAAGCCTTATAAAAATTAATTTATACTTTTCCTATTGATACTATAGGTAATTTTGACATTAGGGGTTGAAGAGATTGGGCGAGATAGATTGTTTCTTTCTTAATTTCTTAAATACATTCTTATTAGAGGTCACTGAATACAATCATAATGATTTTTTTTTCGCGCCAGAAAAAGAGCTAGGAATTAGATTTTATTCACTAAAGTTGATTTTTTTTCTTCTTTTGTATTCATTTATTTAAGAAAGTGGATTTTTGAAAATTATTTGAATACAACATTATTTTGAAATGTAAATAAATAAATATATATTCACAATATTAAAATCTGAAATGAAATAAATAATTTAAAGTAATTAAAAATACTAAAGTAAAAGTTACACACCTATTATAATTATTAATGTTTTATATTATATAAATTAAAAACAACTTTGATGCATAAAGAAAATTTTTACTTAAGTTTGATTAAATAAAACATTAATTAATTCAAAAAGCAAAACGTTTGACAAGAAAGTAAATTTGTGCTATGTAACGTAATGTAATGTTATATATTACCTGATGCTTTGGTGCACATTACGTGTATGTGACACAGAGTGCTTTTGTGTGTACAAATGTAACTTATATATATGTACACGTCTTGAAAACCCCAGGAGATATCTTTCTGTTTAACTCAAAAGACTTAATTTACGTATTTATAAATCAAACTCAAATTCCCAAACGTTTTTCTTGTATAAATGAGATAATTTATTATCAAAGCGTAAAAATAATTTTATTAATTAATGAAAAAAGAGTTACTAGTGTTTGTAAATAATTATATACAGTGTAATAATAATTATATATATATATATATATATATATATATATATATATATATATATATATATATATATATATATATATATATATATATATATATATATATATATAATATTCATATAAAATTAGTTCATAAATTAATGAAAGTTTATTAATTTTTAATGAGAGAAACGAATTAATTTTTCTCCTCACTTATAATTTTATTGCAATATTGTTTATAATTGTTACATCATTAAAAAGATATTACATTTCAGTTTTTTAATGCATTATATATAATTTTTTTAGACTTATAAACATTAAAATGTAATTGCTATTTTGTTTAAGCAATATATTAAAAGCATGCTCTTGTCCTATAAAGCATGTCCTATAAAGCATGCATCCTATAAAAACTGTAGTAGTATCCTAAAACTTAGGCAACTGTTTGAACAACTTTATTAACAAGTTTATTATAATATGATTATTAAAAATAAAATATATTTTAAGTTTGTTTATAGCACCCCCATTTGTATGAATAATGTGTAAGTATTTTGACTTTTTCATTCCGTTAATTAACCATGAGGACGATTGAAATGTCATAAGTATTATATTCAATTGAAGGTTAGAATTGAATAAAAAAAGTTGTGATTTTAAATCTACTTTCTGCTCTTTTCTTCACTTACGTAATTTCAATGTTTAAGATAATATACAGAAAAAAATTCTTTAAATATATTTTCTATAAATGTATATTATTTGTTTAATTGATGTATTTTAAAATCATACGACATATGATACAGTAAAACACTATATTTTAAATTAAAAGAGCATAATATTAGAAGCCTCGTAGCCAATAAAATGAGACTTGCTATACGATGAAACGGGTTGAGTGAAGCACATTGACGTTGACGTAAAGCTTGAACACTAAAATGTAGACAACCAAAGGTCAGGTTATTTAAGAAACTGGACAAACACTTGAGATAAAAAAAAAAGAAGGGCGGAGAGCGCGAGCCATTGAGCACCACTGCACAAATTCATCCTGGGTGGTCTTTTCATATCATCTTCTTTATTTTGGCGCGTTGCTGTGCAGCAGTCAGTAGCTTCATTCACGCCCATCATGATGTTCACATAAATTCCTCACCCATTAAAGTGCTACTTCTTAATATTATTCTTTAACTTTTAAACTTTTTATAAGGTAGCAGCTAACAAGTTAGGAACCCACTAAAAAAAAAAAAAAAAAAAAAAAAAAAAAACTTCTCGGGTGGTCGCTACTATAAGTCTTTTGCCAGCATAATAACAGGCTTCTATTGTGTTGATCAAATAGCAAAACATTAAAAATATATGATATAAGAATGAAAAATAGAAAAATAAATAATGATGAATAAAAAAAGAGGTAGCTATTTTATATTTTTATGATGAATAATAAAGTGTTAAAAGGTGTTAAACATGAATATATAAATACATGATACAATGATAATGGTATAGCCTTAGCTTTTTTGTAAAACGTTTATTAATATATGATACCTATTATTTGTTTAGAGAGATATCTTTTAACAGATTTAAAAAGACATAAAAGTGTTATTATTTTTATTCCATTTTTTTGTTACAGCACATTTATTAAAAACACTACGTGCGCAGCGTTAAAGTATTTTTTTTATTATTATTTTAATATACATGCATGTAATAAGATTATTATTTTAATATTAAAATTTTGTTAGTAATCTAAAACAAGTGTTATTTATAAATTCAAAATATTAATATTATGTAATTATTTGAGATATGCATATACATGATAATATATAAAGATTTAAAAATATATACATATATGCGAGAGGGAAAAAAATATTTTAAAATGTAGTCATGAGGTGGAATGTTTGAAGTTTAGATTGTACAATATTAAAATGATTGCTCTTCGTCAAATATAGTATCTTGTTTGAATTATGTTGCCGGTGCTTTGGGGTATGAGAGAGAGGGAGGTAAATATATATAGAGCGCGAGTGAGTGAAAGAGAGAGAGAGAGAGAAGGGCAAATATTTGCCCGTATATGCGAAGCGAGCGAGGTGGTTTGCGCGCTCAAAATTAAAAGCATACAAGGAAAATAGAGCAGTACATTGGGCGATGGAGAGAGAGAGAGAGAGAGAGAGAGAGAGAGAGAGAGAGAGAGAGATCACGGGTTATACTGCGGTATATTTCGAGAGTATAAAATCATCCTCTCTCGGATCTCTCTCTCTCTCTCTGTCTCTCTCTCTCTCTTTCTCTTTCTCTCTCTAACTCACTCACCCTTTAGTATACTATAATATGAAAGCTTGTTGACTAACAATTTATTTTATGTCTTAATCATTTCATTGACTTTTTTTTTTAATATTAAATCTTTTATAAAAATAAAATTACATCTGCTTCATTACAAAATAAACAAAATATAAAAAATGTACATTAAAATGATGAAATAAATTGAAGTTGATTGATGCACGGCAGGTGTGCTTTATGCGTAGGTAATTGGCTGCGATTTTCAGTCACTGCCGAAGCTTTATAAGGACGTGACTATGCACAATTTTATAACACTCAGTATTATGTGTACTGTATACTGTACATCATGTTATTATTGCGCTTTATGCGCTCGGGATCCTATATATATAATATACTTCTGTCATATGTATAATGTGATGCATCATCGTCAATCATTTTAATGTAACGTTTTCTTCTATATTATTGTGAGTGACTTTTTTTTATGAAGTCACTATTACGGGGGTGTAATATTATATTATTTTTAAGGGGGATGTGAAGATTAAAAAAGGTTTATATTGCACATTGCATGAGGTAAATGAAAATGGAAGGGAAAAGAAAAAAAGAAGAGAAAAAGAGTTACAAAAACAACAGAAACAATAAAAAATTCTTCTCATATAAGAACATTTAGAACGCAATAGCGTATTATTTTGGTTCCATAATAATTACAGGCACTGAAAAATGTCTCTTCAAGCAAAATATTTGAACCATTACTAAAAAATTTACGTATGCAGAAAAAAAGGGGTATAATAATGATATAAAATTAAAAATCTGAAATTAATGTAATAAGCATGAATTTTAAGTTCAATAATCGCACAATTATATACAACTGTACAAAATAGCAATTATAGAAACAATGCAGTATATTGGTGAAATGTATACAATTTCCAAATGTTGTATTATATACAATACACATGCACGGTGAGTGATGTTAAATAATTGAACAGTGGTGAGAGATTGCGTGACTGCCATGGTATGGTATACTGTACAGTACAGTACAGGCAGGCATATTATATAATAGTGCAGCGCAGAGGAAAGCAAAGGGTGGACCAACCGTGCCATAGCGTAATGGACCTCGATTACTCTAACATTCATCATTCATGACATCAACGTCAAGTACCATATTATATAGCCTTCATGTATTGGAATCTAATTACCCTTGGTCATTGAAATTCATTTAATTTTTATCATTTTATAATGATCCTCAATAATATTGATTGAAATTTCATTTTATCATTTTTTTTTTTTTTTACATATTTACAAGTACACTTAATATGATAAATTATATCATATATGGATATTTATATTATTTAAATAAAAATATTTATATTGAATAATATTGATTTATTATAAAAACAATTTATCATGGAGTTTTATAAAATTTTACATAAATGAACATTCTGTGGTTTGTCACTTGTTTTATCCATAACCACAAAGTTATGGAAAAATGGAATTCTATAAATAAGATTTATTTTCTTACTTGAAACAATCTATATTTAATTAAATATAAATGCATAGTCTTCGCAGTTTATAAATACTTTCAAAAAAAAATTGAACATTGAAAAATGAGAATTAAGATCCTATAATTTTGAAAGCATATATATATATAATTTTTAAAAAAAAATGAAAAAGAAAGTAAATTTTATCAACTTTTTTTTTTTTTTTTTAAATTTATAAAAGAATTGAGAAATAATAATATTTTTGTTTTCTTTTGTATAATATAATAATGTCCAACATTTTGCTTGACTATTTTGACGTCATCAACACTTACCGGAACTTCATAATATAACATGAAAGGTGAATCACATGAAATGAGGCGGGAAGAGAGAAAAGAGTAGTGGGCGGCACGCGTATGTCATATTCACCTGCACATGCATGTTGTGCATTAGAATTAGCTACAATTTGACCCATCCATACGGCACACGTTGTGCGGTGCCCTTTGTTCAGGGGGATAATTATTGTATTTCACCTCACTTCCGGCCGCGCGTCACACGTTTTTGACCGCGGGACTCGCGAACTCAGCACGCTCCCACGTATTTTTTCAATTTATATCGTATAATTTAATTAGTCTATATACTTAACATCTTTTAATTACATATAATGTACTATATAATGTATTATACGACTATTTTGTTTTAAATAGTTTCTGTTTATTCTATGTAGGTAGAACTGGAAAGTAATTAAAAATGTGTATAAATTTTCACAATTTCTACCATTACTTAGTTTTCAACTAATTAGTTTTAAAATTCAAAAATAAATTTAACATTTTTGTTTCTTATTTTTAATTAAAATTTAATACTATTAGAATTGCTTTGAAAATTAAATTCATATACGTCTAGTTGATTGCGCTTACAGGGAATATAATTATAAATCATCAAGCATATAGGTACTGTTCATTATTTCTTAAATACTTAGAGCCTCTAAGTATTTAAGAAATAATGTACAGTACCTATATGCAGAGCTATTCAAAAAATATAATATCAATATCTTTTAAAATAGAAACAAGATAATCTGATATTTTTAAATGAATTATAAAATCTTTGCAAGTCTGAATCACAAAATTGTGACAAAAACAAATGAATATACAAATTAAATAAATGTTTTGGCTTTATATATTCAATAATACATAAATAAATTATATTTTTAAAACTTAAATCACTAAACAATTATAATTCATGTGTAAAATAATTCAAACAATAAAAAAAATACTTAAAAGCATACTTGAACACTTGAAAGCATTATATTATTATTAATATTAAAAAAAATACTTTAACGTTTATAATGAAATAGTTGCATTAATTATTATATAATATTGAAATAACTATACACTTGAATAAACGACACACTATATTAAACATGTTTGAATATAATAATAATTTTTTTTAATCAACGTAAATTAATTTTACGTCATTTTATAACATTTAATTACTATGTATATATTTAATATTTTTTTATATCTCTTCTGCAAACTCAAAGTATATTATACTGGATAATATGGTTTACATGTAAATATTACATTTATATTCCATTATGTTTTAATTATGTTATATTAATAAATTATTCATAAATATTATATAAAACCCATAATAATTTTCCATAGAGAATATTATTATATACTTCAAATATATACAAACAACATTGTCACCTCACTTTTTGATTATAATAATATATTTATGCTCGTTAGTTTTGTTTAAATATGTATATAGTTGATATTTTACTAATTATTAGACATATATGCTATTGAAAATAAATATAAGCAGAATATGAGGGTATCATATATACATACACTATAATGTGTATATATATAAATATATATGTATATATATATATATATATATATATATATATATATATATATATATATATATATATATATATATATATATATATATATATATATATATATATATATATATACACACACACAAACATCCCTTCAACCGAATATGAATGCTTGTATATACATATTTTAAATTTTGTGTATAATGTGATGTGACTGTATGTTTTGATTAAAGATAGTTTTACATGATGGATGAATTTGATCTGATTTTGAATGTAGAGATTTCTTATTACATAATATGCATGTGGTATATAGATCACGGTTGAATTTATAGAAAAAAATAAATACTGAATTAAGAACTCTTCTGTGATCATTAATGATAAATTATAACTAACTATTATTTAACTATTATTAGTTCTAACTTTCCAGATACAGTTTTTTACTGTGGAAAAGTTAACTGTGAAATTTTCTTGCAGTTTACCGGAAAACTTCAGCATTGTGTTTTATACTTATATACATTTTTTTTTTTTTTTTTTACGTACTAATATTTCAATAAATGTAATTTTATTGTTGCAAACTTACAAGTAATCTATAAATGTGGTTTACTCTATATCTATAAAGTTTTAATATGAAATTATAATTTAATCTATTTATAAAAATGGAAAAAAAAAAGTTTCAATTCAATATGCTTACTGTCAGAGCGCGAAACTACTATAATATATTATAATTATAATAAAGCATTGAAAATCCTGTAAATATTTACTTATTATTTAAGAGGAGTACCATATTATTATATACCATATCACTGAATATAAACTTTTATTATTATTATTTCTGCTCATAGCAATAAGTTTATATTGTATATAATTATGCACCTCAGGTACACGAGGCTTGATAATATATTATTGGACATTCAACTAATGAGGCATAGAGTTGGCGTTGACTGATGTCAATATTTGTGGCGAGGTAACAAATCAACTCCACCGCCGCGCCGTGCGCCATTATACAACTCGCTCGCTCACTCGCGTCACACACTCATTACACTTGCTACTGCTATACACCCTAAGGGGGTTTAATTACAAACTATGAATATAATTATTTAACTAATTCTAGTTCAATGCTATTTTTCAAATATGTTAGTTTAGGAGAGAAAAAAATATTTCACAATATTATATATTTTCCCTGTTCCCCCCCCCCCCCCCCCCCATCCCATTAATAATTAATTCTGAAATTTTGTTATATAATTTGTGTCTGAAAATGTAATAGTTAAGAAATTTTTAATTTAATTTTGTAAATATTTTATAATGAATAATAAGTTGCTAATATCATTTATAAGTATGAGTTTATTTATTTTGCTCTTATATCCTGCAAAGTAGGCAACAAGTCGGACAAAAACTTGAACTTGAATATTACACATCGTTTTCTTTTCTTTTCGAATTAAATTCATTAATTTATGCGAGGCTGTTATTCAGTTTATAATGTACATGTCTGAAAATGAAAATATTCACGCATCTTTATCCCCATAACATATTAAAAAATTAATTTTCAAAATTTTGCAGTAATAACTCAATATGCACATGTGCACATTGAAGTTAACACTGCAGTGTTATAAAGAAAGTGTTGAAAATGGAAAAAGTATAAGTTAACAGTATTCATTATAAATTTACATCATTTCAAGTAATTTTATTATTCTGTAGAAGCAGTTTATCTTGTTTTAGTATTATGATTATTTTTCTTTTATATATAATATATAACAAAATAAAACTTTTAAAATCTTCTTGTCATGAATAAAAAAAAAATCGTTATAATATTTTCCATATATTTGAACTATATAAGAGTGATTATTATTTCATAACAAAATGTAGTCTAAATTTGAAATTTCGTGTTAAGTTTATAAAATATTTATAAGTATATATTATATAAAAAAAATCTTTAGTATACATTTTCATATTTAATGAGACGTTTTATTTTTCTTCTTGTTCTAATATTTTGAGTGATAGGGTTAAAGTTTTCTTGTTTGGTTTTTTATGTTTGGTTGTCATGTTTAATTGAGTGACGTACGTCATTCATTAATAAATCAGCAACAATTCCTATCCTCACCAGTGCAGTCAGTCAGGCAGGCAGGTAGAGGGTGTGAAGTGATAGAGCTATGCACGCTCACTCACTAAGTCACCATCTGCCCAAACATATGTTACATATTATAACTTATATTTACGCCTTGTATACTAAATATTTTTTTTCTTATAAACACGCAACAGTATTTAATAATTTACATCTACTTGATTTACAGATTAAAATAAAACTTTATATAATCGAGAATATATAATTTTGAAATATCATAAAGGGTGAAAGTTTTTGTTTAATTAAGATAAATAATTGTTGTTTATAGAATAAATATAGTTTTGTTATATAAATTGAAATAAAAATTAATTTAAGAATATCATGTCGTGATTTTTTTATTTATATATCTCTACCTATTGTTCAAAGGAATAGACCAGAGAAAAATATAAGCATTTATATCACAAAACACTTGATGAGACTTTCATAAATAACTTTAGTTTGTCTCAAAACCCAAGAGTAGCCCCGTAGCAGTGATCAGAAAATTCAATTTATGCAACCCGCACAACATTTTCATACTAACTTTTGCATGTTTCTGACGCCATAAACATGAATTTTCACGCAAATTGCATATACTTTGCAGTAATTTCACGCTCTCTCGTGGGGCTACATTAACATTCTGGTAAAAATTGTCATCAGTTTTGAAGATCCCATTTTGTGTTTATTCATTAAAAAGTACATGTTGTTTTATGTGGTCTTGATAAAACTTGCAATTTGTAATTTAATTTTTAATTATATCAAAAGACTTAACTGTTATAATATATAGGAACCAATATATTTTGTAAAAACGGGAAAAAAATGGCTCTTCAATTTAAAAATAATAATAATAATAAACTGTAACAATAATGCTGTTCGTAACCCCTCTGTTCTCTGCTCCTAAAATGACGATCAACTTTGCATATTCAAATGGAATTCGCATTTTTTGGTGCAAGAGAACAGGGTTTGCGAACAACACTAATATCAGTCACGTTTTTGTTTAGTAAAATTCTGAATTCTTTTCCTTATTATTTTCAGTAATCTACTATTAGAATGAGAGAGAGAGAATGAGAGAGAGAGAGAGAGAGAGAGAGAGAGAGAGAGAGAGAGAGAGAGAGAGAGAGAGAGAGAGAAGAAAGGTTATACATAGTTCTGAATTTTAAATTATTTTCTTATTCAAGCTATAAAAAATTAACGATAATATATTATGCCCCATATTTTTTATTATTTATATAATAAAAAGCATTATATTTAATTATTTATACATCATTTTTTATATCTATAAAATGAATTACATTTTAAGCACATTTTTAAAAGATTAGTTACACATTAGTATTGACAAATCCATAAAAATAGCTCAAAATCAAATAAAAAAAATATATGAACTTGAATGAAACATGATTAAATTGCGTGTATTTTTTTCTTTCATTAAAAAAAACTATATATCGTATACACTTAAACTGTCTCATCTAATATTCATGATGGTCAAATGCGACCAAATTATTCTTTCTATCTCACTACACCCCCGCTTATATACAAAAGGCACGCACGTAATATATATATATCGCAACAAGCATTTATACCCCTTACTCCCTGCAGCGATACTGAAGTACTGTTTTTATCCCCAGCTTATATAGAATATAACAAAAAGGGGGTATGGGACGAGGGAGACTGTGTAATGGGTGATAACACCACGGTATATCGATTACATATTGAGTATACGACCCTAGATTGTAATGAGAACTAAATGTAAAGTTACCACACATATACATACTCTATATGTATGTATACGTATATATAATATGCTTATATGGTTTTATTATTCATTATCTAGATAACATATATATAAAAAAATGTGCATATAAGCGACGAGAGAATATGGAGAGTTAAGATTAAATACTATACATGTAATCTATTATTAAATTAATTACATATAACACACAAACACACATTATTTTTAAAGCTTACATCAAAATAGTATATTTTTTTATCATGATATTATGTGAGAGAGGATTTAATAGCAGAGATAAGATGCAGGGTAATTTATTTTGATGCAAAAGGAAATAGGATTGAAGTTTTCTGACCATGATATTGAAACAATAAGTTATTTTATATATGTTAGAAAAACTTGAAACATGGCTCATATATTTTAGTGTATTAAATATAATTTAATTCTATATTATATGACAATGTAATATTATAATGATATGTATAAACAAGTAAAATTATTCTTTAAAAAAAAAAAGCTTTTATTCCAAAAGTCTAAGACTTGCTTTAATTGGCATAGCTGGAGATATAAGAAGGGGAAAAAAGTTGAAAATGAGTTCTATGCCATACAACAGAATAAACTCACCAACGTGTGATAAGGCATCAATTTAATTTCAATTTGCCTCTGAAATATCCTAAAAATGAGCTTGTGAACTCTGAACGTCATTTCATTTAAGAATTAAAATCTTACAATAAGCGTTGGGCTTAATGTTCTATTCATACTTACAATTTATAAACAATAATTACATGTAATAATTAAAATAAACTTTGAAATTAGTTGAATAAGAGATTCTGTTAAACAAAATAAAATAATAATAATAGAATTGAAACAATACTTATCATTTTTTTTAATTAATTAAAAAAAGAGAACATAATATTAATAATAGTTTAGTCAAAGAAAAGAAACGTAAATTTTAACGTATATCAGTATGCTTCATCACATCAGTATCGTCAATGTTTGAATTGGGATCAGCGAAATTGAATAAATATCTTTTTAAGGAGGTTCCGGAACAAAGTGGCATTACTCCTATTTTTCTGAAGGGATGATGATGATGATGATGAATATGGTTAAATGATTATTTTGCAAGTTATTTTACAACATTTTCTATAAAAACAACCTAATAACTTGTTTATAAGGAGTAATATTGCTTTGTGTGATAATTTGATTGCATCATGACCATGGTTTTAACTGGAAATTGCATGCAATCAAATTTATTGCATATTAAAAATATTGCACCATGTGAACGTATCATATTATAAAATATGTTTTATTGGGTCTGTTTGTGACAATATTATGAAATATATTTATATAAAAAATATAACTTGCTCTTGTGCTTATCAAGTGCACATTTCAATTAAGCCTATAGCAATGATGTGATGTGGTGTATGATGCATCACGCAAAGTTTACTGTGGTCATCCATCACTCGGCTGTCACATGATGAGGTTGGCTATGGCTGGGTGGTAGTGATAACCCCACCCCGCCCTCTCTCGTCTTCTATAGCACGTATACAGTACAACAATGTGAACTCAGGGCCGCATTGGGCTATTTTCGAAATTTATACTCACAGTATAAAGTTATTTAGGATCTTCTTATGCTGATGTTATCATTAATATAATAACAAAAAAATAAATAACAATTTCATGTCTTATAAATTTGACATATATACATACGTATCTAATGATTGCATATAATTTACAACTTATAACGACTAATAAATTAGAGAGCTTGAAAACTGAATATACAACCTTAACCTAAACTTTAGTATACAATTTTAAATACATATATATATAGTATTATAATACATCATATATACATAATATAATTACAAATAAAAAATTATATATTATTATAATAGAGGTTATTTTTATATACTTACATTATAATTATCCATCTTGATCTCATGAATCAAGCACGGACATTGACAATATTGTTATTCATAATATGTTTTCAACAATATGTTGCAGAAAATTTTTCATATAGTACAAATATTTATAAATCTTTAATTGTTTTTAATTGCTTGTAGTGAATTATATAATAATTAAGGTTTAAATTTGCTAATCTATGAGTACAAAGAAATAAATTTTACTTTTTTGTTTAAATATATATATATAAGAGTTAAATTACATAATTGACAAATTTATATTCATACTTTTCTATAACAATAAGGGTACTTCAATTAATCATATTTTGATAATGATATTTTTTTATTTTAATTTTATAATTAATATAAAGATTATAAAGTTTACATAAGGATATGGAATTAAAATTTTTTTTTGTGGGGAAATACGTTGTGGTGGTATACCAAATATTATGCTTCAAAAAAGGTTAATTGATTTCATTATTATTTTCCATTAATTTTTTTAATGACACCAAATTTGCGTTAAATTATACTTGGCAAAGAGATTGATCAGACCGCACCTTGTGGCTCTGTTGTGATGCCCGCACGTACACGTAGTAAATTCATCATTATTATCAGGGCCAAAGCAATGAATTATATACGATTGATATTGATACCACTATGTACTTTGCAATTATCAATTAAATATTGATCAAACTTTGATTGAAAAAAGGGAAATTTTAAATTTATTATTTTATTTGTTTTGGGTATAATTTCTTTCTCTTCACAGAGAGAGTATTATTTAAATTATCAATAGCAGCAGCTACTGTTTGAATTGGAAATACGTTTAGCTTTTTTTTTTTTTTCCAATTGTAATGGAATATTTTAATACTTTATTTTTCACGTTAAATTTAAATTACATACACCTAAAAAAAAAAGGCATTCTTCATTATACATACAGATATATATTATTTCAATTTTGTATAATTTTGTTCTATTCAATTTAAATACAGTAAAAAATATTAAACAATTTGATAATTTGATGGTGTTCCCCCCTTACCACATTAAAAAAGAGAAACAACTAATTTGTTTAATTGCTCTGCGTTTTTGTCACTTACACCACTTTGTATTTATAATTGCTATAGCGGAGTGATCATTGTCTACAACAAAAATAATATATTACAAAATTACTTACTAAAATTTGTATAATATATAGAGTTATAAGTTCTTGTTATTTTTATTTTTTTTTTTTTGTGTTGCTTTATTGCATCAATCCCAATTACGTATATATCAGTCATATTCATGCTTTATAATACAAAAGATGCAGTATCGGAATATAAAAGGTGTTTTAGTTTTGCAATTATAATAAAGCATTAATATACAATTCATACACTTTTTTATTATAACTTCTTTTATTAAAAGTTATTAGATTAATAACTGCATGTGATATCTTGAGGCAGGTTAGAAGAGATGATAAATATTGAATTAAATAAAGAAGAAGAAGAAAGAAGGCTCTTTATATATATATAGTAAAGTGTATTAACGTAAAGAATTGAGGGCTCATAAAGCTTCAGTTATGTGGTAGTAAACGTCAGCTCGCGGTTCTTGCATCTCTCTTGCAGTAAACGACGTTTGTTTTTCCTTGAGCTGTTTGGTTTGGGATCTTTTTGATCGCGTCTCTCTCTCTCTCTCTCTCTCTCTCTCTCTCTCTCTCTCTCTCTCTCTCTCTCTTTCTCTCTCAGCCGCTAGGTGTTTGCGTCTGGCTTACATTATATCAACTGAATTTACACTTTACAAATCGTGTTAAGCTTACCTAAAAGCAATATTGAATTATGTAAACTAATTTTTTTATATACTTTAGCTCTCTTCAACATATAGTAATAAATTATTTTTTTTTCTTTGTTTACCTACAATAAACAAAAAAAAAAAAAAAAAGAAAAGAAAAAGAAAGAAAGAAAGCAAAAGGAAAAAAGAAAAAGAAATTGATATTATATTATAAAAGAAGTATCTGTAAACAAATTTTGCTTCTTCTTCTTCTTTCAGTCAACAAAATTGTCAATATTGAGACGTTATATTATAAGAATGATTTTTAGCGTTGGAATTTTATTGTATGCGGATGTAACTTCTTGATAGAATATCTAAAAAAATATATATAAAAAAAAAATCAACTAAAAAAGTTGACTGCATGTATATATTTAAGAGTATAAGATAAGAAGTATAGGAAAAAAGGAACATTTTTTTATTGATCACTTTATGAAAAAAAATTCCCGATAGATAAAAAAAGAAAAAGTCCCTTGCGGGGTCCGATGTGTATAAAGTAAACAAACTGGTCCCAGTTATTGATGAGAGTTGTTTCGAACTCTCCCCCATTCCCTACATCCTTCCATCAAACCCCCGAGAGAGGGTGGTAGCACCCGCTTGCTCTATATGCATTGTTGCCGAGTAATAAAAAGGGTAAACAAACTACAAATCACTCATCCACTCACCCCCATGTTATATTTTATATCATAGTTCATTCGTTCTATATATAACTGCCGCATGCAAAAGCGAGAATATGTATATATATATATATATATTTTATTATTATTGTATGTACATTATTATGGAATTCTCTCCAGCTTTTATACATGCATATAGGTATATAACGTACAGGAGAGAGTAGATCCAGTTTGTATATATGTATATTATATATATATATATATATATATACATACACAACACACAACGGAAAATAAACCAACAACAAAACGCGCTAATAAAATAAATTAAACTTTCAAATAAATATTATTTATTAGATTTTATTATATAACTTAAAGCAAATATTGATTATAAAAGTAAAAATTAAATTAAATTGCATTATAATTTAAATTTCATAAACCTATATGTATTAGACTCTCATGGTGCATATGTAATTTCTAGAAGCGTAAATTTGATGCTAAAAAATTATCTGGGAGATGTAAAAATAAGACACTTAATAACAATCAAGGAATGAACAGCACTACAAATGCAAAATAGAGACAAAACAAAGTGAAACCACACTCATATATATCAAAAATATTGAAACAGAACAACAACAACTTGTTAAGTTAAATAATAATAATCATATCACTTCCTTGTTGTATTAAAATTAAATCAGTAGTGCGCGTAAAAGTGCATTCACATTTTTTTTTAACTTTGCGAAGCAAAATAATTATTTCCATTTAAAACAATGCTATTTAACAATTTGCTGCGCAAAATTTTGCAATTAAAAAATCAATTACTATGGGTTATAGGTGAATGCACTATAAATAGCCGCAAAAAGGTTACATTAAATGCAAAAAGCTTTAAAATATAATAATAATTGTATGATGGTGCAAAAAATTGAACTTGGGTTATATAATTCCAGGCAAGAAATTCTTAAGTTTCTAAGAAAATATATACATACCTATCTGAAATTTTCAATAAGACAGACATTATTTTTGTTTCTTCTTCATTCCAATTAACTAATTGATCATAATAATATTAATTAATTCTTATAGAAATTTAAGGTCATATTGTTATCAATCTTATTCTGAAATGACAAGCGTTATGGAGTGAAGGTTTGAATAAAATTAAATTGAGTAAATTATTATATACTATAAAATAAATATGTTTTTTGAGTTAATTATATAGAAATGTTATATAATTTTTTAATAATATTTTGTAGTGATGGAGCGAGTTGCCGCGAGCGGCGCTGAGAGAGCAAGAACAAATTTCTGGTCGATGTTCTTGCTCTTGCTGGCATGTCTGTCTCTTTAGCTTCATATAATATAGAGACGCATGCGTCCCAAGAAATAGCAAGCGATCTTTTTGTAATACTTGGCCGTGTAGGCAAGCAGGGTCTCCATTTTGTTTACTCTTTATATCTACAAGAAAGAAGAAAAAGCTTTATTTGTAAAAATCTTAAATTAAAATATTTGCTTGAGGTATCTTATAACTTTTTTTTTTTTTTTTTTTTTTAATATTTTTTTAAGATCTATTTCTTGAAGAAGAAAAAATATTATCTATAAAGAAATTAAAGAAGAGCTCTAACTTGATGATTTTATTATATTGATTTATACTGTATACGTATTATAAATAAAGATACCATTTTTTTGTTCCTAATTTACTTTATTCAAATCTCAATAAGCAACAAAGGAGAACGTTTATTGTGATGAATAAGCAATAAAAACTGACTTCGTAGCTGATTTCTATTGATTAGATTATATTTAAATATGAATTTTTATTTTTTTAATTTTAAATTTATTATATTACATTATAACGTAAAAAAGTATAGCCATTGGAAAACTAAATTCTATATTGTTATGCATGGAAATATATTATAAATCTAATCTTAATATATCAAATAAAAATAAATAGTCAGTCAATTTTACCCCTTTAAATCAACATATTCAAAATCACATCATTTATATTATGTTTTGCATATTAAATGAGAGATTAAATAGTACAATTATTATGATAATTATTTATGCCATTTTATAAGTTTGCAACATTTCATGCTATATATATATATATATATATATATATATATATATATATATATATATATATATATATATATATATATATATATATATATATATATATATATGACATGACAAAATGAAAATACAGCATAAATTGCGTAATTTATTTATTGAGTGTTGAACTTGACAAATTTAAAAAGCTAACTTCCGCAGATTGCAAATACACAAAAATATACAAAAAAATTTTAGACCCAATTTACAAAATGTATAAAATATTTATGATTTATGATGCACGATTATATAGATAAAAATTAGAAGGAAAAAACTATAATGTATATTATAGTGTATTATATATTAATATTAATATTATATATTATATATATATTATTTATGTATTATATACACATATAGCAATTCAAAATAAAACGCAAAAAATACACAAATCAATATGTATAAATATTGTTCAACGAAAGTAAGGCAGTAAAGAACAGTGCTATGTAAAATGTATTTATTCACCCTAATTCTTAACATTTTTAAATCAATTGGTGAAAAAAAAAATCGAGAAAAATAAATGACTTGAAATAAGTTTATTTAAATTATAAGAGATAGACGGTATAACAAATGACGATCCGAGAGAAAATATTGAGATGGCATGAATTTTGACTGCTCGAGCATTACATAGTATGGTGTGTGCTAAGACTGATTAAGCGAGCTGAGTTACCCACATTTCTCTGTAGCTTGACTGTGAGGGTCCTGAATCAACAGACGGAGTGACAATTAGCAAAGTCGAGCCCAGTAATTAGCAGCTGCCGTCTTTCCCGCGCGCTCAGCTTCTTCTCGAGTACTCGCCTGGAAAAAATCAAATTATTCGCAGGATTACTTGACTTGGTTATCTTTGCTTCGATGCCTTTCTCTCTCTCTCTCTCTCTCTCTCTCTCTCTCTCTCTCTCTCTCTCTCTCTCTCTCTGTGGGACAATATTTTATCATCATTCACTAAAATAAAAAATTTAGGACACTTAAAATTTATTTAAATATAGCATCGTCACTTATTCAGTATACAATCCATCACTTGTTTGGAAATATTGAATAAAAAACGAGTATAATAATTATACATATATATAAAGACATCAAATTGTGTAAAATAATTATTTATATAAAAAATTTAAATTTAAAATTTAAATGTACGAATAGTTTACAATACATGCATTATATAAAAATATGTCTATATATAATTACATTATAAATAACTTCATTGTGATTATTGTTATTATACAAGGTTTATATGGGTTATATATAAATTCAAAAGTTTTTATATTTGACAATTTTGTATAAAAATTGACAGCGTAATAATATAAAGAATTACAACCTGTCAAAATTATGTATAGAAAAAGTATTCCATGCAGAAGCTATTATTGTCAAATTATTGTTATGTCATTGAGTAAACATTGATTCATGCCAATATTTATACTGTAACTTCAAACATTATTTTCATACATAAAAAAAAAAAAAAAAAAAAAAACATTACAATAGAATTTTGTTGGACAGTTGCTACGCTACTGTCACTCTCCCATAATGGTATACTACATACCAATACATGTTGTGTTATAATGTTTTGAAAAATTTACAAAAGGCTCGGAAATGTATAGGAAGGTGCGGGTATATAAGGTCATTTCAAATACTTTTATATTTATATATATATTTGAAGAGCCACGCGAACATACGTAAAATGAAAGCAAAATATTATATATATAAACTTTGGTTCCTTTTATTTATTAGGTTTTTGTGATTCTTTATATACAATTCAGATACTTCCTCCCACAATAATAGTCCAGGAAGTTTTAATAATCCTTCCATATATAAGAAAAATTGACAAAGAAAAATATATTTCACGTGTTGGTTTTTGACCAAAGCTGTAAGTTGACAGTAAAATTTTACAAGATGATAATCCTATGATGGAGCAGAACCAATTTCTATAAGAGTCAAAAACTTAAAAAATTATACAATACAATATTTATATATAGTTTAGGATTTGATACGTGCAGAATTTCTTTGCTATATAATAATGTAAACTGCTTAGAAAAAATAAATATTCAAGACACAGCTATATGGTTTTATTCATCTTTCATCGGTGTAAAATGTTGTTGAAAATTTAGTCTCTCTCTCTCTCTCTCTCTCTCTCCTCTCTCTCTCTCTCACACACACACACACACACACACACACACACACACACACACACACACACACACACACACACACACACACACACACACACACACACACACACACTCCATTGTGCCCATACGTTTTGAAATTATAATTTCATATTTGGAAGAAAAAAAAGCACCAACCCTTGTTTAAAAGTAAAGGATTAATGAAAATCTAAGCATTTACACTTTAAAAAACAAAACTTATTGCTTTATTTTTTATATAGCACATTTTTTTTCAAGTTCTTGCCTATTTAAACCATTTTTAATACTATAAAAAAAGTCTTAACTCAGTTTTATAGTAACAATAGCTTTACTAGTATATGTATGGAACACGAGAGAGAGAGAGAGAGAGAGAGAGAGAGAGAGAGAGAGAGAGAGAGAGAGAGAGAGAGAGAGAGAGAGAGAGAGAGCATTTGTTGGGATTACACGTTGTAAAGTTTTGTGATGGAAAAACTTAGTGCAATCCCCCAGCTATACACCACCGCCCGCAATGTTCTACGTACTTTTGCAATGCATGTGGCTATATGAAGAAGAGTGTTGTGGATTTTATGATTCACCAGCAGCAGTAGAGCAACTAAAACTCTTGTCATTGCCACCCCTGGTAGAACTGCAACCCTCCTCAATCATCTACCATGTAGGGAGAACTTAAGTCAACAAAACATTTCATATAACATGCACGCTTAGTAACAATAGTCTTACCGGTATGCATACAGTTGAAAAATATCTTGTTAACATTTTTTTTTAAACATGGTATTATAAATATTTTATAAGATCATAATGAATTTTATAGTAATATAACAAGGGAGAAATAATTATATTTTTTATGCATGTTAAAATTTGAAAATTGTATTTGAAATTTTTGACAATAATAGATAATGAATTAATAAATATATAGGTAATCACCTTTATTCAAAATAAAAATATGTGAGCAGTTTCTTTCTATAATATGAAGCAGAAATCATATACTTCAACTGCTATAATTTTATATCTTAAAGCGACAGTTATGAAGTTTTTTGTTTAAGAATACAACAAACCCTTTTTTAAAACATCATTATGAATTTAAAATTTGGAAATTAAAAACATCAAATAAATGTTTATCTTTAAATGTGTTATAAAATACAATAAAATTGATTGATTTATTTATTTCCACCATAATACATACATAACAGCAAATAATAATAAAAATAATAGAAAGAATAGACTGAGTGCAAGAAAGGCATTATATAATAATTATAATAAAAAACAATATATATATATATATATATATATATATATATATATAGTTTGAATAAATTATATAAAAAGAAAAGAGTTAATTAATCTTTTCATGAGTGAGTATGTAAATTACGTGATTGTGTGCGATGTTGGCCACACTGTTGACCAAACACAAGTAAGGTCTCTCTCTCTCTCTCGCGATTCCCATATATGATGTTCTCTCTCTCTCTCTCGCTCGTGCATGTTTGTCCAGCGGTTTGTGATGCCGCAAGCAGCAAGACTAACTGGTGACCCACACCGCCGACTCTGCTCATGAGGATACGCTAATTGTAATCACCTACAAGCCATACCAAATACTCTATTGTTTTTAAATTTACGCACAATTTTTGTTTTTTAATATAATTATATAACTTAAGTAAAATACTTAAATCCATAAAATTGTTAATTCATTAGAATTAGTATCAATTAAATACATTTCAAATAATTTGTATCATTTAAATTAACCAAATTAAATAAATAAAGATAAAAATTATAATAATAACAAGAAATAAATAGCATATAATAATAAAATTATTGAATTTGTAACTATACGTTTAAAAATTAATAAGAATTTAAATTGTAGGTTAAAAAAATTAATACATACAAATACCTACAAAATTTTACTATACATAAGTAATTATTATTTTCCTAGAGATAAGTATAGCATTATATAAACGTAATGGACCATGCAATTATATAAGGATGAACAATTATATCAAAGCAATAAAATCATCATAAAGGAAAGAAGTTTGTTAAACAGAAGAGTAGTGTGGGGTTAAATTTACACACTGCCTTCATATTTTTAGTATTTTCAACATTCTATATTTGATACGCTATAATACTCTGTGTTCATTTTAAAATACTTCAAATCAATCATTTTAAACAAAGACAAAATTTTATTTACTTTTGCTTTCGTGCGCGTATAGAACCAAATTTAAATATTTGTTTAGAAATTTTCTCTTATATATTTGAACCTTTTTTTTAAATTCAAATTACATAATACATTTTACGAATAAAACCTTTTTTTAACATATATATTGTATATTTATTATATTGAAACTTAAAATTATAGTGAAAGTGATAGTAATAAAATTATAATTTATTTGCTTTTAAGCGCTTTATGAATAATTTGTTTTACTTTGAAAAAGAGGAAAAACAAATTTACTTTTTACCCGTTATAGTTTATATATGTGAGGAGAGATAATATATAATTAACAGTTACATTGCAAGTATTTGTTTATGTGGGACGCATGGTAGCCATCTTGAATACGTTAATGATGATTATATTTACTTGACAGGCGATGTGAAAACGAATGAAAACGATGAAGAAACTTTTAAATATGTATTTATTTGTGAAAATTATTTTGCAACTGTTCATGGTACGCCGAGAAGTCATGTATATAATACAAGAATTGCAGAAACTAATCCTTTATTTGTTCCAAAAATTGTAAATATAGATTCACTGAAAGATCTAAAAATTATTTGTTGCCTAAAATATGGAATCAAATTCCATCTAAATTAAAAAATTTTACAAATAAAAATAATATGAAAAAGAATATAAAAAAATATTTTCTTGATAATCTTTAATTAAAATTATAACATAAATTCCCATTGTGTTATATAATTTTTTTATTTCGATTTTTCTTATGATTGTAATCAATATGGTGTTACAATAATGATTATGCTCTTTGTTTTTTATTTTGTTTAATTAATAATTATTGCATTATAGTAATGAAAATAATATATATATTATAGACATGGTGTATATAAAATAATGTGAACCGACCGATAAGGCTTTGCCTTGGTTGGATTGTAATATATTGTGTTTAATAAATAAAAAAAAAAATATATATATATATATATATATATATATAATGAAACGTTGGAACATTTTAAAAGCATTATTTTTGGTCACAGTTATATGCAAGTTTTTGAACATTATATAAGTTCGTAAAATAATAATAAAAACAATAAATTTTTGTAAATACAATTTATGAGGCATTGATATACATCTGTTAATATATATAAATAATTTTATAATTTTAGTTAAATATTTCTTAAATGAAGTAGGAAAAAAAAGGAAAAAAAAATCTTAATACAAATGTATTGAAATATCTTTGAAGTAGTTTAGTTTCAGTTACTGGAACTTTCAGTAAAAAAAATGAACGGAAAAAAGGAATTATCAAAAATTATGCCGTGCAATATATTTATCCGCTTCTATAATATACATACTTGGTTGCTGGACGTCTACTATACTTTATACTAAATAGTATAATATTTAATTTTATATAATGTTTCAAGCATAAGTATCCGTCCAGCAAAGCTTTGGCATGAGTGCAGGTGAAAAGTAATTTTGCAATGTATTTAAGGTTATGCAAGCATTGTTGATAAATAGTTCACTCATCATTCCCTCTACCAAATTTCATTTCATCGTACAATTCAAAGCAAGGTGCCTATAGAACTGTTCACGTAATAATGTTTTCATGATTCATGGATTAAAAATTTTACTGCTTCTTAATGAAAAATGCATAAAGAAATTTTACACATTGTGAATTCTCATGTAAATTCCTTTTATAATGATTCGCTATCACCAGCACTTTTTAATATAGGAAAATTTCTAATTAACATATCTCATTTTATGCATTTTTTTTTTTTTGTATTCCGCAATATAAAGTTTATAAAATATCTTATATAATATAACAATATATAAGAATAGTAATTGTTGAAAATTTATATTTTAGATCAATAAAGATAAAAACTAGCTTGTCAATTTCTATGTTCTATTTCTTTGATATATACGTGGGACAAGAACGACTTTACGTGTCACATTATGCGGTAAATTTCTATTGTCATGTGATGGTGATTATTATTATTACATGTGAGCGTGTGTGTTATATTGTATATAGACTTATGTAAACACTAGAAAATTTTCTTCCTCTATAGAAAGTTTTATATTATTGAGAAAACATTATAGAAATGTTATGTTATTTATAAATTATCCTCCTCATTTGTTATTATTATTTTTTATATACATTGTAACAATTTTATTGTATTTTTTAATAAGTCAAACTTTACTTACACTTGATGTGGAGTTTTTTATATTATTAAAGATAAAGCTATTGAATAATAATTTATAGCAATAAAATTTTCAATACTATGTAAGTTGTATGAATTAATAATAAGCAATACCATTTAGTGTTATGGCAATACTAGCATAATATGATACAAAAAAACGGAAATGTGTATAAAAAGAAGAAGAATATACAGGTTTACATAAATAAATAAATCAATGAATGCAACATACGTTCTGATCTGCTAACTCAAAGAGATGTATCCTAAAACGTATGCAACTTTTGTTGCATTGGTAACGCAGTGGTTGCATAAATGCTAAGTATGCAGGGGTTTAGAAGTCCCGTTTTTAATTTTTACTCTACTCCCCTGATTATTTTTATGTTGCGTCATGAATTATAAAAATACTAAAAGATAAGAATATAAAATATTCTCATTTTTATGTTTACTGAATTTTCTCATTGAAATTTTAACTAAAAATTTACCTTCAGTTTTTTATCATTCATGAAACAAAATATGTGTTGAAAAACTCACATTTAACTTTAAAATACAAAAGAAATTCAATTGTAAATTTTACTATAATGAGTAAATATTTAAAATTAAAATTGAGTGATATTACGTATAACTTAAAAAATATCAATATTTTTAAAACAAATAACCTTCTTTAAAAATAAAATATATGTTTACTAAACGTATATATTTCTGTGTATATTTAAAATTAACATAAAAATTAATTATAAAGTGTACTTTAAAAAAAATAAATATAACACATCAATGATCGTTACAATTAAAAAAAAACATTTTTTCAATACATCAAAAAATTAAAAGTGAACATTATTTACTTTCAATTAAAATTTATATTTAAGTTTATTTATTTTTTATTAAAATATTATTTTGACAAAATTTATATATACAATGAGAGAGGGAAACAATATTATATAAACTGACGTGAAATAAATCGATTCACGTATATTTTTTCACCTCCCCCTCCTCCTCTCATCCTGTTCTCATTTTACTTGCAGCTCATCACGTTTGGTTGCAACGAGGTTTTGTCCGCCACACATACATTATGCATGACAAGTGAAGCCACCCCAAGGGAGGGAGGAATCAGTAAACAGTCATTAGGTGAACCAACATGATTGGCGGCTTTTTGATTGGTCAACACCTGAGGGCGGGGAATTTAAATTACCTCAAACCCTCATCATCATCTTTATCAACAAATAATGTAAAGCTTTTGCTATGTTTATCATTACCACAAAAGTGAGCATCAAACAAAAACAAAAAAAAGCAGCTTTATTTTCTCATTACGTATTCGTAAACTCACACTATATGTATACTTAATGTATATACCGTATACTGTACTGTGTTTAGAGGTAACCATGTAATGTATATAATATATAAAGTGGAGAGAGGTATATTGTAATGTGTCTCATTATCGATATTTAAATGTTAAATAATCCAATTATTTTTATATGTAATACTTTATATAAATATATTTTGATAAAACATATTGCCAAAAAAATTGAAAATTAAAATGAATAAGATTTTATATATGTATACACTATACTTTATTAATATTTAAGTTAACTAAATTTAACATTTTTTAAAATGATTTTGTAAAAAATATATTTATTTTAAATTATAATTCAATTATAAATACAATGATTCTTTTTTAAAAAAGATAGAGAGACAAAAAGTAAAGAACAAGAAAAAAAAAAAAAAAAAAAGCAAACTTAACTTGCATAAATTTCATATTAAGTACAGAAAATATTTACACTTAACAAATATTAACTTTTTATACAGCAAAAAGATGTTATTAAAAATCAATTTTACTTTTTTTTTCTTTCTAAATAACAAAGTTATATACCATAAAAAATTTAATATCTTTCTAAATATATATAACCATTAAAAAATAATATAGATTTTTCTCTCTCTTTTTTTTAAATAAAGCAATGATGAATAGGGGTGGGTGAGAATATTCAACTCTCTCTCTCTCTCTCTCTCTCTCTCTCTCTCTCTCACTAAGTTTCTACGTCACACAATTTAAATGTCAACATCGACAACAAATATTTGCAAATTCTCCGCGAGAGCAAATACCTGAGCTGTGTTTACCAATTCAACCATGAGCATGAAGTATAATATATATAGAGCTTGTTAATACGCTAGCTCACAATCCGTAACTCAAATAACTTTGCTTGTTAGTCAATCTTACGATGATTATATATTATATATGTTGAGAGAGAGAGAGAGAGAGAGAGAGAGAGAGAGAGAGAGAGAGAGAGAGAGAGAGAGAGAGAGAGAGAGAGAGAGAGAGAGAGAGAGAGAGAGAGAGAGAGAGCAAATGAAACAGGTGGATAAAAAAACAAACTTAACTAATAAAATAATCATAAATAACATAAATAAATATATATGTATCCCTCTTTCTTTCTTTTGCCAATGTGTACATTATCATTATTTGTTTGTGATTGAGCTACATCTATTTAATTTTATATTATGTCTATATACATATTAAATACATAAAAAAGCCGCTAGATAAACGTTGTTATACTTTTATGTATGCGTAGCGTTATATAAAAAGTATACATATTCGAGTACTGTATTCGTTCGTATACAGGGTATATATATGTATAGAGAGAGAGAGAGAGAGAGAGAAAGAGAAAGAAAGTAAAAGTATTATATAGGGTAAGTCGACGTGACCTAACGACAATTATAGGGATCATTTGATGAACAAAAGTATATGAAAAGTGCTCGCTTTTCTCACGTCATTTTTACAACCCTGTATACCCCCTCCCCCCTTTTAGTAATGGTGACGTAATGAAAAGACATTTCTATATTATGTTTAGGAGGATTATTTCTATTAATACAACTTTTATGCTATACAACTTCTTTTCTATATATAAATGTGGCCATCATTATAATGTTGTGGGTACCCTTAGTAACACAACTGTTTATAAATAAATTGTCTTAAATATTTAGCAATTTATTTGATGTGGAACTATACCGTCTCAAACAATCTTATAAACATAAAGCAGTGACTATTTTAACATTGATTTTTAACCATAACGCAAAAGAATATATTTGAAACTATTTTGATATAAGAATTTTATGTTTATACCAATATGCTTCTCTGCCTCTGCTCATTTCACACAACATCCTAATAAAATTTTATATTTTGTGCTTTTAAATATCTTATTATCGAACAAAAATGACAAATTTATAAAATTCTACAAATTTAATCCCACAATTAATCAAAAAATTGATATGAATTGAATTCAATATGAATAAAAAAGGGGGGGGGGAATCAAAATTTTATAAAAAAAAAACTTGCTCTAGATATTTTGTTTGACCATTATAAAAGTTTTTGACATTTTGTCATATATGGATGGAGTTGAATGAAAGCGAGAGGGCGTGAGAGTTCGGGACACCTGCAGATATTTTAACAACGATCCTTGCTGTCTGGACCTTTGCAACAATGAAATTCACACCTACATGGATATTTTCCCAGCTAGAGAGAGAGAGAGAGAGAGAGAGAGAGAGAGAGAGAGAGAGAGAGACCCATTGACTGATATAACCAAAATATTTCGTGTCAATAAAAATACCTTTTATTCTTTTCTTATAATATGTTCTTGATACCTGTGTAGATACTACATGTGTATATGACTTTTCTCTCTCTCTCTCTCTCTCTCTCTCTCTCTCTCTCTCACACACACACATTTTATCTCATTTTCATTACTTCCGCTTCCTTTTAAATTTTGTTGCACAACATACATATATAGTAAAAAAATATATAATAATATTCCTTTTATATACTGCACTGTACATAAATAGTACACAAAAATGATAAATTTAAAAACTGTCAAAATATTACATAATTTTAGTTATACAGTAAATGATATAGAAAAAAGAAGATACATGTTAAAAATTGAAAAGCCATAAACTTTTCTTTATTATATTATAAACTGTATAGGTATATATATCATAAAAATTTATCATCAAAAAGGTATTTTGTTGAAGTTTCTCTCTCTCTCTCTCTCTCTCTCTCTCTCTCTCTCTCTCTGTTATCAGAGGTTTTTAAAGCCAGTTGGTGTTTTAGATTTTAGAAAAAGATAACCTAAATTTTTATCAATCAATGATTATTTTTAAGTTTTTTTTACTATGATTTGTACTATATTTTGTTGTAAATTATAAAAATAATGACTCGATAAAAATGTTAAGTGAACATATGGGGAGATCTTATCATTAATATTTTTATTTAATTTTTTATGTAATCTCTCAATTTATACGCCGATGATATGATCTTTTTTTCTTTTTTTTTTTTTTTTTTTTTGTACGTGAATAATTATTTTTAATTGTAGGTGTATAATACTGAATTGGTGATTATATTATTTTTTTAGCTCAATTACTTTTTTATATTATTTAATATAATGAATGACTTTTTTAACTTTATTATTTTTTAACTTGTCCTATAGATTTTCCTGCTATTGTTGTTATGTAAATATATATTTTTATACTAAATTTTAACAAATGAGAATAATATTTATTTATTATTAAAACATTTTTACATATAATCATTTAAACGTTGATAACCTCAAATCAATTAAGAAACTATATTGAGTTTTTTGTTATTATGTGACGTGCATACTTGCCAAGACGTTTCCACGGTTTCTGTATATTAGGCTGTCATGAGTCATGATGAATACCATGACATATGCCCATATGCACGTAAAAAAGAAACTAAATACCTAATTGATGTTTTAATATGTCGTAATAGCATAATTGTTGCTCAAATGGAACGTCATAAAGAATTATAACCATCATACAAGATAATATTTATTCTATATATAGAGTCATGCATTTATGTATTTATGTTTTTTATGCAGTATATATAGCATAAATTGTGTTGTAATGAACAAATATTGCTAAAAATGGACTATAGCATAATAGTTTCTTATTATTTTGTTCTATATATGTGTATGCAATTCTTTTATTTCTTATGCGAATATGGTATAATAAGATTTTTTAAAAGCAGCACACGACCACAAAAATGGAAGCAAATAAACTTATGAAAATGTACCAGAATATTCAAAAAGTAGTCTCTCTCTCTCTCTCGTTAATATAAAAATTACAAACAAAATCCGTAATATTACAAGACTTATATACTTAATACCTCCAGGTGAGCATGCAATTGATGTAAAAAGGAAGTGATATCAAAAAACCTAACTCGTAATAATATATAAGAGGATTTGCGTTTTCCTACAAGAAGTCATTTGTCAGTTTTTTCTTCTCTCTCCTTTTCTTTTCATTCTCTCTTCTTTTCATATCTCATCTCTTTCTTACCTTGCCTAGCTCCCTCCAGGTCATGCATGGTATAGCGGAAGTTATCGCAACCCTCAATGCACTGAATAGACCCCTCTATATAACTCGCGCAATATTATTCATATACAATGCTAATCCTTAAGTTATGAGAAGATACTGATATATATTATATAAAATTTATATTATATATTTTTTTGCGGTTATACATAGGTTGAACTAATAAATTTTACTTTAAAATAGATCGATATATAAAAGTCAACCATTGAAAGAAAAGGGATAGAGTATAAAATTCATGTGTCGTATAGTGCATGCGTCAGTGAATATTTATTAAATTTTTAAGGAATGAACTTTTATAAGATTTTATGTTTCCCTTAATTGTTACTGTAAAAGGGGTAACAAGAAAGCAACGTGGGTGGGAGATTTTTTTAACAAAATAAGAATTGTATAATATATTATAAAATAAAATAATTTCATATGATACTTATAGAATGATCATAACGGAGTTCAGATTCACATGAAGATAATAGTACTGTATAAGTCGGCATGATAATTTTACATTGAAAAAAGCATTTCAATAATTTTTAATTTTTTTTTTTTTTTTTACATTTGTGCGATTTTATCATCTATTCTTATTATTCTTATTAAATATATAATATAATACACGCGCAATTACATGCAATATACACAATTAAACTGTATTACGACATGTAATTTGTCCATTATTATCTCCGAAACATATTTATTATTATTACTGCTATATATTTTGATATTCTATATATATATATATATATATATATATATATATATATATATATATATATATATATATATATATATATATATATATATATATATATATATATATATATATATATATATATATATATATATAGAATTGTATAATAAATATAAATATATATTATTAGGTATATCATAATGTAAAATACTCATTACATCCTTTTAATTTATAAAAACAACAAAATAATATTTAATCCAAATTAAATAATACTGTATTTTGTAATTATATAAAGAAGAATTCACATAATTATTTATTTTATTGTAATTTTAATTACTGTTTTAAATGGGAATAATTATTTATTTTAATTTATAGTAACAAAAAATGAACATTATGTGAATGTGCATATCGATGTTTACCCGTCAAAGTGAACGAACTATACACTTTACAAATTTCACTCAAAATGAACGATCTACGTTTGGCGCTTCTACGCGTTTTAACATGAAAATTAGATGGAGGAACTTGGAAATTGTAAAGTGTAGAACGTTCATTTTCCCCCAAATTTGTAAAGTTAATTCGTTCACTTCGACGGGTAAGCATCGATATACATAATATAACAGTATAGTATAATTATAGTACACATACATAATAATAGGGCAGTATTGCAGAGTTTACCTTAAAAAATATATAGAATAAGTATAAAATTAAAAATAATGTATACTATAATCTTCATATTTAAGTGTTTTAACAGTAAAAAAAAAATACTACTTATCTCTTTTGTTTAATCATAATAAAAAACTAAAATGCGCTGTGTTTAACTAGAAACTTTAATGCTTGCAAAGTGCATTGTCACATTGCAATTATATAGTGTAAATATTTAATAACATAAATGCATGTCAAATTATGGAATTTTCTACAATTTCAATAACTTGTAGTATAAAAAAAAATTATATGAATAAAATAGGAACGAGATAATTTTTTTTAAGACTATAAATTTTTTATTATGCTCTATTTCCAACCGCATATGCATGATGCATATTTACATTCTATAATAATTTAACCAGGCAGAATATAATGCAGAATAGTGAGTTCTCTCTCTCTCTCTCTCTCTCTCTCTCTCTCTCTCTCTCTCTCTCTCTCTCTCTCTCTCTCTCTCTCTCTCTCTCTCTCTCTCTCTCTCTCTCTCTCTCTCTCTCTGAACGTTTTTAATCTCTATTGTTGATTCCCTGCATTCAAAATCATATTTTATATATTAACAATGGCTGAATTCATGCAGTGATGCACCGTTGCTATGACAACGTAATGAAATTAAATTTATTTTAGTACTATATATGAAGGTATGTATATGTACATTCAAGCTATATAGTTATAAAATTCTATATGTATACATTGCAGCGGTGTACTATTTCATATATAAACTCTAGAATATTATATATATACTATATCAGAGTTAATCTAATTATAAAATACATTTTGCCAACATATTTTTCCTTTCCTTTTAAATTAAATACTTTTACATAATATTTGCTTTTTTTTTTTTTTTTTTTAATTATAAATGTACCAAATTTTTGTAATAATATAAAAAATTGTTTCTGCAATTTTATATCAACTTTATGTATATCATAAATTATGCCAGCATGAAATGATACAGATAATAGACAAAGGCAAAAACAAGGAATTGGATTTCTTTTATACGCACACAATAAATTAGTATAATGGATTACTGATTCAGAAATTTTATCGTATTTAAAAAAATATATATAAAAATAAAATTAAATATTTGCAGTGTTATAAAAATGATACACTTGAAAATTTATTGTATATGTTCCTAAAGGCATCAAATCTTATTTCTCTTTTTTTCTTTGTTCATAACAAATATTTAATTTTGCAACCCTCTCCGCTAATATATTATATTAATATGTTTAACTTTTTTCTCCCAGTTCATTCATTTCCAATGTTATTTGTGTTTAGGATTTTTTTTATTATTATTATTACGTGTTTAAGAAGTATAATATATATAGGCAAAGAAAACACAAAATCAACAGAGCAGTTATATAGTCTTATGATTAAATTATATAACCGTTTAAATAACATCATTGACAAAGTAAACTAAAACATTAAATAATTGCAGTGCTTGATATTATATGAATAATTTATTAACAAAAAGGAGAGAGGAGGAAAAAAAATCAACAAGAGAAAAAAAAAATCAGAGATAAACATTTACTGAGTATATTCACAAAGTATACATAATGTTAAATGGCCATATAGTAAATATTTGCTATACATTGTTTTGGTCGTCTTAACTAAATATTGACATATATTTTCTATATATATATATAATGCAAAAGAAGTTTTCATTATATTATGTAAAATAAAATTAGTTTGTTATTTTTTATATAACCTTAAAATTCTAATAAATTAATTTACGCAATAATATAAGAGCAATTGATGTTTTTATAACCTACATAAGCTTTGAGCTACATTTTACACGCTTAATTAAATGAAAGGCTCAAACAAAACCTCAGTATAAAAAAATAAGAAAATTTAATTGTAAATAATATATATTTTATATATAAATAACATTTAAAGTGTGTATTAAAAAAAAAAAAAGAAAAGAAACAAACGGTGATGATTTTGTTTGCTGGGGAAAGTGATAACATAAATAAAACGACAAAACACCTGTTTTGTTAGCGTTCTCCATCAAGTCCTTGCTTGTATAAACTGGGAAAAAAATACATTTCACAAAGTAACTATATTAGTGTAAAACTAAGGATTTTTTTTTTCAAAAGATTTATATATAAACATTGATATACTTCTTTGCAAAATTATAGAAGACAGAGAAAAGAGAGAGAGGGAGAAAATAATGTTTTCTCAAATAAAGTTAAAGAGAGAAACAAACTTCTTTTTTTTTTAAGTAGAGGAAGAAAGAGAATACTTTTCTGTGTGGTCTAACATTTACTGTGAACACACTCATTCTTTGCCAAACATCAATATTTGTCCGCGAGTCAGAGAAGTATACGACCTAGAGTCTCTCTCTCTCTCTCTCTCTCTCTCTCTCTCTCTCTCTCTCTCTCTCTCTCTCTCTCTCTCTCTCTCTCTCTCTCTCTCTCATAGTCACAACCAAACGCGCGAGCAGTTAAAAAAAAGTCTTTTTCCACTTTTACACCCCCACATTATCAAACTTCGATCAGTTGAAAGAGAGATGATAATATTCAAATGTAAAGAGAGAGAAATGATGAATCTCACTTTATTAGCATCAGCACACAGAGAGAGAAAATATAAAAATCAAACTCTTATCAAATGTTAGTCAACAGTAAACAAATTTTTCCCTCTCTCTCTCTCTCTCTCTCTCTCTCTCTCTCTCTCTCTCTCTCTCTCTCTCTCTCCAAACTCGTGTATATTACACCGACGGTTACTATGTATTTTTTAATATCATCATCAGCACGATGAATAAAAAAAAAATTGTTTACTTCAAAATTTCATGTTCAAATATTAACATTACACATTTTCATATATATCCATGCAGTGAGACTGCCTGACTATGTACTGTACAGTCAATGCTTATTTTATATGTTAGCAAAAGAGTTTAAAACTTTCCCTCTTTTATATATTATAATGTTGTGTATATATAAATATGTTTATTATAAACATGGACGGTATATAAAAGAAAATTCTAAATACAAATTTGTATACATGTATAAATGTAGTGGTACAAATATTAATAGCAGTAAATATTATTATAATGTATACGAGAGTTATATATTTATTTGAGATCAATTATTAGCTATTTTGATGCTTGTTAAAGATAAACAAATATAATTTCTGTATATATAAAGAGAGAGTATAATGCTGTGTTTTCCTTTACTCTCTCTCTCTCTCTCTCTCTTTCTCTCACTCACGCTCTCACGCGTATTATCACAACGTATATATAATACCTTATAATAGTAATAACATAAATATACTGTATAACTAAAACTTTATGAGTATATAGATTACATAGATTATAATTACTCTTTGTATATGTGCACGCTATGATAATTTTCATTAATATTTAATACATACTTTTTTTTCCTCTCTTTTATATTATATACACAACCTAAATCACTCTTATAAAACAATATTAAAAAAAAAGTTGAAGTTAAATAAAAATAAGATTAATTATTCATATTTTAAGGACTTTTTTATGTCCTTGTTGTTTTCATGTTTATTTGTATATATAAAGAATAAAAAAAAATTGTATAAATTTTTTAGAAGTCGCTTACATTACCTGTTTTTATTCTTTGAATTTTAAATTTATACAAACTTTTAATTTATGAAGTATTAAAAAAAGGAGGTTTTTAGATCAAAATTTAATTTGTGACAATATTGTGCAAAGATAAAATTCTATTTCCATTACAATAATGAAGTTATATATATACGTGCAATATAAAAACTTGGTATATATACATCAATTGATATATTGTTTATTTTATTGAAGTGTTTGATAAAGATTTTAAAATGATTACTATACACAAGTATGAATGAAAAAAAAAATCAATGCAAAGTAAGGCAGACAAGATAGAGCTCAATTAAAAAGTGATAATTGCTCATCTAATCGTGTTTGCAGTTTTGTTAATGTCTACCATGCAGTGATAACGCTTTAGCAAATAACTGAAGAAGTTATCAGTTGAAACAAGGAAGCAAAGTGTCAATATTATTTCATTGTCATCAAAACATCAATATTTACATTCTTGTCGTGCCAATTGATTTTTTCTCTTATTCTCTCTCTCTCTCTCTCTCTCTCTTATTTTAGTTTATTCTCTCTCTCTCTCTCTCTCTCTCTCTCTCTCTCTCTCTCTCTCTCTCTCTCTTAAATAAGCACTCTTTTAAACTTTATCCCCTATACATAACAGTATGTCCATATTATCATTGATTTTATTCATATAATATATAAAATGTTTATTTTTTTCTTTGCATTTTTTTGAATAAGGACGATTATTTATTTATTTATTTATATACCAAAAATGTTTTCATAAATTTAATTATTTGCATCAAATAAAATCAAAATAAAACCACAAACATAATCTTCATTATATAAAAACGTTTTCAAGATAACTGGAAAAAAAGTTTAAAATCGATCGAGTTTTTAAAAAAATTAATAAAATTGAATTTATAAGCTAAAAAACAATTTAAATAAATTGATATAATACGCGCGTATATGCATATAATTATGCTTTTATCTTCAAACTAAAATATTAATGAGCATATAGCAACTCTAAATTCGACTTTGGACCATATATATCGAGTGCATGTTTATTGTGGGTTGCAGCTGAAAAGATTGATACGGTGGGTCGTGAGGTTGCCTGGCAACGCTATCTTGTACTTGCATGGCCGTGCGGCGCGGGTCTTTCTTATCAGCCCGCAGGAAGACGACGACACTTTTCTCTCTTCTTTCCCTTGAAGCCAAGGCATGCAATGTTTGCGCAATCGCCCTCTAAATGTCCCCCATTTGTCTCTCTTATGCAGTCGCTCACTACAGAAAAATGCAGTATAAAGTATACAATCCACGGCTTTAAAACTGAAATTTATCATTGAAAATTTTGCAGTATAAAATAAATTTTACATTTATGTTTGTTTGTTATGCCTGTGGAAAAAAAACTCACTATATAGTGATATATATGTCGAGAATTTAAAATGTATAATATGCTTCAAATTCAGCGTTTCAATTATAAATTATAACTATGATAGATTTATGCGCATAAGCCTGATATTTTATAATTAATCTTTATATATGCAATGAATTAATTCGATTAGAATTTATTTAAAATTTATATAGATTATAATATAATAAAAGAAAGAACCTAAATTAACGTTGACAAAATATGTTGAATTCAAAAGATTATGTAATATGTGCAAGAACGTCTCTCTCTCTCTCTCTCTCTCTCTCTCTCTCTCTCTCTCTCTCTCTCTCTCTCTCTCTCTCTCTCTCTCTCTCTCTCTCTCTCTCTCTCTCTCTCTCTCACACACACACACACACACACACACACACACACACACACACACACACACACACACACACACACCACACACTAAAAATATATACTATACCTTCATAACTTTAAATTAAAGGCTTCCAATTTTTAAATTATAAATGCATTATTTTATATACATACATATATTATAAATAAAAAACACAAACAAGCATTAAAAAAGTCAAGCTATTTGTCTCTTAATAAAATGTAAAAATTAATTATATTTGCATAAGTGTTACAGTAATCTTCTTTGCAGCATATATGAATGAACTTTTTTTTTTTTTTTAAATATTATACAATAAAATCCTATTATAATTATAAATTAAAATTGTGAATGAATAAAAATACACACAATGAAAAAGCTTCATCATTATTTCTATCGTATAATAATGTGAAAACAATAGCATTTAAAAAAAAATACACAATTAAAAAAATATATACATATTATTATTTTTTTTACAATTTTTTGTTTATATATATATTATACGGACATGATTTTCTGTTGTTCGTAATAATTCGTTTGGTTTCGGAATTGTAAAGAGTTGTAGCCAATGCGAGTGCAGGTTCTCTCCGCCTATCGATCTTTGGTCCAGCGCGAGAGAGAGAGAGAGGAGGGATGCTGTGACTGAGAGAGGAGAGGAGAGAAAGAGAGAGATCTGAAGAGAGGATGCTCACGATTCGCGGACAATACAGCAAGATTTCGGACTCGTTGTCTTATAAAATCATTTTAGCTGGCTGGTGTTGTGGGTTTATTTAAACCCCCTAATGTAATAAAAAAACGCCTTTTTTTTATTAAGTCTACAAGAAATAATTAAAAAATATATACGAAAGAAAATAATATATTATTGGAATGACTTTTAGCAGAGTGATCAACATGCAATTTACTGAACAATGTAGTCAGCATTTTTATTTTTATTTTTCTATATTATTATTTAAATAATATACAAACAATGTTAAGAATTTTCTTGGTATGTTTGAATTCTCAGAATAATATAAATGTGTTTTAAAAAAAGTATGACATAATTCATCGCAACGGGTTTTATTAGTTTTGAAAAACAAAATTTAAATGAAATGTTAAGCTTCCAGTTTTAATTGAACTGAAAATTTAAAAACAAATTTATCACATCACATAATGACATCGAAAGCATTAGTGGACATTGGCCAGCTTGCTCATAAGCACGAGCCACGTGCATTGCTGGGTGATTCGCTTGCAAATTTGATGTTTTTCACAAGAGCACAATAATGTGACGCTAACTTGTTTACGCTCTCTCTTTTGCGTGACTCATTGACCACCTTTTCATGCTTAATTGATTCCAAATTGCCACATCAATTGGGTTAACTTCTTGGTGCGTTTATATATATAATATATTATTAATTATTATGATTTGAGGTTTGACGATTGTAAAACATTGTATAGATTATTATTTTCAATTCAATTCAAATTTACAATAACAAAATTTAATCTGTTATGATATTATATTATTTTTTACTGACGCTGCTTTTTTTTTAAATAATTAAAAAAAAAAGTATTTTATAGATAAATTAATTACAGAAATAAAGAGAGCTGTAGAGAGATTGATGAAACCATAATATGTATAAATATAAAATGCACTCTCTGAATCGAAAAAATTAAAACATATTATATATTTTTTGATTCTCCGCATATGAAAATTTTCACTTATATTTGTTTTATATGTTTTTATTATTTTTTTTTTCTATTCGCCCTGAAATCCTAATTTAATTACCACACATATACACGTGTATATTATACAAACTCTAAAAATTTCATTTTAATTAAATATATATCAAACAAATATCTTTTCACATAAATCATGTATAAAATCATGTATACTATATTTTCCAAAATTAAATTAGAATTTTAAAATTTAAAATTATTAAAAAATATATATATAATGAAAAGTCAACTTAATAAAATTTTAATTAATTATTAACTCCAACATCTATGTAACAAAATCCTTAAAATAATATTTAGATTTATACATATATGTGTGTATATATGCATATAGAGATATAGAATTAATAATTTTACCGTGCGCCAGGTATCAGAAAATATTAATCCTCACACACATGCAGAGAGTGTGTAAATTAAATAACATTTATAATCCTATGTATATAATATAAAGTTTTGAAATTGGGATGACCACATAAATGTATTATATATAAACATTATATATACACATATATATATGGAATAGAATAATCCTAGTGCATACATTTGATCTAAATAAACAGAATATGATGAGTGAGATGAGATGAGAAAGTAAAGGCGGCCCACAAGAAAGAAAAACGCAAAGCTCTCTCTCTCTCTCTCTCTCAGCTTCATGTATATAGCATGTGTGTTTGGCCAGCAATAAAAGCCATGACAAACAGACTTATACGTGACCCTATATGAGTATATAAGGTGTGTGCGGAGTTAAGGCTTGGTATCATAATACAGTAAGGTTAACGAGAGATTGAGACAACTAAAAAAAGAAAACTTGTTTTCATTTTTTTTTTTTTTTTTTTTTTAACATTGCAATTTGGTATGTAACGTTTTATTTCAAATTAAAACAAATTTGAAAAAAAATCTGACAACATAATCTAATAGAATATTTTTATTTTATAATAATTCCATATATAGCAACTTTGACCATGCACTGTAATTTTTCTTGGTGCGCAAAATCAATCATTTATTGCAAAATGGATCCCACTTTTTTTTTTTCCAAATTTTATTGGAAAATTTTTATTGAAATTAAAATATTGCTTAATATATAAATAATAAATAAATATATATAAAAGAAAAAGTTGTTTGGAAAATATCAGAGTTATATTTTTATAGATAGACAGTAGACTTGCAAAAGTTGAAACTGCCGTTGAGTTGACTTTATTTATTGCATGTGCGTGAAGCTCGCTCATATATTATATACACACAAGGTGGAGATGTCTTGATGGTGACAAACAGACGTCAAACTTTGCTACATAATTAAGTATCCTCTCACATTTTATTATTATTAACTCTTCACGACACCTATATAACCAAAATAATTTCTTTTTATTATCATATCGTAAAAAAAAAAAAAAAAAAAAAAAAAAAAAAGCAAATTCTAAAAGTTGGGTCGTTAAAATAAGGTTATTGCAATTTATATGATTTGAAGGTCTTATATGCTCTATACCCCTCTATACCAGAATGCACTAAAATAATTAAGACTAACATAAAGCTTACTTAGGAGTTAGATCCAGAATCAGGTTAAAAATAATAAGCACTATGGGCATTGTACGTATATAACATATATTTAAATTTTAATATTTTATTATAAATATATTCTATATCATTTTTACGTTATCTCAAAATCAAAATATGCAGAGGAGGTTTGAAAAAAAATTAATGTTTATTCTCCATGGCACAATTCATAAAAAAAAAAATTAGCAGATCAAAAACAAAAATATTATTATATACTGTAAACTGAATTAAAAACATATTAATGCGGCTTATTCATAGATTTATATATTGTGTAATGTGTATACTGTATATTATATAATGTATAATAAATATATGCGATTGCATGCAATCATAATATATTTATTTCAAATAAAAATTATTGCACATCAGTTTGAATGACAATTATAAGATTGCTGAAATATATATTTTTTATAATTATTTCACAGTTTTAAACGTTTTCAAAATAAATGAATTTTCAAATAAGTATAATACTATGTTATAAAAAAAATTAAACAAAAGCCTGCAAGTATCAATGTAATATTGTACTTTACATAATAATAAATACTGCCTGCAGACAAACATAAAATTGTGAAAATGAATGACGGATAATACCTTTATTGTTTTAGTTCTGCATAATGTTTTATATAACAATTAAGCCGCAATAATGAATACAATGAGAGAGAGAGAGAAATAATATTTTATATATTGTAACAAGAGGAAAGGGGGTTGAGAAATATACATACGTATATATATAGGGGGATCATATATTAGTGTTGGGGGTGTCAATGTGTAAAACAGATTGTTTATTATAATATAATAGATACAATATATTATTTTCTATTCTTATATATATATCATGCAATAATAGTTAAATTGGGCGTGAACAATTGATTGGTTTCCCTTTTCAATAAGTCTTTTATAATAATAAATATGTGAAAGAGCCTAAAAAGAAAAAAATACACCCTCTGTTGTATGGGAAAACTTTTTATTTCTTTTCATTTGTTACCTGTGAGCTATTTTTCCACCCTCGCAATTTTGTTTCATATATGTGAAAGAGTTTATGTAATGAATATAATATGTTTTTATAGGGTTCCACAAAATAGCAATTACGTATAAACTCCCTAATATGCTGAAATTACTTTGCGTTATAAAGTATGGTGTAGTATAGTGGATAATTATTTGCAATTAATATAGCAGAGAATGCATTCAAATCTGAAAATAATAAATAATCTGAAAGATAATCTTTTTAACTTACAAAAAAAAATTAAGTATCTCATATAATACTGTACACCCGTTTTGGGCTACCGTGCTAATTTTTTACCACAGTACCGTCAAGAAATGGTCTTATATCGAAGGTTTTAAGGAACCGCACAAACGTACAGGCCTCAGCCAAGACTGTCTTAATACTGTTATTAATGGACGAATATAAATGTTAGAAAGGTTGAAAATTATTACGATCAAAAGCATTTCATACATATATATATGTATAAAATGTTTTTTTTATTTTGAATGCTTTTTTTTTTAATTTAATAAATAATTTGATTAATAATTTAGTAAAAGTTTATTGCAAATAATAAGATTTTGCAGCGTATACTTGAAGGATTGCATATTTTGTTCAATATGAACCACGTCATAGTTTCTCTGTTTCAGGTATCAGTATATGTATATATATTATAGTGTAGTTTTACATTTCAGAGAGAGAGAGAGACAGAGAGACAGAGAGAGAGAGAGAGAGAGAGAGAGAGAGAGAGAGAGAGAGAGAGAGAGAGAGAGAGAGAGAGAGAGAGAGAGAGAGAGAGAGAGAGAGAGAACTTTTCAATAATCGTAAAAATTGCAATATATAAACTTTATTATAATTAGTTTTATAATTCAATATTGAATATTCAATGCTTTTTTAGCTCCATAAAGATATTAAAAAAATAGTGGTATTCATTTATTCATCTGTTCATTTTGACTTTTACCTTTTAATATTGCAATATTAAACCATGAATTTAAAACACAAAATTAGGTTATTGGAAATATATGTATAAATAATTTAATATAAAAAAATAATAATATAAAATTATTATTTCTGTACATATCATATACTGTATGTATTCTAATGCATTGCTTTTATTTTAAAATTTCTTGATTTATACAATTAACAAATTATACACAAGAGAGACTTTTAATATGTACATTAAAGCCATAGATCACATAAAACAACATTTGCTTTTTAATGAATAAACACGAAATGGGATCTTCAAAACTGATAAAAAATTTTACTTGCTTAGTTAGCGTGAAAAAACTGTAAAGTATGCAATTTGCGTAAAAATTCATGTTTATGTCGTCAGAAACATGCAAAAGTTAATATGAAAATGTTGTGCGGGTTGCATAAATCGAATTTTCTAATCCCACTGCTATACGGGGCTACTGTTGGGTTTTGAGACAAACTAAAGTTATTTACGTAAATCCCATCAAGTGTTTTGTGATATAAATGCTTATGTTTTTCTCTGGTCTATTCCTTTAAATTAGAAAATAAAAGCTATTAACTTCAATCTTTTTATGCTTTTTTTTTTAACTTCATTTTCATTTAATTTGAACCATATATAAAGGTAATTTTCATGACTATAAAGAGAATTAAACAATAACAAAAAAATTTGAGAAGCAAGGGATTTTTTTTTACTGTTATTATATTAATTTAGTGTTAGATTCTCATTTAAAATAATGACCATCATTTTGTCACCACCGTTAATTATTTACGATTGCCATCCACTCAGTTTTGTGTGCGCTACTTCAAACAAAAAGTTATTATCTAAAAGTGGTTTTTGTATCATTTTAATTTTCATAGAACTTGTTCATTATATTGTGGCTTTTATAATAATAACTCATAACAATTAATTCGCCCGGGAATGTATATTTTTGTAGCAAAATGATTTTTTTTAATTATTTTTCATTTTAATAAAAACTTATACTTTTTTGTTGTAAAATATTTTATTGAATTATATATATATATATATATATATATATATATATATATATATATAATATATATATAATGAATTGAAATACAGTATAATATATATATATATATCTATAAAGAAAAGAAAATATAAATCTTTTAATTAGTACTTTTTAGTGATTTCTCAATGTATTTTATTATGTATATAGAGAATATAGAGAATTATAATTATTTAGAAAAAAATTATGTATAAAAAATTATAATTAACGATTTTTAGATATAAGCTCATCCCTGAAAATGGGAAAGTTTAAAAAGGTAAAAAAAAAAAAAAAAAAAAAAAAAAAAATGAAAAATACAAATTTGATGGTGTAAATAATTCTATATATAAATATTTATGTATAATAATTTATTTTTTAGATAATAATAATTCAATATAAATAATATATATTTAAATAAATGTATATATAACAATTTTTTTCCTTTTCTTGTGCGTTGCTTTCATACTTTCTGTATATATAACAGACCCTCATATTCTATGTGAATTAAAAAAAAAAAAAAAAACTGCAATGCACTACCAGAAAATCACTGGAATGCATAAAATAGGCTTTGTATCAAACAATTTAATACAATTGATATTTCTTTATCATATATACAAAACGCTATAGCGATTCAAATTTATATATTTTTCAACCCTGACATATAGAAATACTGCAACTTTTATAATATAATATAAAAAAGAAAAAATATAAAAAAAAGTTTAATAATAGATAATAAAAATTTACTTTTAGTATAAGACCGGCGTATCAAAAAGGTTTATATAATTTCTTTTCATGTAACTTTTTTTTTTTTTTTTTTTTTTTTTAGAAATTTGATCATGTAAAATTTTATTGGTATCTATGTGGTCTCCTCAAAGCTTATCCCGGTGTGTTTTGATCCAAGCTTGTATTAGGTTCATCTCTATTCAATCAAACAACAAACAAACAAGCTTGCAATTAAATCAATGGAGCGTTAGTTCTCTTTTGAAGCGTCACTTTGCGGTGGTCAGAAAGAGACAACAATGTATTCATTGTTACTCAATTATGCACCTGCAAGCGGGCGGCCTATATATAGCGGCTTTACAACTATCACAATATATGTGTGGACCCTCAAGGTAGAGATTATTTGTATGCACTCATCAGACAAAATCATACTGACGTGCACTGTGAACAAGTTTTTCGTCTTTTAACGTTGTTTCATTGAATTTCAAGAATATTGCGATATACAGGAGAAAAAAAAGCTATATATTATACTTTTAATTCATATAGGATTTTTATATACTGTTTAAATAAAACACGTATTAGTTCCACGTAATTTCTGCAGTGAAAATGTTTCAGTTTCATTTCGATACATTTTTTTTTCCATGAGCAATTATACGGTTAGTATTAAAATGCTTATTGCTGATTATTGTGCGGTTAAGCTTAATTCCAAACATACGTAATCAAATAACATAAGAGGACAATATAATTCATTTTGTATTTGATTTGTCAAAACTGCACCCACACTATATATATTTATATATATATATATATATATATATATATATATATATATATATATATATATATATATATATATATATATATATATATCAGTGGCGTAGCCAGGGGGGGGGTTTTGGGGGTTCAAACCCCCCCCTGTGGATTTGGAAAAGATACAAAAAAATACAAAGTGAACAAAAATTTTGCTACAAAATTAATATTTTAGGAGAAAATTTCGTAAAAATTTTCTCGCTTCGCTCGAATATATTTATTATTATTATTTTTTTACTAATTTTACATTCTTCACTGATACATACAGTGGTAAACACTATATTAGCCTTTAAGGTACCAAATATTTTGTAGTACTAACCAAACAAATAACTAGATTTTTCATTAAATATTGTAAATTTTCTGTTTTTCATGAAAAAAAAAATTATATTTAACAGTAAAAACTTCACAGTTTTCTAGCATAGAATGGGTATAAAAATAAATAAACGACGTGATTTCAAATGCGCAGTGTTGGGGTCGAACACCATTTTAGTTGAACTCGAACTGATCACGAACACTTAAAATTCTTTCGAACACGATCCGAACACGAACATTTCGAACTTTTTGCAATTTCGAAATCATCACGAACTGTTTGTATTAAAAAAAAAAAAATACTGTACAAATAAACAAACTTTTTTGTTTTTATTTTTTATTTAAACATATTTGTATATGTATTATAATTATATTGGAAATGGTTGAAAATCCTTTCAATTTACATAAATATACACCAATTTTTCATATTAAATTTTTAACTAATTTATAAATTTTAACATGTAAAACTTAACTGCAAAAGTGTTCGACTTCGTGTTTGAAATTTCGAACAATCAGCAGTGAAAGTAGTGTTCATCGAACACGAACTCGAACACCTCAAAAAATCCAAACGAACTTGCACACGAACTGTTCGAGTTCGTTTGTGCTGTTCGAAAAATGTTCGACGTCGCACTCGAACACCCCAAGACTGCAAAAGCGTATACAGTACACAGAAACAAAACTTTCAAACGATACTAGTATAAGGAAATTTTCAAAATAATATATTAAGTTTATTCTAGAGTCCTCGATGATTTTTAGCCAATTAGCCAATTTCAGAAAAAAAAAGACTAAAAAGAAGTAAAATTGGTATTGCAAAAATTGCGTATAAGAGTTGCTGAAAATCTCTTTAGTTTTGATTGGTTTTTCTTTTATTATGTAAAACAATGAATTCCCTGATATATACTTTCGAACTAAAAAAAAAAAATAATAATAAAGAAAAAGAAAAAAAGTCTTGCGTTTCAAAAATGATTTGAAGCTCAAAATTATTTTTAAGGTTGTAATTTTGTACTCCTGAAATCCTCTTTTTACAATAATGGAAGTATTTTCTGTCAGTAAAGTTTAATGATAATGATATATATTTTTTAAGTTTTTGTGTACTTCAGGTTGCGGTCATCAGGTGTTTTACGTTCTGTGGGCTGCGTAAATGCAGTGCTATATAAAATGAAATACAAAGAATACAGCAATTCATAATTTTTATAGTTAATTTTAAATTTTTTTTTATAGAATTCTTTAAAAAAAATGCACCCTTTTAAAAGTATTTTGAGCATCAAAACATTGGTTTAATGAAAGATCCACATTGCTTGATCATAGAGTGGCTTAATTAGGCATTATATTTATAGCTTTTCTCTCCATTTCATTTTTATTTTATTATTATTATTATTATTTTTGCTGGCCATATTCCCAGTCAAAATTGACTAAATAGTTATAACTGTTATAAGTATCAAGTATTGTCTCTAAAATAAAATATTAATAATGTAGCAAATAAAATAGTAGTTTTAATTTTGTATGTCAGAAGCAAATCCACATTTTGGCACGTCAAAATCTCAAACTTAAGTTTTACCTCATTTAAAATTAAATGCATAATAAATACATAAATTTCATCAAAAAAAGGGGCGTGGCCTCAAAAAATTTCGCGCCTGCGGCGGGCTTTTGAGGGCTTCGCCCCGACTGGTTCAGACCTGAACCCCCCCTGTGGTAAAATCCTGGCTACGCCACTGATATATATATATATATATATATATATATATATCTTTATTATTATTTTTTTTTTTTCATTATAAAAGAAGCATCAAGACTATATTATACTTTACTTTTTTATTGTTTGTTTTGCTGCCAAAACTATAATAAATAATGTGCTGAATCAGTAAAATATTATTTAATCATATGATAAAATATTACTAATAATATACAAGATTTGTATTCGGACAAATTTAAGAAGACAAAGTCTATTTTTGTATGTAACGCACACACATAATTTAATTAATAATCATATAAATTTTATTTTCATTTTTATCAAATTGTTACAATTATTTAATATTGTTACAAATAAATAAATGTTAAAGTCTATAGAAAAAAAAAGTGAACTTTTCTATTATTTTGTATATTATAATAATTTTTATTAAAGAAATTTAAAATGACAAAAATGAAGATCCAACTATGAAAGAAATAAAATTACAAGAGTAAAAGCAATTAAAATATTGACCGTTTACAGATTTCAACAATGCCAAAATTTTAAGTATCAAGGATTCTTTATTTATTTAGCATTAGGTTAAATTTAATTGTAGTTGACATGTTCAGTTTGATAAAAACAATCTGTGACTATAGCAGATTTTTATTTGGAATAGAAGATAAAAACCAAAAAACCATGGAGACTTTAATAGAACGTCTTTTAAATTTAGAGGTGGATTTGGACAAAACGAATGAAAATTTAACGGAAAATCAGGACACTACGCAGAAGACAATTTCTTTGATGGAGAGACGTTGCGAAGGACATTTTCTTGCTATTAATGAGAAAGTGCAGAGTACTGAGGAGCAAGTTTCTCACCTCCAGAGCACAATTGATGAAAATGAAACTCGTATTTGTCACGTCGAGAGCACGCAAGTAATGAGCGGCAAAAGTCTGACGAGTGTAGTTACGAAATGTGACGAGAACTGCGAGCAAATTAGGCGACTACATGAGGCATTGTTGAACACTGAGCAGGAGATGATCGAGATGAAGAGCCAGGCGTTGGATGCTGATGAGACGAGAAGACGAGCGGCTGACGTGTGCAGACACCAGATGCACAATTTGGAGCAAGCGAGCAAGACGTGCGTGGTCGAGCTACAGCGGCAGCTAGATTCTCAAGCTGGACATATTTCAGAACTAAGGCACACCATTGAGCAGCTCACGTCTGTCTTAAACCAAACTGCTTACAATTTTAAGTCAAAGTGTGGGGAATTAGACAACATAATTAACACTAGAACCGCGTACTTAACAGAAATAGAAAGGAAACTTTTTCAGCATGTATCCGAGATCGGACAGTTGAAAAACATAGCTTCAAGTATACAAGATGATTTTAATCAGAGCAAAAACGAGTGTCGGAAAACGATGGAAAGTATTTGTGCGATTGAAAAACGTCTAGTTGTGATGGTGATAGAGACCCTAGACTCGAGAATTGCGGACGTTGGCAAGCACGAGCCGAGCAGGCTTCCCCTGCGCACCAGTGATGAGCTGGATGTGCGAGTAGCCGGCATGCAAGACAAACTGAAAGAAATGCACAGCCAGATTGTGCACGTCAAGGAAAAACTGTCGTCCACAGAACACTGGGTGAAGACGAAACTGTCGAAGATTGCAACATGTGTAGAACAATTACACATCTCCTATGAAATGAAAAGTAACGATATTGCAGAAAACAAAAATTATAGACTAAAAATGGATAGTAATTTAATAAAAGTATCACATGAAATACAGCAGGTTAATAGTCAGAGGGAGTCACAATCTATTTCAATCCACGAGCTACTGCAGTTTAAGAGACAGGTTGAGGCATATATGACGTCACTGGAGGACGAGGTCACGTCACTGAATGACAAGTTTATGACTTTGGAGCAAAGTGTGGGTGACAAAGTGAGTGCACTGGAGCAGCTGTCACGTGACGTGAAGGAGCTGGAGTCACGTCTCTGTAACGTGCGGGAGGAGCACCGTTCTTTGAGACAAGAGACAACGACACACAGCGACAGCACACAGTTTGAGACAAAATTGCAAAGTCTTGAAAATGACGCCAAGGTCGCAAGCAAAAACCTTAAAGCTTTCCACGAGACACTCAAGACATTGACTGAAGGACTTCAAAGCAGAATTGATGAAAGTTTAGAAATCCAAAACAATTTAAGTGAAAACCAAGCAGAAAGCCAAGAAAAATTTCAGCTTGTTTTTAATCTGATTGAACCAATTTTAGGGAGCTTGAGTAAAGCAAAAGGAGAAAGTCCACAATATGGAGATGAACTGAATAAAATAGCTTCAAGCTGGATAAATGATATTAATTCCATAGATGAGAAATATGATTTTGAATCTATTAGAAAAAGTTTGACTATACCTCAGTCTGTCAAAAGTCTCCGTAAATGTATTAGACGTTCTAATAAGATTTCTAGGAATGAAGCAAAATGTTATGGTCAATTTCACGAGAAGGAAGAGCACCCAACTAAGGGGTACAAGTGCGAGTTTAGAGGCGACTTCTCACCAAGGTCTCCTCCAAGCATGTGCCTCAGCCCGACTTTGATTGACAGCCTACGTCTCAACCTGCCCCCAGAGTCACCCTCAAACTCCAGTAAAATTTTTCATCCAGAGTTTCAGCAATCAAGACCAGAAGAAATCAACTACATTAAGCAAAATATTGTCAACGCTGGTAGACATAAGTCCAAAATTTCTAAATTTCATTAAATCGTCATGGTAAAATTTATAAATTAGTGCTTTGTTCTTTTTGTTGATAAAATACAATTAAGAAACGTTCCTTATTTATATCCTTATTTTATTCACGTTAAATATTTTCCCTTTTTTTAAAGTTCAAAATCAACTAAAAATTTATGCAGAGTGCTGATGGAAATAATTTATGTTTTCATTTTATTATATATCTATAATATAATAATAATAATAAATGGTTTTTATTACGAGGCCAAAAAGGGTACATACACACTTACATGGTCCTCTGACTTATTCTTAACATGATTAGATATTATCGTCAGAGTATTTAATTTTTACAACAAAAACATAAAATACATAAACATATTATATAATATTATTTCACTATAGTAATAAAACATGATAAAGAGCATATATATATATATTTCTTATTTACTTATTTTGATACAATTATGATAAACAAATTTTTACTGACATGTATTTTATGTTATGAAATAATAATAATCAAATCAAAGTATCTTTTACATACTCAAAACGAATATTTAGATAATTATTTAGTCTTTAACTCTTTTAATCGGACTTAATCAATAAACAAAATTATAGTGACATTTTTTTTTTTTTTTTATTATTCTTTAACTCATAATACAATGTCCGACCAAGGCAATTGCCTTATCGGTTGGATTAATAAAACATTTTTTTTTTCATTTCAAACAAAAATAGCTAAAAGCAAAAGTTTTTTTTTTTTTTTTTTCAAAGATAATTTTCAAACAAGAAAACAAAAAAATTTATAATGAAGATATACATACATTTATAATATCTATAACACAATTCCCATAATATATATTAACACAACTTATGCTTTTTGGTATATTGCATATAATAAAACATAAAAATAATATATATATATATTTTTTTTTTTTACACAAATTATTGATTTTTTTACATTGATTGCTATTTTTAACTAATAGCGATATCAGCATTTTAATGCAACATTTTGGTAATGTAGGAATTCTAAATTTATATCCATAAACATGTGTCTCCAATCCACCGACTGACAAGAAAGAACACCCCCGGAATCGACCCCCGATGAAAACCCCCCGCACCCGATACTCGCAGTGATATATTAAGTAACCGAGGTTCACGCTATAATATTATAACATTGCTTTAGTTTACGGAAGACTGTAAAATGGAGATTGATCCATTATGTGTTGTACTGAAAGTCAAAAGACTGGCTGCATACAGATGCTATGACGCTCTCTCAGACAAAGCAATCCGAATGTCAGTCCAGGGTTCTCGGTCCAGTGATGATGAGACAGCGCAATGTTAGTTACCTCGGCCTCAGGGAATCTCTCTCTCTCTCTCTCTCTCTCTCAAGCTCGTCCCCTGTTTTACTTTATATACTTTTGCTTGCTTGCTGGTAAATGTACGTAATCCCGGTGCATTGCTTGGGCGGGTATATGCTCTGAATGAGTCTGTGTGATCCCCAAAGTAAACATACAAACCCTCTGTTCAACTGATGCAACTCTCTCTCTCTCTCTCTCTCTCTCTCTCTCTCTCTCTCTCTCTCTCTCTCTCTCATATTATTGTGTATGCTCTAACGAGTAACAATCATGTGGAAAAGCTTTATAGACAAGGGCGATGCATCAAACTTTTATATAAAAAAAACATGCATTGCAATAAAATAAAAACGCTTTAAAACATTAGACTAAAAATTTTCGTTATAAGAAATTTAAATCTGTATAAAACAATTAAAATAGTCCAAATACTGATTTTTATTTCGTTTAAAATTTAATTCACAAGTACTCGCAAAAAATTATACGTTATCATTTTAACTTTTTTTTTTCTATCTTTCTTTTCTTTTTTATTATACAATATATTGAAAAACTAGATGGAAATAGTATGACGTCGGTTGGCTACAAAATGAGAACATAAAGCATGACATGCGGACTGTGAATATAAAAGCGAATGAAAAAAAAGGGGGGTAATATAGGGAGGGTTGGTTGTATTTATTGCAAGCGTTTGCGATGTAAAGTAAACACTGAGTACCGCCCTACTAACTAGAGTTGCATGAGCTGTCCCTGGGTTTTTGCTCTATAGCAATCTGTATTGTGACCTCACTGCAAAGCAGGGGGGAAGGGGGGAGGCATCAACTATCAAAAGCAAAAATGAGTTCAAAAATAAAATCGGAAAAATTTATCGTTGAACACAGTATTGCCTCATTTGTTGAACAACGCAATATAATATGAAGATAGCTATTTAAAAAATTTATTTTATCATGAAAACATTTGAAATTTTTTATATCAAAAGTAACTATTGTGGAAAAAATGAGGGAAAAAAAGTTAAAATTTATAACATATATGCACTTTTAGTGCATAAATTATGCATTTTATCACTTGCTATTTTTGCAGTCCAAAACTTCTACAAAGAAATTATAGCAAATTTTTAATGAAAGTCATATAAATTTATTCAACAGTCAAATTATATTTATTACAAAGCCATATTTTTTGTTCTTCTTTGTCTATTGAAGTTTTGTTTATAATAAATTTTTCATAAAATTTATAATATATAGAGTTACACAGTAATAATATGAAAAGTTATTTTTATTATACTATTTTTAATTTCATACACAAAGAGTAATGATTAAATACGCGCAGTGAACGTACAACGATAGTAATATATAAAGATAAGTTTTGAAAATGAAGAGCACGAACCAAATTTCCAACAGCTCTGTAGGAAGTACGAAAGAAAGCAAGAGAGAAAGAGTATGAGTGTGTGTGAGAGAGAGAAGAGAGAGAAAGAGAGAGAGCAAAGCATCTCTGCAACCCGTCGAGCATCAAACTTTGTGCTACTCAGAGAAAGTCTCTGGTGAATCGAGATTGGGGTGGAAAGTTTTGCTCCAGTGCTAGAGAAAGAGAGAGAGAGAGAGAGAGAGAGTCAGGGATGCGAGAATTCAACCGCCTTCTCCCCGGGGGCCTCCTTGCTGTAGTAGAGAACTTCATCAAACTCGCGCTTGCCGTTACGCTCAGCCAAGCGCGAAACCGGGCGCCGGGTGGGTGGATGGGTGGTGGCGGTGGTGGTATATAGGCAGCAAGCCTCGTGCGAATATTGTCGAGTAGAGAGAGAGAGAGAGAGAGAGAGAGAGAGAGAGAGAGAGAGAGAGAGAACACCAACTAACTTTAACCGTACATGTTCCTAAACTCCATCAAACGTTTCCAAAAACTTGTACCAAATTAAAGTTTCTAAAATAAATTGAAAGATATACTTAATAAATTTTCATATAAATGTTATACTTTTATTTTTAGATATTATTATGGAATATTCATGATATGATAATGCGACCTATATATTTAAAAGAGTGCAATTTATTTCCAATAAATTTGATTTATTGCACAAAATCAAATTTATTGCACCGTGATATGGAAAAGAGCAAAAAGGTTGACGTTATTCCAATAAGACAAGCATATTACTAAATTTATAAATATTAATATTCATTCAATACTCACTTATATATAACTTTTAGAGAAATTATATACTTCACGTTATATAGGACACCTTATTAATAAAGAAATATACGCTAGAAAAATATATCTAGGTATTATTATTATTATTTAAGTTTCATTATTATTGATAGTAATTTTTGTATAAAATAAACTTTGGCATCTCCATTTCTATCTGCAAATCTGCAGTTGCTAAAACAATAAAATAAATCCATATGTGGCTCTATAAGAGAATAATCATATTTTGTAATGTAATAATGTTAAAGTAAAAAAGCATGTCAAGATAATGTATATATATATGAGATCAGCGATCTAGTTTTCTCTGAAATTTAGTTTATATAGATTTTCCTTAAGACTAAATTACGTTTTTTTTTTTAGGTTCCTTCTATTGCTGTAACGTCATTGGATTCTCCGGTAATTGGTATGATGATTTTTTTTTTAGTAGTTTCGCTATTTCATCATCCACTTTCCACTTACACAGTGAAAAACATATGCAAATAATGAGGAAAAAATAAATAAATCATACATATAGGCAAAACATTAAACGTATATTACATGGAAATTATTGTAAAATAGAAATTAAATTATTATTTATTATAGGAACGGTATTTTTTTTATAATCGCATTATTACTAACTTTCAATCTATAAAATTAAAATATAACAATGAAAGTTATAAGTTCATTTACATCTAAAAATTGTATGCTAGAACGTTTCACGAAAAAATGTAAACTTGCAAATGGTTAATATTATGCGTTATATTTATATTAACGACTTTTACTGGAAACTTTTTCATTGATTGCTATTGTATTTGCACCTACTAATATACTGAAGTTTTTAACTTTTTTTTTTCTTCTTCTTTCGGATGAGCTTTGATTGTATTCAGTTTGCGCAGCAGTGAAAATTGTTCTAACATTAAATACAGTATATTAAATTAATTACATAAGCAGTAAATTAAAAAAAAAAAAAAAATTTTTTTAGTTATCTATAAAGCAGTGCTCATTATTTGCCAAAATGAAAATAATAATAATAAAAAAATCATCTCAGAGATTACGGATTTAAAAACGTACCAAAGTGGATGCATTTTATTATTATTATTAGAGTAGATTTTAGCATACATGCTGCTCTCTTATAAACCATTGTTAAAGTTCAGTGACTGACATAAAACCCCTTGAATGTCAAATACTTTTATGGTATACATACAGGGTATATAATATTTTGTGGTTTTGATGTCTTGTGATGCAGCAGCAAAAGCTTTATTGTGTCTCGTGTCAATTTCGACTTGTACTGTATATAATATATATATATGCAGCCAGCTGTGCTTCGCTTTATTTCTGTCCTCAAAACACTTCAACGTGACTATAAGTACACTTCAAATTCATCCCTCTCCTCTCTCCACACACTATATACCACAGTTCTGTCATTTTCATATTTTCTTTTATTAAATTTATATGAATCAAAATATTGAAGTAAAAAATATATATATATGTTTGTACAAGTATTGATCTGTTACATTTTTAAATCAAAGATTATAAATATTTCATACTCTTTCTAGGTATTTTTATTACCATGTAAATATAAAGTAAAATAAATAGAAATATAAAATTCAAAAAGCAAATACAACTTAAAATTAATTTATTCACTTTCTAAGAAAGAAATATATCTATATTTATATATATATATATATATATAAAAAGACAATGGTTAAGTTGTTGATATAATATATTTGAGATGGTTTGCTATATTTAGCACTCAAAGACAGGCACAGAGAGAAAGAGAGAGAGAGAGAGAGAGAGAGAGGGTTGTGTGTATGTAAGAAGGAAACTTGTGATTAACAACCTGGTCACAAGAATGTATATATGTGCTGAGTTACCCAAAGTTGTTTAACTACTATCCAAGTCAGGGTGGTCTTTTTCTTTTTCACTCTCTCACTCTCTCTTTCGTCGTATATAAAGTGAGAGTAAAAAAAGGGTAAACATTTAAACTTGACATTAGTGAGAGGGTGGTGCTAGAGAGAGAGAGAGAGAGGAAGAGAGAGAGAGAGAGAGAGAGAGAGAGAGAGAGAGAGAGAGAGAGAGAGAGAGAGAGAGAGAGAGAGAGAGAGAGAGAGAGAGAGAGAGAGAGAGAGAGAGAGAGAGAGAGAGAAGAGAGAGAGAGAGAGAAGAGAGGACAGGTGAGCTAAAACTTGACCTATGTCAGATGTTTTTAAGTCGCTGTTTTCTCTCTTTAGCACGTTTCACGTAACCACACCAACGTGTATATATATAAATAAAAAATTAAACAAATAAATCTCATTTTTTCCTTTTTTTATTCTTCTTCTTCTTTCTTTCTTTCTTTCTTTCTTTCTTTCTTTTTTTTTTTTCAATTTTTTTCTTCAATCCTTTGCCAAATATTTATAAAAAGTATCAAACTTAAATAAGTATATCAACATTATAACTGTTGTATACAATTAATTTAACCTTATATAAATACTTATTTAAATAAATGCTAACTAAATGGCAACTATGTAAATAAATTTAAATAAGTAAATAAAAATATTTAATCACTGTTTATTGCTACGTTATATATTTTATTTTTTAAATAAGCTTTTGATGTATATGTATGTTTTTTTTAAGTATTCATCTATCAACATGTTTAAAAAGTAAAAAAATAAAATGAGTGAGAGGGAAAATAAAACGTTATTTGTAAATATACAAATTAAAATATATGTTTTTTTTCCTGTGGTAAATATTAAAAAAAATATGAAAAGGTAAAATCATGGATAATTTGGAATATTAAAAAAGTTTTTTTTTTTTTTTTTTTTTTTTTTTAATGTAAGCAAAACAAACTACATGTATTTTTAATGTTTGTTTCACGTAAACTAGTTTGTCCATTTTTTTCGTTTGAGGAATAACATTTTTTTTTTATAATTATTGAAATATAAGGGAGAAAATATTTGTATAATAAATAAACTCCTACTGAAAAATAAATTGCTATATACACGTTACTAACTGATCTTTTTTATTCGTCGCACTCAGCAACTCCTTTTATTTTATTTTTTTTTTTTCTTCTTCTTCTTCTTTTTCTTTTTTTTTTTTTTAATTCTATTCTTTGACAAGGGGTCCCTGGAACTGAACCGACTAAATATACAATTTGCATTTAACTAATGATCTGCTTTTTTTTATTTTGTATTATCCGACCATTATTACGAGCTGAGAAAGTATAGAGAAAACTCCGCGAGTGGGTGAAAAGATGCATCGATAAGGGTGAAAATTATTATTATGTAATATTATTATTTAATTGGTTTAAATTCTTGACACCAACTTTTAATGTTACAATTTTTTTTCTATTTCCTTAATTTTTATACAATTTAGTTTTTGCATGCATTGATATAAAGCTTTTCAGTGTTCTATTTGTTTTGCTTAATTTGACTGTTTGGATTGCACCAAAAACTTCTGATATATATCTTATGCATCACGCAAATTTTATGTTTGAACTAAAAAGTATAAATTTTTTGTAAATATTTATATATTATATTATATTATTTATATATATATATATATATATATATATATATATATATATATATATATATATATATATATAAACTTCATTATGTTTCCCACATTGTAAAAATCCGTTTCCTTTCGTATATACTTTCTTTTTCCCTGCGTTTACTAATTTTTCTTATTCTTTAATTACTACATTCTCACTTAATTTCGAGCGTACTTTTTTTCCCCTTTCTTCCTACAAGGTTCCAATAAGTTGAACTTCAGATTTAGATCGTGAGTATTGAGAACTTATAATTAAGAGGTGATAATCTCACGGGCGCCAAACTAATTACCACCTTGGGGACGAACTTCACTCGCTAATTACGTGGACCACTTTGTCTCTCTATGTGTGTATGTCTATCTGCTACCTTCTCTCATTGATTTAACACTTGGTGTCTATCCTTCTTACACACTCGTTATAAACTGACTTTATTTTTAGTTTGATTGTATACTTCTTCGTTCCTAAATATTGCAGTTTAAGTGCACATATAATAATTTAAGTAGAAAAATACCACCTAAAAGTAGGTATATAAGTTATTTATATAGTATATTGCATACTATGTTAAAGTTCTTGTATGCGTAGTGTATTAAACAAAGTTTCTATAGTATTATTAATTTTCTAAAAAATTACCATTTACCCACATAAATCATATTTAATTATGCACCTGAAAAACAACAATGATGTTTGTAAACCCTGTTTTTCGTGCCCCAAACCACGAAAAAAAAAAGACGATCACTTAATGCTTTTTAAATGGTATTGCGCACTTTTTAGAGCAAGGGAACAGGGTTTATGAACATCATTAATACTTGTAAATTAATACTCGTCAAGTCAACCTTATAAAATGAAATCACCATGGTACACTTTTATTTTAATATCTGAAACGTGTCTCCCATGCTATACAGGAGTGAGCAAAATGGATAATTGTTATCTTGAAAATACTATAATTCAGCAGATTTCACTTGACTCTCTGATGATGGGTAGATCGTGGGACTTAGATGGCTCCCACGCCAAGTATAGACACCAGATGGCGCCCGGCAAGGTTTGAGCATTATGGTCCTCGAGAGTACGTATATACAGCGCGCGCTGCAATCACGCTGCGCGACACGTGTCTATAGCCACCTGTTCTCTTGTCAATCACTCCATACAGTCTCATCAATGCAAATGTAATGTGTATATTTTTATACTTCAATATAATGCCGTGTGAGTTTGTTCGCATCATTTAGAATTCAAAGTAAAATTTTACTATTTAATATTCTTTTGTTTATTTTATTATTAATTATTATTTTTTTTTTTTAATTCCAACTACATCTCAATATTCATATCAGAGTTATGAATATTAAAGTACAGAACATTGCCTCAAATATAACTTTTTCAAAAATTTAACGACGATCTATTCCCTATCGTTGGCTTATAGAGTACAAGTGTCGTAAAACTCCAAAAATTTCATTATATAAGATTTTGAAATTTACTTTCTCTCTTAAAGGCATAGAGCACTTTGAACAAGAAAAACATGTATAGTATCCTAACATACCTAAATATCAACGTTAATTTTGCTGAAGTCATTGATTTCTAATTTATTATACATTCACAAAATGTCAGCTGCATGTTTATGACGTCACAGCTTGCCTGTTTCTGCGCGCGTGGACTAGTAAGCTGTGACGTCATAAACATGCATCTGACATTTTGTTAATGAAAAATAAATTAGAAATCAATGACTCCGGTCAAATTAACGTTTATATTTAGGTATGTTAGGATACTATACATGTTTTTGGTTCAATGTGTTTTATTCCTTTGCATAAAATATTTTTGGATATACGATTTTCACACTCTAAGCCAACGCTATTATATATCAATACAAAAATTCACCTCGTTCCTCTTAAAAAACACACACACATAATACTGTATAATAAGACACCAGCACTGTAACAAATAATATGAAAATAGTCATAGATCCTATATTCAAAATATATATATATTTTTATATATATATATATATATATAATGATAATCTTTCCGATAATAGAAGTTGAGATCTCAGCAGATTTCCAACACAAAATTTTACTATAGCACCCTCTTTAAATATTTCACTGCGAAAGTTGCATTGCATAGACATACATAATAATCCGACTTGCATAACATCTTTTAATACCATGACTTAAGAGGAGACTTACTTTATATTTATAAAAATCTTTATTTGTAGAAGGCAAAAAGGATATGAAACTACGAGTGCCTAAGGCTGCACAAGGATATATTGACGGTCATAGAAGCGCGATATTATGTGCGATGTATATATGAACAGAAATAAGGGGGGTTGCTTTACTGCTTGCATGTACAAACTGCTTTATTCTCTCCTTTTTTTTTTTTTTTTTTTTTTTTTTTTTTTAATATTATATATCTAAAAACCTTCAGGGTATATATTCCAAAATGATAGGAATTTCTATTTCGATGGTAAACATTGAAAATATATAACAATTCTTTTAATCTCTTACTCTTATGTAATGTGCAGTATTAGAGAAAATAAGATATATGTCTTGATAGATGTTTATCAATTAATCCTTTCTATGTTCTTTAAGTTACTGAATTAGTGCAGAAGAAACTTCAAATCAAAAATAAATAGAGAAAAATTACAAGTAAGGGATTGAAAATCTTAAGAAGTTTTACTGTAGGTGAATGAATATTTGCACAAGAGATCCTATTTTCAAAAATCTTCAAATATACAAAGTAAATAACTTTTTAAAAAATTATAACAAATGATGATTATTGTTAAAGGCGTAGAACACCTTGAACAAAAAACTTGCCTAATATCCTATATACATAAATATCAATGTTAATTTGACCGGAGTCATTGATTTCTAATTTATTTTCCATTTACAAAATGACAACTGCGGGTTTGTGACGTCACAGCTCACTAGTCCACGCACGCGGAAACAAGCGAGCTGTGACGTCACAAACCCGCAGCTATCATTTCGTAAATAGAAAATAAATTAGAAATCAATGACTCCGGCCAAATTAACGTTGGTATTTAAGCATATGTTAGGATATTAGACATGTTTTTTGTTCAAGGTGTTCTACGCCTTTAATAATTATATTTTGTAACGTATACAAAATTTATATTTTCATTACTATTTCATATACTCTGTACTATAATTCCGCAGTGAACAGTATAACAATTACTGATGCAGTTAGAAAACTTATAATATATGGGTTTTCTATAATAATAAAAAAATGTCACTCCTCTTATTATGACATACATGGACTAATAAAGTAAGACTTAACATAAAATTAAACCCATAACATAAAAACATATCATTTATTTAAATATATACAAGAGAGATCAAACATAGAAAAGAATAATAGAAGTGATTATTGAATTTTATTGTTGATAACAAGTGAAATATTCCACATGTTGTGAGTTTCCGGCATTTAACACAATTTGTTTCAGCGGCAACCCCACAATACTTAATAAACTCCATCCCCTTTTCTATACATTTGCGTGACCTTATATATGAAGGGTGAAGAATTAGCCAGATTTTTGTCTAGGGGGCATCAATGAAGATACAATAATGTCGGCTTAGCACTGATTGCTCGCCCTTCATTTATATGATTTTTTTCTTCTTCGTACTGTCAAATGCTAAAGGGGCAAAAACATATATAGAAAACGTTTTGCAGTTACAGTACGTATATATAAACCTTAAGGCTATATAAGTATTCTATACACCCCCGCGCTTTATATATAAGCATATATCTGAAATACAGATGAATTAATCAAAGAGAGAAAAAGAATTGAAGCAGGGGTGGCGGGGAGAATAGGAAATAGAGATTTATATTATTTTCACCACGTTGTATTGTTTCGTCGCCCACGTTTATTGTTATTCATGCAATATTATGAGGGTGTGTAACCCCCTCTAACCCCTAAGGGGGTGGTGGGAGGGGGGGTGATAACAGCTGGGATATAGGCGGCCCACACACACTTAACATTCAATGAAGAAAGAGAGAGTGAGAGAGAAATGGGGCACCTGCTATTGCTTGCTACTTAAATCAATCTCGGGGTTCACTTAGCTAATATAATAGAAATTAATTTAACCCAATATGTCTGTTTATATTCCCAATACACCGGACGTACGTTATACACATATATACGTATATTTGTGGCATCATGCTTTACTTACTTGTGCTTTGATGAATTTAAAATATTTAATTATACTTTCCCACGCTAATATTTTTCATGCATGCAACAGTAAATTTGCGATTTTACCAGTTGAATTTAATATTTTTCATTGAAACCTTCAAAACTATAGAGGGAAGTAAATCTTATATATATTTTCTATTTCTTATAACCATTTTTTTATATATGCGATATTTACATGTATCCCATTTTTATCTACATAATTTGACATTTATTAGTTTTTGATAAAGTGAGAAAAAATTTACAGACCTTTTTTTTTATATAAAATAAATTATTAATATTGTGTATACAAAAAAAAAAATGGTGTATATAACCGTTAAATACTTTAATATTTATTTGACAATTTTTATACATAAAACATCGGATATTTGCAATACGGATTTATATATAACGATCCGGTATCATAAACAATGTATTTAAAAGCTTTTTAAAATATTAATTTTAACTAACCATATTTTTTTATCACTATATATACATTGTAAAAATGCTTTATATTTATTTGATAAAGTTTTCTGTATCATGAACAGAATATTAAATTTTATTCGTTTCAAAACGTTTTTAAAAAAATGAACATATTATACGATATAAAAATTATATTGAAAAACAAAAAGGTTACTAAATTAATTTTAATTTCCCTTTATTTTATGAAAGCTGTTTTATATACTTAAAAAGAGACCCTGTACTTAAAAAATCTTCTCATTGATAAATTGCAAGATTGGACATTTACATACACACATTATATCTCTATCTTCTTTATAGCCTTACAAACTGGGGGAGAAAATTTATAAAGTAGGCAACCCACTTTAGAATTTCGATTGAGGCCTAGCCCATCATGAACTCCAAAATTTACCTATATAATTTACATTTTTTTATTTATTTTATTTTATTAGACATTGGTAGCTTACAGTAACCTCACATCAATGTAATTAGTTATACTACATGCGTCTCGTCAAAATTCTCTAATTTTAAGTTAAACATAAAAAGAATATAGAATAGAAAATAGAATAAATAAACTATGAATACATCATATTTACAATGTTTACAGCTCAGCAGCTCCAGAGTTCTTTTTCAGATCTTCATATTTAAGAAACTCCAACACATTTTCATTAACAATTTTTGTACTCTCATCAAAAATATTTTTAACACTATTCTTTGGAAATTAATATTTTTTTTAACAAGATTTTTAAACAAAGCATTATTATTAACATCTCTAAGAAGTATTATTGGTAGAAAATCATACAATTTTGCAGTTTGGTAATAAGGACTTCTCTCCAGAAATTTTGAATGGTTAGGTATATTATAACAACTTTATTTTTGTTTCTAGTGTTATAATTGTGAAAATCACTATTTGTTTGATATATTTCAGGATGTTTGTTTTTATACATGATACAATTATATATATAAAAATACTACGTACAGTTAATAATTCTAAATTTTTAAATTGATTTTGACACGAATTAAATGCATCCAAATTTTTTATGGTCCTAATAGCCCGCTTATCAACCCTATATTTTTCAACCCTAAGTTTGTGAGGGTGCAAAAGGGTTCAAGTAAGGGACATTATATACGTGATAATCTCATTTTTTTATTTTGTTTTATAGTATATACAGAACCCCTTTAAGAAAATTATTTGCTATTTTTTTAATTGAAATGTATTTATGGTTTGGATAATGCATTTTTTTTAACGTCACTTTAAATGAAATTTTCCTTATGATTTACTATAAACAAATATTTATAACAATTGATAGATGACACATACATATAAATATAACTTCATTTTTTTTTCCTTTTATAAGTTTTGACGAGCTACAGTATTTGACATGTACTGTGCCTGACGTGACTTGCGATAGAGCGAGCAGTTGCTTACGTGTTTGGGGATGAAAAGTGAAACTCAAGTCAGTTAGGGGATGTTTGCTCAACAAAGTTTACTTTTTGCCTTCAAAATATTCCCCGCTAAGAAATACAATTTCCACCTTTATTACAAAAATAAGTTAGATGGTCTAAACCATAATGAGGAAATTGAAAGAGCCTATATATATGTTATGAATCAAAACTTTAATAATGCTATATAATACAAATACAAAGTTGGCTTTCCTTATATATTATATTACGAAATAAATTTATTATTATTAAAAGAAAATATGAAAATATGACAATTTAATTAAGGATAAAATAGTATAATAAATGATAATGTAAAGCGTAAAGCTTAAAACTATACATGGCTTATTTATTATAATAACTTTTTTTTATTGGTTTATATCATTATTTTTTATTAATTATACATTATAAGAAATTGTGATATTTCAAGAATTTTGTAATGGTCGTCTTGTAAAATTTGTTTTCATTTCACTATTGTTATGGCTTGCAATTAAATCCAATGCATGTGCAATGTAATATGGCTATATGAAAGAGTCCTGTATATCTGTCTTATATTAAAGAAAGTTTATTATTATAATAATTGCTGTATACACCATCAAGAAAATATATGCGTAAACTTATATATATTTAGTACTGTTGCTGTTTCAAATACGTATACAGTATATACATAAGATTTAAAAAGGGATTAAAATATCAATTTTAAGCAAATATTTTTGGTAACAGGTTTTGATGTATAAAAGTGATATTTTCAATTACCTCAAAACTGCACTCTTCTTGCAAATTTAACATCCAATATAGTAATACTAAAGTCACGTTCTTTCAACTTTAAAAAAAATGCATTTTTAGTTAAAATTTCACTTTAATGTTATGTTTATACCAATATTCTTTAACAATAAAACTTTTCCACTCAAAGTAGATAATTTTTTTAATTCTTTATAACAATAAAAAAGTATAAGGGTATAATATAAAAAAAGTATTTTGACTTTGGTTTGATACATAGAGAAATACGGTATGGGAGAACAAAGGATCTGAGTTCTCCAAAGTTAAGCGCCATGGTTACAGTTCCTATATACGTGCAGCAGTATTCCCTTGTGATTTTTCTCTCTAATATTATATATAACGTATACTGAACTGCTACAACCCTCGGAAAACGTTTCATAGTGTAGAGGTTTTGGCTGTTCTCTCTTTTCCATACTTTCTATACAGTCTCTTCTTCTTCTTTCTTTTTTTTCCACTTTTTATATATATTCCCCCATGAGTTTTTGGTTCTCTCTTTTGCCAAGTTGCAGTACTCGTGCCGGATTTCTCAGGCTTTCTCTCTTTCTCTCTCTCTCTCTCTCTCTCTCCCCTGCTTCTCTCTCTCTCTCTTTCTCTGCGCAGGTTTTAATATTTCACTTGAAGCCCTGAGCAAACAAACGTTCTCGCAGCCGCCGCCGACTCTTCCACCCTCCCACCCACCCACCCCACTCGCTGCCGCGATATTAGAATATTCCAATCTCTGGAGTCTCACTCTCTCTCTCTCTCTCTCTCTTCATGCACGAGTACAAAGTGAGGAGAAGGGACTGAAAAGGAAAGGCAAGACAGGTTGCCGCACTACAGGCGCAACATAGCAAACAAAAAAGTCAGGAAATTATACATTATATACGTTAAAATGGCGTTTTTCTCTCTTTAAATAACTTCAATATTTATTGTTTATTTATTATTCAAATATAATTTACAACTATTATGTAATATGTTTACAAATCTCCATTATCAAAATTCAAAATGTATTTACTACTTCAATAAAAAATAAAACTACCACAAAGTATCTTACCTCTTTGAAAATATAAAGTTAAATATAAAATAATATCAAATTTGTTTATCTTGAGGCTTCAAATTTCTATAAATTTTCTATAAATTCATTCAAATTTACTACATTCACATGAATCGCGTGAAATTGATAACCAATTGACAATTAGTTGTGGACATTTAACACGTTTTTGTTTACAATTTATTTTTATTGTGTGCATGTGGTGTGATACTGCACCAAAGTTCAAATGTTCTACGTCACCAAAAAATCTTATCTTTCAAACGTGAAGCCCCATAATGCAAAGTACAGAGGCCACGTTTGCTCTTATTCCAAGAAGTCGCGAGAGGAAAAATTTGTATGATATTTTCTTTTATCTGAAGCATGTGACCAATCTAATTTTCAAGAAATATTTCTGTGGAAATTACCATTTCAAAGAAGTGACTATGAAGTCATAAAGGATGTAGTTAAATTGTTTTGAATGTGTCGCGTCTGTAAAATATTTGTATTATAGATAACATATATTTTTTGCAGAATAAAGTTTTCAGTTATGCTTTTGCTATAGTAAGTTAAAAATTAAACGTATCACATGGTTCATGAAAGTTTTTTTTAGATGATTTAATAATTGTATTAGTTATGATTTATGATTCTTACCATAAAAGCATCATTAAAGACCATAAATTCAAGTTTCAATTATTTATTTACTCAGTAACAAATTAGTCCAAATCAACTGAAATTTGAATATATGTATATATATGTATATATATATATATATATATATATATATATATATATATATATATATATATATATATATATATATATATATATATATATATATATATATGATAAAAATTTCATTTTTGTCTTACCTTCTGTAAAACAACTGGGCTTTCACTCGCTGCTTAATTTGATGATAAAAATAACACACAATAATATATATATATATATATATATATATATATATATATATATATATATATATATATATATATATATATATATATATATATATATATATATATATATATATATATATATATATATATATATATATATATATTTATATATATATATAAACAACTACAAATAAAATATGCAATATATTTATTTAAGTACAATATTAATTTACTAAATAAATTTTATGTTTTTGTTGTTATTATTACCAGTTATATGACTCTTCATTATAAATTATAGTTACATAAAAAGCTATTTCAATAAATTATCCATGAGAATAAGAAAATTGGTGTTATCTTTAAATTTGAAATCCAAGAATAAAATTTCATTATTTGTTTCAAATTGTTACGAGGTGTTGCTAATATTTATCATCTATATGAGGTTTATGGTAACACAAAGTAAATTTATTTCTAATAAAACAAGAAACCATATAAAATATATTTTATATCATATTCATATATAATCTTTATTATTCTTTAGTGTTACGCAAAAGTAAAACGAGAATAAAGGGGGAAGTTATATAGTAAGAGTTTAGTAGCATAAAATCATGATGTGCATTAACAACAATCCTCCCCTAATAAAGATCTTACGAATCAATCCTGCCATTCAGCACTGATCCAATTAATTGAGAGGGTGGTAGGGGGAGGGGGATCAGCTGAGAGCTCTCCACACCTGCTATGTACCCTGTACCGCATCTGCCACGTAACCTGCGCAACTTTACACCCCCTAGCTCATACATATAAAAACACAAGCTTAAGGGTTGTACATTCGTATTTTTTAAACACATTAAATGATTGTCAAAGCAATTTATATTATATACGAAGGATTTATATAAATGTCTCTAAATGATAATAAACATACAATTGTTTTATACTTATTAATATATGAGTTAGAGCGGAAGTCTAAGACCATTATTATTATTATTTGATTTTATATCTCCACACTCGATGGTGTGGGGGTTTATTGCGTGCACCGAGCTCATATTAAAGCCAAGATGCACGCACCCTATGTTACTACCCAAACCTTCATAACTATTTTGCTAGAGCCAAGTTGATGGCTATTTAGTCACTAGGCCCTGATCACCTCCATCGGGGTGACGTCCTCTCCTGGGCGCGGTGGGACACTTTTCCGCGGGCTCATTGGAGCCGGATGCCCATCGAGGCGCTATCAGAGTTCAAGAGTTTATATAGTATCATTAATTTGCATGGTTAAATAATTTTTTGATGTAAAAACAATTGCTATAATTTGCCATATCAAATGTAATGCGTAGTTTTCTTATTGCTAATTCAGCGTGAGTTTTTTATTGGTAAAATATACAGTGCATAATCTTGAGTATCATAAATCATAACACTTGTATACAGAACATTATAAACTATTTTAGAGCAATATTGCGTTGCACAGTACGTGGATATACGTATATCCATAGGTGCTCACTCATTTAACATTGTAAATGGTACGACCTTACAAACAGGTTACCAGAAGTTGGTCGATGGTTAATTTACATTAATAGGGCTATAAATGGTTACAAGCCAATTGCTTCAATACTATTGTTGGTTCAATACTTCTTTTTTTTTTAAAATCTGCAATTTAATCTATATATATAGTAATCTATAAAATGACAAATTTTTGGGAACACATTAGATAATTGAATGATTTTACAGGAGTGGGATAAAATTAAAATGATCCAAAACCACTATAATAATAAAATACAGCAATAAATATACAATGTAATAAAAATAATTACTTTTATTATTATGTTTATTTTACATGCCCAATAATTTGATACACATCACTTACTATTTAATATATTCAAATTTAATTTTTTTAAATATATACTGTACACATATATATTATATTTCGTATATTATAAAATAAAATTTTACATAAAGCTTACTAAAGTAAAACAAAAAATACAAACAATATGATTAAAATATTATAATAATTAAAAATCATTTTAATTAATAAAATCAATTATATACAAGATCAAATTACTTTGTTTTGGTTTATGGTTGAGCAAGTTTTTATATTTTTTATATTGTTTCGCTTAGGGAATTGTGGTTGATAGTGGTTTTAAAAGGGGGAAGGGTGGATTGATGTAACTTTCAACGCCCGGTCCTCGGAGATTTGATTGTTATTTGAGGTACTTGATGATATGCACTTGTGACGTCACCAATACGCACGGAGTGCAGCTGTCATCGTTGATCTCATTTCATTTTATAGTTGACAACTTATTCAATTTAACAACATCTAACCACAATTAGAATAATTTGTTTGCCACAATCCATATGCTGTTATTTAATAACATTGTGCGTTATGTATTTTGTAATATTGCAAGTTTTTTTATTGAAAAGTATAAATTTTACAATCTTTTAAAGTAGTATATCCTATAATTTAAATTATTTTAAAAAAATCCTATTTTATATAGCAGCATTGTGTATAAAAATTCTTTTAAAATTGCTATAACAAAAATTTAGTTTTTTTTTCTCTATACAAAAGTTGAGTTTTTAAACTATATGAAATTGTTTTTCTATACTCGTCTTTGTATTACGGAAATAAAACATTTTTAGACATAAATCACGCATATACGAGATAAACAAAAATGAATTCGATATATATAATTTCAAGACGTGACTAATTATTGTAATCCTTGTTCAAATTGAAAAGTGTTTAAGATAAAAAAAAAAACATCTCGACTCCTCCAAGTATCGTAGTTCTAAGAAATCAACATAAAATTTGTGATAAATCAAATCTGTGTCTAGCAAATTTTATGTATGTAATGTTTTATCTTCAGTATAGTCAAAGTCATGTTTGCTTTCAATCGTATCTGCAAATTGATAACACAAAGCAAATGTAATTAAGATTGAAGTTATTAAAAATAAAATCATACGCGGAATGAAAACAAAAAATTGATAAAGGTGTATCACTATTATATATATGATTATTTTTTTTTTTATAATAAATAATATAAATATTATCAATTTTATAAAAGTCAGCATTGGTTTGAAAGTTAATTAATGTATTATCTATTTTTTTAAAATTATATATTATATTTTGTCTTTACTGTAGATGGACTGTATTTTATAACAAAATGGTATTGGTTCAGGAGATACAGCTATAAAGCACCCTATTTTATTAATCTGTGATATTATTTTTGCAACAATTATATTATTTATTCATTTACTTACAATTGACAACAAAAATTTTAATTGCAACCAAAATTAAAAATTTAATATTATACGTTTTAAAATGTAAAGGGATTGTTGAAATTAAATTGAGCTCTATACATAACGCACAATTTCAGTTCAACTGTTATTTCTAATTTTATTAAAAATTTAAACAGTAATTGATTCGTGTGCCCAATTTTCCCTAACTTGGAAAAGTTTACATTAATATAATGATAGAAATATTACACGCGAGTATATATTTAAAAATACAGGCACATCATCTTCCATAAAGGTCAAACCAAACCTTAGAAATGTGAAAGCAAAAATGTTGTATTCAAAATACCGTTTATATATTGAAAAACTTGCATAATATATAGTATAGAAGAGAAAAGATATTATATGGGTTTTTTATTTAAAAATATGCATTTTCTCCACATATCTATAATGTTTGTCATCCTTTTTAAAATATAAGATTTTTTTCTTTTTGGTTCTTAGAAACCAGGCATTCTGCTTTTTACTGTTGCTTGGATTATTTTTCTCTTTATTTATTTTTTATGTCACTAAAAAAAAAAAGCAAAGGAAGCGAACTTTTATATTCTCATCGCCCGTGTTTGTTCCTGTGTAAAACTTTAGAGAGAGAGAGAGAGAGAGAGAGAGAGAGAGAGAGAGAGAGAGAGAGAGAGAGAGAGGAGTGTCATCACAGCATTTTTCTCTCCTCATATTTTGCACTACAATTTAACACCCTGGTCCAGGTATCATACAAACACTGACGTCAACTTTTTTTCTCTAATTAATTAGCACTATTGACAATCACATTATAATTATTAGGACCGAAAAAAAAAAGTAACGTCATCTTGTTGTAACTTTAGTTTCATATATATACGTGTTGATGACTTCATTTCTTTAAATTATCATTATATACTGTATATAAGTATGTATCAATATATTTATAATGTTACTATATATTATTATATAATATTAACGATCAATAATAACGTCATCATTTGTATTAATGATTGTGGGAGAGAACTTTTATTTGTTTGAAGTTTGCCGCTTAATTTGTAGCATACTAAAATCTATACTCTATTATATAAGTATGTGCATATATAAATAAAATTGCATATGGGGTTTTACTTGCTGAATATATATATATATATATATATATATATATATATATATATATATATATATATATATATATATATATATATATATATATATATGGTGTTGAATCAAAAAGATCTTCATTTTCATAAGCTAAAGCATGAATTAAAGTTAGACTAAAATAATTGTTCGTCAATAAAGTTAAGTTCCTGTTTGTTTCAGTTTTTTTTTAAATTGAATTTATTGATAAATTTTGAATAATTTGATTTATTCAGATCTATATCCAATTCACCTTTTCTGTTTTCAGGCCCATAGGTTCAGGGCTTTGGTTCTTATTATCTCACAATTAATTTTAATTACGAAATGTGGTGGGAGGTAGCATCTGTAATGTATTTTGACCAGTTTGATGTAAGAGTTCAGCCCCCCAAGCTAGCATAATATGGCTGCTATATATGGTTAAATATTGTTGATATCTGTGATATAATTGAGCCTGCAAATTTCATAGGTAGACTTCCCGCTTCACAATTGTACATTTAAACGTAAAAATTATATCGTATTGATTGCTTTAATGTTATAGCTTAAAAGTTGTTACTTGACAAAAAATACAATATATTAATAACACATAAATATAAATTTATAATCATTTTCAAACAAACAAATAAATGAACCGGAATCTTGAAAAAAAATATAATATATCACCTTTGTTTTAACAAGATTTTAAATGATTTTTTTTTTTTTTTTAAATACCATAGAAAACAAAAAAACAGTTGAATTTTGTTCAGAACTTTTCATACTGTTGTATAGATTGATTTGCATCTTATATATTTCCCCTCTCGCTTGACATAAAATAAAAACCTCTTGTCGTGGTAACGTGTTTGATTTAAAGGAGATGAATGACTAAAAAAAAGAAAGAAGAGAGAAATAAAAAAACCTCTCTTTTCCATATATTGACTTTTTATATATAGTAATTTTTAAATCATTTGATTTTTAGTATTTCAATTTGATTTATATATTACAAAGCGTGTGTTAAATTTCTCTTATCTCTCTCTCATCTCACTCTCATCTCATTTCATCTCGTGTCTCTCTTCCTCTCTCTCTCTTTCTCTCATGTAATGTTTTTGTGGTTCTCCATATATACAGAATGCAGTGTATATGGTACTTTTTGTGCTTACTTCACGAGATAGAAACCCATTAAAAGAGAAAAGACTGGGAGCGTTGCTTGGTCAGAACCACAAAGAGAATACTTGACAAGGCATGTCACCATGTAGTTGCTTTGCCACACGCTATCTTCTCTTCTCTATATATATATACTACGCTCTACTACTCGCTCTGTCGCCGCCATGTTTGCTCTCTCTCTCTCTCTCTCTCTCTGCACTATAAGGCAAGGCAAGGCGAGTGATGTGTGCTTTTTACCCTTGGCTGCAACTAAAACGAACGACCGAGAGAGAGAGAGAACTGTGCTATATATATATGGAGGTAGAAAAAAGAGAGAGAGATATATATATGACATATAGAGGCTGGCTGCAGGCCGCGAGATAAGAAACACTCACTCACTCTCCGGAATGAAATCTAAAGAATAGGTCACCGCTTGCTTGCTTGCTATCCTTGTGATATAAATTCTCATCCTTGGTGCCCAGAAGCGCACGTGCACCACTGCTTTTTCTTTTTTTTTTCTGAATTATTAATATCAAGGAAAAAGATCTTTTCTATATATTTTATATTATAAGACATGAAGAAAATATATTATATGGTCTTAGACTTCCTTGCTTTTTTTAACTCGTTTTATTTCATAATACAGTGTTGTATATGTATAGTTCAAAGCAAACAGAATTTTGAAAGTATATAAACCTATTAAAATAATGATTTTTATAAGGTATAAGCTTTTCTCTGAAATTTGATGCAGTAAGTTAAATATCTAATATAAAATATTAAACATTATTTTGTTATTGTTATATCTAAAAATTCTAGCACTTTACTTTCCATTTCTCTCTCTCTCTCTCTCTCTCTATCTCTCTCTCTCTCTCTAATCTAAAAACATTTCTACAAATAATGATGAATTATATATCAGTCTTATATAAGTAAATAAAATCAATGTCATTGACTGCATAATTCATTATTAAACATTTGTCATTTTCAAACCAATGCATACAAATACAATTTTTAATTTTATTTTAACATTAACAATAAACATTATATATACAATTACAATAATGGTATAATTTTAAATATTATAACTTTAAAACTTAACCTTATATGTACATTCATTCATTGTTAATATAACAATTTAACTGCAGTCGTGGGAGGGTGTGAACTATGGCCAGCTGTACTATAGTAATAATCCTTATATAAAATGACACAAAAGCGTTAGCTTGGATCAACGTCTCTTTATAGTCTCTTTGTTATATTTAGTTCGTCGCGTGCCCCATGTATAATAATATACACGATGTCTTTTTCACAGCTCCATATAACTAATAATAATTTATTTAATATATAAGCTATTGCATGCTGCCTCTCTCTCTCTCTCTCTCTCTCTCTCTCTCTCTCTCTCTCTCTCTCTCTCTCTCTCTCTCTCTCTCTCTCTCTGAATCATTATTGTTTTCTAATTGTTATTGACGTGTTTAGCAAAACACCCATTTGCTCTCAAATAATATAAGAGGGCAATAGTCATGTTGTTTTGTGATATATTACAATAAAATATATTATACAAATACCTTTATTTCTGCATTTAAACATTATTTTATTTCTAAATTTAATTTATATAATTAATTATATAGTAATTATAATATATAAGAAAATATTGATAGTTATCAATTTTATAATTTCAAATTTTATACTAATCTATATAATAGAAAAAAGATCAAATCAAAATATTTTAAGTCAGCTGTTCATTATTTTGAGTATTTTATTCATATAAATACTGAGACCATTATAATAAGGTATTTAGTTTATATTACACAATCAAATAAAATTAAAAAATAAATCAACTATTTAGATTTATGATTAAAATAAGTTAATTGAAGCCAAAATTTAATTAAATATTTTTATTTATATAATTTTTATTGTATATTATTAAATGAGAAACATATTATGTATAAAATTAACAATGCACACATTTTATAAGAACCCTTAAATAAAATTAAGCACTCATTCAAGTTAATTTATAATTATATAAAAGAAACACTCATTTTCTTATAAAAATAAAAGAAATAGAAGTAAAGTAAATTTCAAACGTTATTTTTATGTTAATTGATGCGAGATATATATACGGTTGATGATATAAAATGTATTTAAAATGACAGTTAATTTGTCTGTTTGAATTAGATGAAGTGAATAAATTATCTTGTGTATTGAGAGTTCATGACTGCGACGATCATCATCATCAGTCCAATGAGGCAAACTTTGCCTCCTGCCTGATTTTTGTACTCACTCACTCACTATATATAGCAGTGTTGGCTTGGCGAGGTTTTGCTAATTGACGCCGACTACTCACCCCTGCTTTGGGTGCTAATGAAGCTCCCACTCAACGAGTAAAAGTCACTGTTATTTCGCTTCAAACAACACCTCAAAAAATCATTGACTACACGATTGCAATTAATACAAAAAGAAAAAAAAAACTTTATATAAATTCAAATATCTTTAAAAAATTATATATTAATTCTTTTATTTAAAGTAATATTTAAATAATGTTATAATTGTGTAAAAATTAGTTAAATTTATATAATTTAGTGCAAAAATTTAAATTTAAATCTATATAGGGATTTGTAAAATTAAATGTACATATTTTTTAAACCTAATTACCTTGCCATCAATTGTTTTGTTATATAATGAAATAATATTTTATACATTATCAAATATTTATATTGAATTTATGTTTATATTGTGACTTTTTTTTGGTTCCTATTTATGACTGGACTTTTATGCTCAATCGTACATATTATGTAATTGAAATACGATAAATAATTTGATGTATAAGAAGACCATCTTATATATAATATACACTATATATAACAAAACATGTAAAAAAACTATATAATATGTAAGGTGATGATCCCCTCTCCGTATTTGTATCAGGGTGCGCTTATATACATGATATCTCTTATATAGCATGCACACACTTGGTCCTAGCGCGCACACCACCATACCAAGAGTGCAGATTTGGTCCTCCAGAATAGAGCTTTCTCCGTGCTACCACATACACGATTAGGATTAACCAAGCTTGGTCTCTTTTCTCTCTCTCTCTCTCTCTCTCTCTCTTTCTCTTGTGACGACCGTCAGCTGCACGTAGTATATGCAACTTTAAGTGTTAATTTTTTTGTCAATATTAAATCTGAACACACAGCCAAATTAAGAAGTAAATATAGTTTAATATATTTGTGCAAATATTTATATTAAAACACCTTGGTCTCTATATTACTTTATAATATAATTTGCAAAGTATATAACACATTTTTTTAAGTTAAAAAATTGATTTATTCTTCAATATAAACGTCATTATATATTATTCACTGTATTTGAAAGAAAGTAAATAAAAGAATTATATATATATATATATATATATATATATATATATATATATATATATATATATATATAAGAAGTATATTATAAAAGAATTTAACTATATATATAATATTTTGTCTTTCATTATTTTTGAATAATCGATTATTTTGTATTAATAGATATAAGAAATTTAAAAAAATAATTAAAACAAAGACCATTTTTAAAGTTTGATATTCGTATTATAAAATTATTTTTAATTTGAGGTGCTTATAATAATTGAGTTTAGTATAATTATGTAGATATATTTTTAAACATAGTATATATCACATAAAAAAGGAACAAGAATAATTTTATCCTTTTTATTATTATCACTAAAAAGTAAAGACTTAGTAAACACAAAGTTGAGTATAAAATAAACCATTTTGACCGCGTTATCATCTTGTTTTTTTGGCTTCATAACAAGGGCTTTTATATCCACATAATATTATATACATCTCTAAAATATATATAAGGAGAAGTGAGAGGATAGGCTCTTATTTTGTATCCGTTTGATAAACATTTTATGATGCAATATTACGTCGAAATATAAAATTTTTTGGGAGTCGGCACGGCACATCTTTACTTGAATATAATCCCATAGTGTAGAGCTCCGATAAGCTTATAGCTTTTGGCGTGTCGGTACGGGAATACGAGTATTATATAGTATAGTATAGCACGCGGGGATTTGATGCAGTAACTTGGGGCCTGCGCCTTCACGTTCTCTCGGCTACCAACGTTAACAACGTCCGCCATCGCTGTTCCCGCATAACCCGATATACTGATTCAAACTTCAATCATAGTCATATTATACAGTATTATCAACACTGATTTTTATATTATATTTATATGATAAATCCTAATAATCAATTATATCAACTTTTTTTATGAATGAACTTATATAATATTAGATAACAAAAAATCTTGTATTATAATGTAATACCATCTGCTATATTTAAACGCTGTAGGGTAATTTACATATACGTATATATATAATATTATATGAGAGAGGAAAAAAAAAAGCTTTATTATATTTTATAATTGTTAAAATGTTAAAAAGCTTTGAAAATAAGATTAGTTGCAGACGGAGTTGATATTATTGGCTTGTGTCTACGCTGGCGGCGGGGTTATGAAGGCAGCTCCACGACTTACGTACGTTTTGTTAAGAAAAGCTTGCAGCAAACGACGTCTATTGATCGAACGAAAGAGAGAGAGAGAGAGAGAACGAAGCAAACTCGAGCACAAAGTATAGAGCCGGTCTCTTGCTTCTTATATATGCTGTACTTCTTCTCTTATGTCTTATATATAAAGAGAAGCTTTGCAAAAATTAATCTTGATATATTATATATTGTATTTATAATAGCAATACTGACAAATTTTACTATAGCATATCAAGTTGATTTTGATGACATATGGAGCAATTAAAATGTTAATACAATATTTTTTTTTTAATTTATCCAAAAAGCTTCCACTATTTTTTTATATATGAAGAAATATATATGTTAAAAATATAACACTATATATATATCCATTTTATTTCTCCAAGTGAGTAGAGGCCATTAATACTTTTTATACGTTTTACTGCATGAGAACGATTCAAGGAAGAATCATATTATATAAAAGTTATTAAAAAATGAAGAGCTATATATTATGACAAATATTAAATCAGTAATCATAAAAATTATCTGCAGTATAATGAATATATCTTCAAACTTTATAGCAGTTAGCATGATAAGTATTCGAAATACAATATGTTTGTGTAATTAATATTTTATAGCATGATTTACATAATAAGCAATATATATATATAAATATTTAAAATAAAATATGTTAATGAAGAAATAATGTAGATAACATTAGTGATAGTTTGAGATACAAGCAAGATCAAAGAGGATGACCATAAGATGTATATATATATATATAACATATGCAGAGGGTTGAAGAAGGAATATATCTTTACATTAAAGCTGGTGCTCCCAGCGTGGAAACAATTAAGTATGCAAAGTAAATATCTGCGGGGTTGCTCAAGCATGCCTGCTTGTACATCACTGCGATAAGGCACTCGTATTAATACAAACTGTATAGGCAAGTGAATCAAACACAAGGGTATATATATATATATAGAAAAATAGGACATACTAAAAGTTTATCTTGATATAAAAGCTATATAATTTTTATATAAAATTGAAGCGATATATTTGTCAGAAAGCCTCAGAACCAATTTTGAATTATATTTCAGAGCTATACATTATTTAACTCATGATAAAAATTTAAAAGTATTTATTTTACAAATGTTTTTTACTGTATATGAATTGAGCATTAAAATAATTCTCTTAATTGTTGTGCAATTTAATAGTTTTATGCGGTATCAATAACATTATACTATATAAAGCTTTTAATATGTTTTGTTGAAATATTTTTATTATATATTTTATATACTCATGGATTTCAGAAAAGTTATAGAACATTCGGTCCTGTCTGCACCTCTTATCGTTGTGTTTTTTTCTATTTGACAAAAAAATTGTATTTTTTTTTTTATTTGCATATATCATATTAAACCAAGATCTTAAATATATTTTACATGTCTAACCAAAATAACACATAATAATGTGAAATGCAGGACACAGTACCTATACTATAGAATTACGTCATTTAAATGAGTAATTAGAACAAGATATACAAATAATGGAACGTAATGTTTATAACACGTGCATAAATATAAGATTATCAAGATTGCAATAACATCAGTTGAAATTATAATACCTTTGCTATGACATATTACAACAACAAGCATAAAATAAAGTCAAGGTATTATTTCCTCATATGAAAATCTTACATTATTTATAGTGAAAAAAAATTACGCAATTTTATATGATATGTCATACAGAGAGAGGCCTAGTATTATAAAAGATGACATTTCTAGTCTTCATGCCTGCGTTGCAACTCTTATGATTCCTTGTGCGCGAGAAAGAAAGGTTTATGGTTCTTAAAACTCTATATCAGCAAAGTAATATACGCCCGACTCTTATCTTATCTATCAAGTTTTTCCCGCCGTCTCTCCTTATTATAAACGTATTCTTTTTAATATATAGTATTCATCAAAAAAAAAAAAAAAAAATGGCATGATGATACACTTTATAATTGTTGTATGCATTTATTAATATAATGCTTAAAAGTATATGCTTATACTGCACAATTTCAATTTTATTTATTTTAATATATTTTTTGATGTGCAAATTTTTCTTGCTATTTAATTCTACATTTTTTCCTTTTGTTCTGATTATTCAATTTCTTTACTTATTGTGTACAAGCCTTACGGTACTGCATAATGATTTATGGAGCAATATATATATATATATATATATATATATATATATATATATATATATATATATATATATATATATATATATATATAAATGTAATAAATTACATAAAAATTAAATACTTTTTAATAAACTGCATACAATCAAGTTTAGTGCATACATTAAAACTATTATGCATTCAAAATATAAAATATATACCCTTAAATAAAATTAAAAGTATATGCCATGGACATGATCTTGAGAAATCTAAGAGTTTATTTTTCAATTAACGAAACATTAATAAAATAATACAGTGAATGAAATTACTGTGCAAGATGTATACGTAACTAACTTATTATACAATATGGTATATAAAAAAAAGAGAAAGTTCACACGAAAAAGTAATTTTTTTGTTATTATTATTTCTCAATATTTTCTATATATTTTTTTGACTTGTCATAACATATTTTATGCGTCAATTTTCACTTGTAAAACTTATATTGTGCGATGATGAGTAAACATTACTGCAAAGTGTGAAAATTTAAATATTATTGTGTATATATACTTTAAAATAGAATGTCACTGTAATAATAAACTTTGTATAAAAAAGGTGCAATTTTTTAAAAAACTCTTTAATAGTTTAATTTTTATGATACATAGAATTTTTTTTTCTTTTTATTACAAAATTATGAGAAATTTTTATATTTCTCCTTGGGTCTTTCTATAATTAAATTACTTGCAATGAATGTAATTTTGTTTCATTTTTATCACATTGTGTATTTTGGTTTATAGTTTGTGTAGTAACCTTTGAGCTTGTAAAGAGCGCACTGCTTATTACTTTTGTTTTGTCAATATACTTACCATCATATTTATTTACGATTTATAATTTATCACACATTAAAATAATAAAAATAAAAATTTTGACTTCTTGGAAACAATTCAATTGGATGACTATAGAATTATTTTGTCTTCATATCATATATGCTATATCAATTTTTGCAAACAGACCAGAGAAAACATAAGCATTTATATCACATAACACTTGTTGGGATTTACATAAATAACATTAGTTTGTCTCAAAACCCAACAGTAGCCCCGTAGCAGTGATTAGAAAATTCGATTTATGCAACCCGGCACAACATTTTCCTACTAATTTTTGCATGCTTCTGACGTCATAAACATAAATTTTCACGTAAATTGCATACTTTACAGTTTTTTCACACTCTCTCGTAGGGCCACATTAACATTCTGGTAAAAATTGTCATCAGTTTTGAAGATCCCATTTCGTGTTTATTCATTAAAAAGCACATGTTGTTTTATGTGGTCTATGGCTTTTACAAATGAAACACAGATAACTTGAAGATTTTTAAAACGAATGTTTAGAGCTCAAATTAAAAACATATACTATAATTCCCCACCCACCATTTTTTATTATAATTATTATTATTATTTTTACAAAATGGCAATTATTTTAATTACTTGCATTTTAAGACTTTATAGACCATATTAATGATGTTAATAAATTTTGAGTCAAGTTTTCCTAACATTAGAATTAAATATATAGGTTTGTTTGAGTGATAGTATACAGCATACCGTATATTATGAGGCTCCATTATATATATGCATGGCTAGAACAACACATCAATTGTGTTGAGAGAGAGAGAGAGAGAGAGAGAGAGAGAGAGAGAGAGAGAGAGAGAGAGATTGCAGTAGGCAGTAGCAGAACAGAGGCAGTGATGCATGACAATAACGTGCATGAATGACGCCCAATCAGTTTGCATGACCACTCAGGCATAAAGATGCATTGCTATAGTATATTATATATATATATATATATATATATATATATATATATATATATATATATATATATATATATATATATATATATATAAACTGATGCATGCGGGATTGAATATGTGTGGTATAGCAACCAGGCACTCTGATTGCTAATTACATTCAATTAATTATTTATTGATTTTATAATGATATTTTATGTTTTAAATGTATTGGTTTTTGTAATTGTTATTGTAATTCGTGCTATTTTTTTTTTTAATTTGCATATAAAGTGATTTAAAATTATTTGGAAATTAGAGAAAAGTATAATTGTTATTATAATGAAATATAATTCAATAATTAATTTTCAAATTATTTTAATTCAAACATCTAATTAGATATCAATAACTTTTTTAAAAGTATGTTGTATTCGTATTGTTTTATTTCATATAAAATTAATTATTTATTTTGTTTGTGCAATTATCACGTTTTACTGATTTCCTTATTTGTTTGTTTTTATAATTGAAAATATTATATTGATTGTCAAATGCACTTCATATGTGTGATCGTAATGAAAGTATAGGCAGTATAATATGCTTTTATTGTATATATATAAAATACAATAATAATAATAATTATCAAGAAGCGCGAGTTTATTTTTGCCCCTGTGTAAATAATGAGGTAGGCAACCAGTTTAGTACATGTGTCACACCGGTTGCCTACATGTTAACTTCAAGACGTATGGGGCATCGTGCGGGTGGTGAAGTGCGTCGTGCTGCTTGTTCTGACGTCAACTCGTGACGTCATCAAGGACGAAGGCAAACAAACAACGAGACCTAAAGATCTGTGCCCTTCAAGGCTTTACACTTTGCTCTCAATATCTGCATAATACAGCATGACACAATATACAGAAATTTACAGTACAAAAACAAAAAATAGCTTCAACAAAGAAAATTTGAAGAAAAACACAAGTTAATAAGATATTAAGATAGCTCTGTATAAATTTTTTGGGAATTAAGTCAACAAGTTTTAATTAAATTGATGGATAAGGTCATCTAATTTTTATTGCTTTTTAAAATAGCTTTACTTTTAATTATTTGTTATCATTCGTTTTCTTTCAAAGATTTTAAAACTATAGGTCTACAATTTTTAAAGTAATATAATTTTAAAAGAAGCTTTATTTTTGCTCATAAGAGCGTAAAAAAGATCTATAGCTAAAAATTGTATGCAAGCAATTTTTATCGCCTCTCGTCAAAACTTAAATTAAAAATATTTCCATATTGTTGTAAAAAAATCTGAAAAAAAAAAAAAAAAAAAAGAAATTCATTAAAAATTGAACTCGTTTATTTTTAAATATTATAAAAAAAAATGCAATTGATTTTGAAATTCTAATGCTTAAATAAACCAAAGTATATTTGTTCAGACTAATATGATTAACTGCATTCTTTATTTACTCATTTAGCAAAAGTGGTTATTTAAAAAATATATTATTTTATAATCCATATAAAGGTTCTTTTAATACAAAAATATGTAAATTAATTTTGCACATCTTAGGTAATTATACTCACACATGACTACTATAAGATGATTACAAAAGTATAAGAATTAAGAAGGTCTTATCTATCTTATAATGCAAGAGAATTTTTATATAATGTTTACTACATACTAAAATTAAATTATACTTTTGTTTTATTATACGGTAATAGAATGCTAATTATAAGCCATTTGTTTAATGTATGTGTGTGTGTGTGTGTGTGTGTGTGTGTGTGTGTGTGTGTGTGTGTGTGTGTGTGTGTGTGTGTGTGTGTGTGTGTGTGTGGATTAAATAATTATAATTTTAAGCTTTTAAATTTTTATATTACTATAATAAAAAAATTAATAAATTACTTCATTTTTTTTGTATATATACATATTATAACAAAAACGTATTATTCTCTTAGAAATAAATGTAATTTATTTAAAAAATAAATGTTATAAAATTTTAAATTAAAAAAAGAGGTAAATATATTTTTTTTTTTCATTGTAATTTAACTATTATAATATAAAAATTGAAAAGGTTTCATGATTGGCATTTTCATATTACGTTTCATATCGCTTGTCATTATTTAAATCAATATGAGAGTCGATTTAGCAGAAAAATAATGCTAGCCTAAAGGCACAGAATACATATATATATATACATTCAATGTGCACATTATAGAGATATGAATATTGCTTTGCTTTGTATATTGGAGGGTGGTATGAAAGAGAAATGGAAAATTCATTGGATAAAATCAACGCTTGCTGCAGGCTACAGTTTGGTATGAAAATCTATTAGCTATATAAGCCACTACTATATATGAATTAATATGACCCTTTTTATAATATACATTTTTTTTAAAGCAGATTTTCACCCATAAGTAAATAAAATTTGAAAACATTAAATTCCAACTGATTTTTTTATTATTATTATTATTTGCAAACAAAAAAAAATGGAAAAAAAAATTTTATACAGTATTTGTATAAAGATACGTATTATATTAATCTTGTTTTACTTTTTTTTTAATAATAAAAAATTAATTTAATTTAATGCTTTTATCTATAGCAAATATTAGTTTATTATTGATATTATTTTCTATTTTTGCCATGAATTATTGTTTAAAATTAATAATGATTAAAATCAGATAATTTCAAACGAGTTTTGAATTAAATATTATGATAATTAAAAATATATTTTGTGTCAAATTTGTCATTTTAATGTATTTTTGTTCCTAAATAATGATAGCGCTATTTGCAAATATTTTATATAAGGGTAAAATTGTGTAAAAAATTTATTGCAGTTGATTTTGTCATGCATGAAGTCAAATTTGATTTTAATATTTGAAAATAAAAACAATATATAAATATATTTTAGTGTATTTCAATAAAAATCAAAAATATATTTATTTGGTATATATACTAAATAAAATAATTTAGGTTGTAGGACATACATGCATTATTTTAATTTATTCAGTTGACTTATTTGCAAATAAGAAGAACTAAAATGAAAAATTTGTTTTATATTATATGTACAGTACATATAGAGAGATTTTGGCTGCTGGAAAGCTATAGAAAGTTTGAAATGTCGCAATCTTGCAGGAGGCCGCTGCTGGATGGAAAATATTGGCTGCAACCCACGTTGCCATGGCAACTATCAGCCTGCTCGACGTCGAGTCTCCAGTATGTACAGATAACGACTCAGCCATCGTGCTTTTCACTGCATCTCACTCGCCTTACTTGCTTAACATATACTCCAAATAACATTGCATCAAAATATAGCTTTTTTCTAAGAAATTATTCAAGTATAAAATGAAATCAGAATTGTTTGCCGCTAATACACAATTTAATTGTTTAATAGTTTATGCAATATCTTACATACATAATTTATTTAATTTGCATTAAATAAATTTAATCATATTATGTATTATAAGCGGATAGAATAAATTATGTAATTTATGCTGCATTTATGCCATTATAGCGCATAAATGTTGATAATTAACACAAATTATTATAATATTTATGCGCTATAACATTATAATGATATGAATTATATGTAATGCTATATAGCATAAATTATGTTATATTGAACAATTTGAGGGGAAAATGAGCTAACATATTTTTAACTTATTTATTTTTGTCCGTATATACTTATAAAAATAATAATTTAAAACTTTGTTTTGTATATAAAATTAGTATTACATGCCAAATGAGTAAATAATATTCAATACATATATAGGCATTCAAAAAGATTGATAATAAGTTTTAATTGTATTTGTATTATTATATAGCCGCGCATAGTAAACCAAACTTTTTATCGTCTTAACTTAACATTTCAAAAAAAAAAAAAAAAAAAAAAAAAAAAAAAATCTTTGAAGTAATACTACATATTAATAATTTAAATTAATGAAACCTTTAAATATGAAAATATGACTGTATAATAACCAATAACGATCAATGCAATAATGAATTAAAAGTGAATGATAATAATCAACTATATTTTAAATATAGTGGCATTATACCACGTTGTAATAAAAAAATATATCTGCGGTATTTTTTATTCTGCCAAAATATGTAACTTAAAATATTAATTTATTAGAAATTTCAAATATCGATATACGTTACAATTAAATTTAGCTATTGTTTTATATAGTGTTAATTTTTTTAAATATATAGGTATATAGCTATTATAATTTAATATTAAAAATTTGAAAAATGTTTGTTTATACATATAAATTCATAAATATTTTTAAAGCAAAAAATTTGAAGATTTCATGTTTCTAGAATATGATTAATGTTTTACAAACAGCAGCAATTAGTTAAAAATTTATATAGCAATAATATGCTGCTTGAATGAGGAATTATCCCTAATTTGGAGATTGAAAGAAAAAAATTTAAACTTTTCCTATATATTAAAATAACATTTTAAAACTATACTAAAATATAATAATGATTATTAACAAAACTGTTTGAACTAAAAAAAGTTAACTAAAAACTAAAATTAAAAGGAGAAAGATTTCAGTATAAAAATTATATGCAATCAAATGTTTTCAAACACATACATTTATTCTTTCTTGGTGACAAAAAAGGACTAAAAATTTGATGTAATGTACATTTATATATATTTATTTTTTTAATATTTGCATAAAAATCATAATATAGTTTAAATTTTAATTCCACCGTGGTGCATTTCTATATATAAAAATTATGAACACCAAAAAAACAAGCACAAAGATCATTATTTTATTACAGATTTTTTTTTCATTTGTTATGAACTGTTTATATAATGTGCTTGGAAGAGTTTTAACTATTTTTTTTTGTATTATTATTATAAAACAAAATAATATATTATTTAAGTTTTTTTTTATAAAATGCGCAACATTGAGATTTCTGTGGAATAGCTGCAGCCATGAAAAATCAAAATATTTCAAACATTTGGACTAGCGTGTGACATGCTTACAAAATTTACTGGAAAAAATCTTATTTATAACAAAAATAAGAAAAAAAATGAATTGAAATTTTAAAACTTACATATCAAATATTTCTTTTAATAGACTAATATATAAAATATATCTATTAAAAAAAGTATAATTAATGTTTCAAATTAAACTGCTTATATGTTTACATTTTGTAAGCTGTGATATTTATTGATAATTTAACAAAATAATATGAACGATGGCTGCAAAAAAGTTAAAGATAACAACAGTGATGGAAGTAAATGTTTTTTTTTTTAAATATACAGTTATAATAATAACACACAATTATTTTTGCGTTATAGGGCATGTCAGAAAGTTATTTGAGATTTGTACATGGCAAAAGGGCTTTTTTTGTTTAAAAAAAAAAAAAAAAAAACGACATTGTTTATATTTGAAAAATTACACGTGTATAAGGGAAAACAGAAACGTAATAAATATTTCAAAATAAAAATATTTGCAATAATATGTATCTGTAATTTCGTATATTATATTGAATGAGCAAAAGATATAAAGTCATGAGATTCATAATTAATTGTAGTCTGATAAAGAGATAAAATTACAAAATTATAATTTTATGTATACAAAACTATATGAAATATTATAAAAATTGTAATAATTAATTAATTGAAGTTAAAAAAAAAGACACGTGTGTATTCTCCTTCTCTTTTATAATATTTTTCATTGCATCATAAAAATATAGAACACAATGCCGTAACCCATATAATGAGATTATCACAGATATATACTGTGATAAAAAAACAAAAACATGTCTCATGCAATACGGTGAAGAGTGTAATTTTTACCATTATTATTTATATTATTATCATTTAATAATATTTTATTATTATAATAATTTTTTTAATCAATAAATTCAGTCATAGCCAATATACTCACAAACATAAAAACCCACGTTGATCACTGAAACAAATTTTGTCAGCGTCTTTATTATTATTTTTTTTCTTTCTTTCACTTTATACACATTCACTTATTTAGAATTTGTTTATTATTTCATTGTTTGTTTGTTTTTGTTATCATTATATAAAATAACATTTTGATAAGAACACAATGAGATTTTTATGTATTTAAATATTTTTTTCTTCACTTAATCAATTTAAAAAATAAAAACTAAATGGCAATATTATGTAGATCAGTCTAAGAACATAGCAGCACGTAATTGAGATTTCGTTAAATTTTTGTTCTCACATGACGATCTAGGAGGGATTCTTATTTGCCCTGTATGTTGAACTTGCTGTTGAAGATGATGTTGTTGGGTATAGTGGTGGTGGTGCCTAGATGTGGGAGCGGCGGGGGGTTGCTCCTAGGCTAACGGATACTGTCACAAAGTAGTGGTGCTAGCAGGGGGATGATATAAAGTACTTTGATAATAAGAAGACTCATTAGTATTAGGAATTGGACTTAGAGTATTATAACCTGCAGCTGCATATTGTGCTGCCATATCATACATCTTTATATCTGCCTTACTTTCAGCTGGTAATAATCGAGTTATGGAGAACGGATGTGTCGCTACTGCATAAGGAGAAGATTCTTGTTTGAGATGCGCTGCCGCAGCGGCTGCTTGAAGCATATGATGATGTTCTGCAGCTAAATGAGGGTGGCACCTGTTAACCATTGCAGTAAGGTCAGCATCAGGGTGACCATGGTGTTGTTGATGAGAAGAAGGAGGTCCTGGTGACTGAAGACACATTTCAGCCTGTTGTTGTTGAGGTCCAAGTAAACCTGTCATGTGACCATCAGGGTCCACTTTAGGTTGATGTAGTCCCAACATGGCACCAAGATGGTGTTCCGAGTGTTTGTCCAGAACTTTACCATCATCATGATGGTGATGTGGAGTCTTCTTACCAGATTCTGATGACGTAGCAGAACCACCTGACGTCGATTTATGTTGTTGACGTATAGCCTCTTTCTTTTCGTCTTTAAATCTTTTTTGACGACGTAAATAACATCCATTTTCAAACATATTTCCTGAATCAGGGTGTAATGTCCAAAATGAACCTTTGCCAGGTTTATCAGGAGTTCTAGGTACTTTAACAAAACAATCATTAAAACTTAATGAGTGTCTAATTGAATTTTGCCAACGTTGTTGATTTTGTCTATAAAATGGAAATAAATCCATAATAAATTGATATATTTCACTTAATGTTAACATTTTACTCGGCGAATTTTGTATAGCCATTGTTATAAGAGAAATATAGGAATAAGGTGGTTTTGCATGAGTGTAACTTCTACGGTATGTTTTATCAGCTCTTGCACGTTGAAGAGCAGCTGCTGAATTTGGTGATGCAGCTGAGGCAGGTACAGTTTCACCACCCGCACTTCCAGTAGCACCCATACCGGCCCCACCTCCAGATAGTCCACTACTATAACCGGACATACTACCCATACCGCTCATACAAGCACCATTCATACCTGCAGGACTCATAGCAGAATTTAAATTATAAGAACTTATAGCTCCCATTCCTGTTGAACTCATACAGCTACCATTCATAGCCATGGAACCCATACTTGCAGCAGCAGCTGAACTTAACATATTTGAGGTGAATCCGGACGTTTGTGGAGAACACGTGTTCATTGATACACAACTCATTGAGTTCATACTATAAGTTGGAGTCATTGGACTCATTGCATTGCTCATAGTAACTGTAGCACCAGTTGTAGTATCTGGATATAACTTTTGTGACAACATTGTTTATAAATAAAAAAAAATCACTCAAATAAAAAAAAAATCACCACACACTTTTATAAATAAATATTTGATATCAAATATCCATAATCACTTTTTCTTTTGATATATAAATAATAATATTTGAATAAGAATATTATAATAAAAAAATAAACACTCACTGTATTATTGGATGTGTTTGAAATAAACAAAAAAGAGAAAATAAGTTTTATGTATTGTTCAATAATTGAAATAGATTATTGTTTCTTGACAAACATTTGAGATCACACACACAAACACATTATATTCACAAGGAGAGTGAGTGAGAGAGAGAGAGGAGATTCTCCTTCAATGTACACACTTGAAGTTAAAATACACATCACATGGTAACTGCTTGCTTTGCTTGCTTGGTACTTTTGCTTGCCCACCGCCCCGCGTGCGCAACAGGTCTCGCGATCACACTCTTGCACTGTTGACCCGATGAGAGAGAGAGAGAGAGAGAGAGAGAGTTTAACCAGCCAGAGTAAAGCTTAGACTGATTGAAAAAACAAACAGCAAACCTCCTCTCTCTTAACTATACAAACTGCAAGAGCACCAACTTTTCGTTCGTATCACACACTAGTAAAGCTTCGGTCACCAAAAAAAAGTAGGAGGAGAGAGGGGGAGAGAGAGGAGAGAGAGGGGGATGTAAAGAGAGAGAGAGAGAGAGACTCGTTGATCACGTGGTGTTGCACCCAAACGTTGGGTACTCTCTCTTTACACATACAAAACTTGAATGTTTGACCAGAGAGAGAGAGGGGGTCTATTTAGCTTGCTGAGATGATCAAACTGAAGTGTGTCTACCTTCCAAACTTTACATGAAATAGCAAATGGACATGAAGGGGGAGAGAGAGAAAAGAGAATAAGGGGGTTGAGAGGGGTGGAAACTTTAGCTTTTATCATTTCTCTCTCTCTCTCTCTTTATGCAAATGAGGATCCCCCACTACAGCAAAATAGTACTTTTAACAAAGGGACTGATAAAACTCCTCCCCTTGGTTACCATGGCAACTCCAATACAAGTTTTGTAATCTTTGAGGCTTCAAATTTGACTCCGCCCTATAGTTGGACGGGAGCCACGACGCGGGCGCCCCCTGGCACAGACGACTTCACCCCGCCGCACGGTGCGAATGTACCACGCCCGCAGCGCCGCGCCGCGGGAGCCAAATCAAGCAAATTGCACCTGGCCAGGTGAGTTGCAACGCATTTTTTTCTTTTATTCAACTATATCAAAAATATTACAAGTTTTAGGGGTTGAATATTTGGGGGTTACAAAGTCTATGACTTATATTTCTTGCTCTGATCCCATTTTTAATTGTTGTGCATAATTTTTAAACGTCCCAATTTCTATACAAAATTTCTTGGGTGTGGTCTCTAATGTGGAAAATTTATAGATAAAAAAATGCATTAAAATTTTTAGACTGGCAAAGTGATTATAAAATTATATAAAACTGATTCACGTTTGGTCCCGTTAAAAAAAATGATGCGATGTCTGAAAATGACATAGTGCTTTCGTACGAGAAATAAATACATGTTTGTAACATGCGCGGAGAAAGTTATTTTTACTATTATTTTTTGTCCCCAAATAGCAATAATCAAAAAATTAGAATAATGCGTATAGTATAGATAATCGATGTTGTTAGAAAAAGTTATCATTTTTATTATATATATATATTATTTGTTTCCAGCACTTCTAATTCTTTTAAGTTCGTATATTGCGCTTAATTTATTGGAATGAAAGTTCTCTGCATACTTTTGATCCCACTTTTTCTGCGCAACAAAATTTTCTGTTTACCCACCGTTTACATTTATATTTCTCAATATTAAAATTGTATTAAATTATAGCAATATGACTGGGGCACACTAATTAAATAATTCATAATTTTGATTTGAATTTGTATGTGCTTTAAAAAAAATTTGTTCTCATATTGATAATAAATTAAGCCATTTTTTGTTCTAATTTTATAAAAAAAAAAAAAAAAAATTGGTTTATGTATAGAGTTGTAATTTTAGAAGTCTTTTATATAATATGTACATTTAAAAACTGCCTGCTACTTTTTTATGTCATTTGAAGTCAATGGTATATCAAATAAGAAAAAAAAATAGGACCCGTAAAATATAAGAGATTTATTTATATTTATGGGAATAAAATTTCATTATTAAAAGCTTTTCAATTTAAATACAGTATTATAATATAATAAACAATTTTACATTATTATTCGTTGATTTTTTACATATTAAAACACATTATTTGCATGAATTGTCATACTAATAAAATTATATAAAGGTAAAAACATCACTATAAAATAATTTCATTAATACAAATTTCATTCATACAAATCAAAAGACTATATGAATACAATTTAATATTATATCATCATGGTATGCTTAAGAAATAAAAATAATTTAAAGCAAATATTGATTTAAAATATTATTTTGATATAACGATATGTAAACATTATAACTGGGCTACTCTTGTAATAACAAATAATAATACTGCAGTGCATTCAGGTATAATAATATAATATATTGTTGAGTTTGATGATTTCTGGGTGGGCTTTTAGGCGTGAATCCCTGCACTCAGAGAATCAATGTCCTTATTAGCGATCATTTAGCCCGCGCCTCGCTCGCTGCTGACTTAGCAACTTTATAAGAGGTTCCATGTGAGGCTTTGTAAGCGGTCATGATGTTATAATGTGTCATCACCTTCATAAATAACTTAACAATATTGTTGTTATTGTGTGAGGAATTTGTAAAGTTTTTTATTTTATTTTTTTTTAATAATACGAGTGTGGATGAGAAATGGATATATATATATATACCTTCATTGCAAAGTGAGTTGTTGTTTGTATTAAAAATCATATTTTTATAGTTCAAAAATATTAAGTAATAGTAATACGAGTACAAATAATAATCATAGTTATCATAAAACTATTTAGTATTATTATATTAATATATATAATAATTTCGCATACCAAACAGTTATTGTATATTTTTTAATTCAATTTTTCAGTATAAGTTGTAAAATAATAATTATAATATAATAATAAAACATAGCAAATTTTTTAAATGTTTTATTGTTTGCAGAAAAATAATAAACACGTAATAAGCATATTTAATGTGATTTTAATTGTATAAGATAATGAGGCTATATAATCTGTGTGTATACATTATTTATAATCTCTCATATTATTATATAGCATTTAATTAATTTGCATATATAATTTATTAAAATTACGTTTGCCATAATCGAATATGTATGGAAATCTCATTGATATATTTTATTAAATTCATAAAATTCCTCAAGCGTTTTATGCATTTTTTTTATCACATTTTATAACACAATTATATAAATGAATTTTATGATCTTTTATGTATGTGTTCATCCACTTTAATTCCTTTTGTTGAAAATGCCATACAAAACGTTCTTTTGTTTCCCTGGCTCGTATCGCGCTAGAGTGTGAAACGCCCTCATGACGTAATTTGCACTGTGACGAGTAAACGAGTCAGATCATGAGTGGCGTGTTCAATTTGACTGCAAAATTATTCGAACATTTTTTATTATTTATTTATTGGGGGGGGGGGGAATTTTTCTCTTTTATTTTCTTCTTCTCCTTTTTAATTTAGCAAGTTTTTAACTTTCGCCCCTGTAAATTTTGTGCATTATGCAACTTGCGTAACATTTAGGACGCAAAATTTGCCTATCCTCCAGGATATAAAATAAACATGTAATATTAATTTGAAACTAACTTTAACCTAAAAACTATCGTTGTAATACATGAGAATTCATCTCTGTAAAATAATTAATAATTTATTCACGATAATGAATAAAATTAATAATTCAACATATTCTGTAAATGATACACATTCTGTTTTTATTGCTTTTAAATTCAAATAATTATATATAATAATAAAAAAAAGCATTTTATAACAATTAACGAAGAAAGGTAAGTAAGTATTTTAACAAAAAATCATTTCAATGTAGCAGTTAATTATTATAACTGATGGGCAAATGATTTGTCTTTATGTTCCTTATTCATTTTTCCATAAAACGTTATATATATATATATATATATATATATATATATATATATATATATATATATATATATATATATATATATATATATATATATATATATATATATATATATATATATATAATATATATATATATTATAGTTTTATGTTTCATGCTGATTTTATTTACATTAATTTTGCTCAAAAAACTTCATATATGATTACAAAGCATTGCCTCCTTTTTTCTATATTTATTTAAGTAGAATTATATTTATAATAATTTCAGAATTATGATGTTTCAAGTATTTTCATGCTTTAGCGATTGATTTTTGTTTAATATGCAAATATTCATCCTGCTTCAAGAAAATTATTTTGCCCATTTGAATAACATTATTGGGACTGTTTTTATTTTGCGCAATTTAAAACATGGATAAATATTAAGTATGATAAATGTTCAGTATACGAAGAAACTATTTTGAAAAAAATGAGATGTTAAGGGGGAATGGGTCATGTAGCAGTTCAGGCAGGTGGCGCTGCGATCGAATTTATGTTTAATAATTTTTTAAACCATATTCTGAGGTGTTTAAGAAGTTTTAAACTAGTGGGTGCCCTAGATAAACATCTTAGCTTTAAGTCAAAACAATAAAAACTAATATATTTTCTTTGGTTCAGTTTTTGAATGTGACGGAAAGAAATTAAATGATAAGCTCATTTTCAACTCCTTCCGTCACATTCAAAAACTGAACCAAATAAAATATCTTAGTTTTTATTGTTTTGACTTAAAGCTAAGATGTTTATCTAGGGCACCCACTAGTTTAAAACTTCTTAAACACCTCAGAATATGGTTAAAAAAATTATTAAACATAAATTCGATCGCAGCGCCACCTGCCTGAACTGCTACATGACCCATTCCCCCTTAACAATTATTAAAAAAAAATATATTAATTAATAAATAAACACGGGAAATCAGCTTCATGAGATTTAGTGTTAAAAATTAGCATGCAAGATTATAGAAAACTAATGTCTTCATCATAAGCTACTGATAAAAATTGGAGAGGTTTCAAGAAAAATGATCACGTCTTGTATAAAAAGCCCGTGAACTCCATCGGCCTGTCTGTTTTGTGTTCGAGCAGCAAGCTGGAGGAGCGCTTGGGCTTCTAAAATTTCTGCCATATATATGAGAACTTCAACAGAAGATATACATATACACCACGCAGCAAATCAGAAAACCGTATTTATTTATTAAGATTTTTTTTTTCAAATATCACTCTAAATAATGTCTTTTTGTCAAATTTTATTAAGGTTATCAAACCCTTAATTGTTCAAATAACTTGATTTTTTTTATATTTATATAATCATCATGATTTCATGTTAAGCAAATAACTTTCAAATTGTACTTAAAAATTTATATTTCAAAATACTAAAACCACTTGTAAATATATATATATAAAATAAAATATTATTATATTTAAAAAAAAAAAAAAAAAAAAAGTTCATTCATATATATAAAACTTATTGTTATTAAAATGATATAACTTTTCATAATATATACTTGAAGAAAATAATATAATACAAAAGAGTATATAACATCATTCTAAAGATGACTATGTATAAAAGATCATCAACTATATTTTATATTTATCATATTCGAAAGAGTTAAACAGGTGTGCATTGTTGTGTATATTATTGCTTTATGAAGGCGCTAAACAAGTGAATGTGTGTGGCATATTTCCTGACTCTTATACCTGCCTGAAGTTGAGCATCACAATCTTTGTGGCACGGTGATTAGCACCTCTTGCTCTCTCGGTCCCCAGCATCACTTGGAGCTCGAAATTCCTGTTCAACAATCAGTTTCCTCTCTTTATTTAAATTAGTATGTTTATACCATGATTATCATAATCTCAACAAGTCCATATTGTAATAATGTGATGCAATAAATGTATACTTTTTTTTTTTTACATGTTAATATTTTAGTATAAATTTCTAAAACTTAAAGTAAAAAAAAAAAAAAAAAAAAAAGTAGAATACAGTAATTTAATTGTCTAAGTAATTCGAATGTAAATTTTTTTTGTAGAGAGTGTAATGAAGAAAATACATTAACTTTTAAATTAAATATTAACTTTTATGATATTTTTTTATATATTATACATATAATGTGAATTCGTTGAAATAGTTAAATAGTTTCAAAAAATCTAAAAGTGTATTTGCATAATTGTAGTGATTCATGAAATCACTAATCAATAAGTGATTGATAGTTCGTTGAGGTTCTTGGACTTTGTTTCTTGGCGCCGCGTGTACGTGAGGCGCCTTGAAGCATCATGCATGCGTGAGTCATATAAACTCATGCATCAGTCAGTGAGTGAGGGTGCAGCCCGCAGAGAGCAGAGCTGCTGAGTAAACACTTGATATCAGAGAGAGAGAGAGAGAGAGAGAGAGAGAGAGAGAGAGAGAGAGAGAGAGAGAGAGAGAGAGAGAGAGAGAGAGAGAGAGAGAGAGAGAGAGAGAGAGCTGTATAGGGGACTATAGACCACCTCGCTGATGCCTGTCTCATGCTCTTATCTCAACTCATAGAGGGTAAAGTTCGAGTGATTCACGTTTCTTCGCAACCAATAACAACAATTATATCAAAACACGTACAATACATAGTACCTGCAAGGGTTGTTGTCGTAAACATCCTTTCAAGAAATCAGTATAGCAACAACATAATCAGTAGCACAATTAACAACAATGCGGGGTTTGAAAATACGCAGCTAATAATATTATAATACTTATAGAATGAATTTAATAAATATTACATGCATTATATAACTTTTGCCAAAATAGTATTTGATTAATTATATGAAAAAAGTGTATCATAATTTGGAATTTTTTCCTTTACAAAATAAAATGGAAAACCTTTATGTAAAATTAATATGAAAAAAAGTAAGTTTTGCAATAATTATAGTATTGCAAAGTAATTTAATATAATTTCCATCATTCAAATTTTATTATATTTATACACCTATAATAAATACTTAAATTTTCTAAATGTATAAATAATATAGAATTTAAATTAATTATTCCACGATCTATAATATTGAATAAAAAGTAAAATAAGTATAAAAATTCAGTTTTATTGTTATTATTATTGAGATCTGAATCACAATAATATAGAAGCTATATAGATGAAGAAAATTAAGGTAAACTAATTTGTAGGTTATTAATTATAATATTTTACCGCTAGTCAGTTAGGCCGTTGATTAGTATACATATATATATCCGCGGTTGACGACCACACGGCACTGCGAGGTGATAAATAAAATCACGTCACTGCAATACTCGTGGCTCAAGTTTGTTTGTAATTCACAAACAGGAGTATATTAAAACTGTTTATATATAAAAACTGAATGTTATATATTGCAATTCACGCGTAAGATATAAGCTCAATGTATTTTGTAAATGAAAGGCATCATTATATTCACAACTTCTTTATCTCCCTCTCTCATATGCGTTAGGGTATTTTACGTATATATATAATAATGTCATTTTTGTTTTAATATAAATATAATGAAATAATGTTAAAAATTATTTTAATTGAATTTAAAGGAGTCATTTTTGCAATATTAATATATTTAAAAACTCGGGTTAAATTTACATTTATTCTTAAAACACCGCTGAATAATTATAAACTATAGGTATATTATCTTTAGAATCGTGTATGGTTAATAGAAGTAATTACAATATTTTTAAACAATGAAAAAAAAAACTATATTGTAATGAAATTTGCATATTTTCCCAAAGGTTAGGAGAGTGCAAGAGATGGACCATAAACTGTCTAACTTGAAAGATTACTGTGATAAGACACTTTAAAAATACTGCATAATATTCATAATTCTCAATTTATTATTCAAAATATTAAAAAAAAAATTATGAAAAAAGCAACAACATTTTACGATATTTTTCTAATAATATATTTCCATTATAATTGATATATAGACCAAATATTTTCACTGTAAAATTGCAACTCCTCGATGTGTTGTTGGTGGGCGGTGGTGAGAAGTTGCAATATCCTGACGTGAAGTGTAACACGTGTCAAATGTTTTGACAGCAACACTTGCGTTGTTTGGAGAGAAAGCAAAAGTTGTCGCCAGCGTATATACAACTGCGAGTGATTGGGACAAGTACGAAGTGTGTGTCACTCTGAAAGCTTTTGTTTATGCTCTCAAGTTTTGGGGAATCTCTCAAAGAAAAAAAACTCTCCTAAAATAAGCAAAAAGTGTTATTGCTCAGCATTTCTTGTGTAAAGTATAGAAATCTGCAGGCGTTGAAGTCTCTCTAAAAATTGTGTTTGGTTGTTGAATTATATTATGTGTATAAATATAATTAAAAATGTAAATAATTAAAGGAATAGACCGGAGAAAAACATAAGCATTTATATCACAAAACACTTGCTGGGATTTACATAAATAACATTAGTTTGTCTCAAAACCCAACAGTAGCCCCGTAGCAGTGATCAGAAAATTCGATTTATGCAACCCACACAACATTTTCATACTAGTTTTTGCATGTTCCTGACGTCATAAACATGAATTTTCACGCAAATTGCATACTTTACAGTTTTTTACGCTCTCTCGTGGGGCTAAATTAACATTCTGGTAAAAATTGTCATCAGTTTTGAAGATCCCATTTCGTGTCTATTCATTAAAAAGCACATGTTGTTATATGTGCATGGTCTATGGCTTTAATAATAGTAACCTATATTATCAAGGCAATTAAATGTAAAAAAAAAATACCTGAAAGTAAAAAAGCCAACCTTTTTATTCAAACTTTAGCTTACACGACCGCACTGAAAATATTTTTTTAATTGAGACATATAAATATAATGTGTTTTGTACAAAAATCAAAATATTTTACGTTGTGTTTATTTTTGGATAACGTCAACTTTACAGTTTACACAAACATACTATTACCTTGCATACTTAGCACCACGGAAATATGAGATAAACATCTCACAGATTGTTACATATTTCAGAATTCATAAAATAATTATTTATAATAAAAACGAATGCAATTTAAACTCATGTCTTCTAAAACATTATTTGACAGCTATAAGTTTTTTTAATAATTAATTTAATTTATTTGGTCTGTGCATATGATGTATAATATTGTTTATACGTAACCATCTTATAGCTGGAATTAATAATTGTTTTTTATAATAATAACGATAATTGTTTAAATTATCGTTTTGATATGCAAAGTGGGAAAGTGACTTGTTGGAGTAGTAAAGGAGAATAATAACTCATTTCCCAATTCATAGAATTTTCAATGTTTCTAATATTTATTTATGCACATTCATATAGTAAGTTAATAGTTAAATCAGAAACAGATGTACACTCCTCCCGAATAAATCTGACCACTTGCGTTGAAGTTTCCTCATATATTTAACATTTGTAGAGATTAGTGCTGCGGTCAGATTTATTCGGGAGGAGTTTACAGCTTAAAACGCGCGATTTTTTTCAACTAAAATATGAATTAATATCATAGTATGTGAATTGTTGAAAGTTAATTTACACTATATATCATGCATGTGCGTGCAATGGAATGTCTTCATATTGATCCAGCACACAATCAACGTGCCTAGGTATACTAAAATATATTTAATATACCTAACTTTAAGTTTCATGTTTCAGATTTCAATTGTTTTGAATGAGTAGAGGAACGACATAATGAAGACTTGCTGCTGATATCCCGCCGTGATGTTCAAAGCGTGCGCAATCAGTGACCAATTGAACACGTGACCTGTATGTTGACCTCGACGGTGACATGACATTCATGTGTTAATATGCGTTGCAAATCAATCATACATTACATTTAAATCATTGCTTTTTGTTTATAATATTTTTCGAATATACCAAAAGTAACGCATTTAATAAAATGATTATTATATTTTATGTTAAGTCATGTTCAAGTATTAACATATTTTACTCACTTAAAATATATATAATTTTTCATTTCACTTTTTTGTTCGCATTGTAACAAATGATTTGAAGGTTTTGCAATGTTTTGTATATAACAAAATAATTAGCGATATTTCTTTTCTATCATATGTCATTGTTATATACTCACAACAGAAACTATATGTATATAATAAGACAATATTCATCGAGTATCTGTTTATATCAAGAATGAAAATTTTATAAATAGTTCTGAAAATATGTAATAATACATTTAAAACAGTTATAGTTAATTTTTTACTAATGAACTATTTCAAATTTCTGAAAATTTCAAGTATTTTATTATGCCATAATAATTATAATACTAATAATTCTTTATTGGGTATATTAAAATGGTACAAAAATACAGAGAAAAAAATTATGTATAATACAATAATTATGTATAATAAAATATAACAACATAATAATAAAATAATAATTATAATAATATACCCAACTGGGGTGAGAAAAAGGCAAATGCATACACAATGATTTGAAACAAAATAATATCAAAATACACGTATATACGTAATATAGTATATTTTAATATTACTTATCAAATTAATCATATTATATTCTTCACTCATTTACGTACAACAGAACAGAAAATAGTTGTCATTATACGAAATAAGTTCAAAACAAAAATAGACAAATACTGTATAATACATTTTATTTTCTATAGTTAACAGAGGAAAAGGTCCCATATATATTGTTATTATTATGTTGAACAATTGAAAAAAGGGTGATTGAAGAAAAAGGGTTGTTTGTGCGAAGAGGATGATCCTGTATTACCAGGCGTTTAACTTAATACTGGCAGAAAGAGAAAGATAGAGAGTGAGGGAGCGAGCGAGAAACAGAGAGGGGTGGCTTAGCGCCGCCGCCTTTCTCATGCTAATTTCACCCCCTCCCCCATCAACCCTTGTGTGTGAGAGTAATACTGGTGTAAATCTGTTATGGTTAGCGTCTATTAGGATGACAAATCAATCATTATAAATCCCCGAGAATAACATATGTGTGCGGCTGTTGTTTTGCGATAAAAAAAATTAACTATCATATTATTTCATACCGCTTTTTATGATGAGTGCATTGATATTATAAGTAAGTGTAATTGTCTTTGGTATAAATATAGTGTAGAGAATTGTATATTATATTATTAAAATTTTATTATACCTTTATTCCTTCACTCCCTATACTGTATTTAACTTTACTATATATAATTATGATATTTTTTTATGTATAGTTTTAGACGTTGACGATTTTTTTTATTAGTAAATGCTATTAAATGTAGGGCCTTGTATAGTTTTCCTATTACCTCAGAAGTTAAATACGCAATTTTTTTTATATAATTTTATAAAAAATGCAAATATATAGAAAATCGCACGCAGACATATAGTGTATAAATTAAAGATTAAAACCAAACATATACATATAAAGTTTACAGAGTGGTATATATATTTAATATACGTAGCTCGCGGTTGTTTGGTGTACACATAACAAAACAAAGTTTGTGGTGTCCAGTGAGCGCTATATAGCTCTCCCACTCTCTCGACTTTTGCTTGATATTACATTATATAAGTAAAGTAAGTAAGAACACACGGAGGCGAGACAAACACTTGTGAATATTTGTCTGGACCAAATATATACTATACACATAGTTATACACAATGTTAATCTGGTTAGAGTGTTCATCTCTCTCTTTCTCTCTCTCTCTCTCAGCATCATGACATTTTGATTAATTAATTCATTTATAATTTATTTATTTAAAAATTATTTCAAAAACAAAATACTGTAAATAAAATTTTCGATGAACATCACAGTTTAAAATATGAACACCCTCCTATAACATAGAATAGCATAATTATATTATTTCTTAATACTAATTAATATCATTGCATATTATTAACAAACAAATTAAAATAAATATTGATTAAAAGCATAAAGTTAAAACGTTATACTCATTAGTTGATATTTACTTTTGAAGGAAAAATATACTTATATTCATTAATGTACTGTTATTTTACATACATTACATATATATATTATATATATATGTTAGCTTCCAGAAGCGAATTCGCTCCGGAAGCGGAAAATATGGTCAGAACGCGTTGGGACCACGTATGAGGCTTCGTAACGCGAAATTTGTGTTGGGAGCATGGTAAATTTAATCCCAACGCGTTGAGATCAAGTTGAAAATTTTCAACGTGACGGGATCAAATTTGAAATCTTGTGACGCGTTAGGAACATGCAAAATTGTTCTCAATGCGTTGGGACCAAAATTGAAATTTCACAACACGTTTCGGTAAAATAATATAATTATTTGAATAAAACATCACAAAATAAATAAAAATAATAATAAAAAACAAACGATAATTAGATCAATATAAAATTTCTTTATTTTTATAGCAAAATTAAAAAAAAAAACTATCATTTTATTTAATAAAATAATCAAAAGTCGAATAATATTTGCTAAGGTATCTTCTTTCGAAGAAAAGGACAGAGAGAGAGAACACGCCTTTTTTAAAACTGATTTTAAATAATGAAAAATAAAAGTATTTATTTCATATACCAACAAAATTAATCTATTATGACCTATGACTACTTTCCTCATACATTGGTTCAAAGTTCAAGTCTACCTTATTTTATCAAGTGATAACAATATACCGATATATTTTTTCTCATTATTTTATCCAGTGATAACAATATACCGATATATTTTTTCTCATACACGTTCAGTTGAATGTTCGTCTCTGTGCGGAAAACATGTTTTATAATTTCACCATAGTCGTTGGAAATAGAATATGTTAAGAAAATATTTGAATTTAAATAATTGACGTGTATTGTTGGTGCGCAAATAATTAAGTGAGTGGATAACGGTTTTACAGTGGCTCTTACATAATTAATCGTAAGTATTCACTTAAAAATAAAAAAGTTTCGGTCATATATAATTAATAATAAGATAGATCGTTTAGTAAGTTTAATTTTCATGTCTCAATATATTCCGTCCGTGTGATTTAACAACACCTTGCTCAAAACACATACAGTATACTGTATTCTTGCATTTCAAGCAAAGTAATTATAAATGTATAAGTTTAAGATGAAAAACAAACAATACCTATATAAACATGCATAATAATAATACATTTAAGTAATAATAGCAAAGTCTTAAATCATATCACATAAAATTTTGAATTGAGAAAAGTTCCTTTTCGGCTTTTGATTATTTTACTAAATAAAATTATAGTTTTAATTTTAGTTAAGAAATGTTGCTATAAATATTTATATATTAGCTCTAATTATCGTTTATTTGTTTTTTATTTTTATTTATTTGGTGATATTTTATATACATAATTGTATTATTGTACCGAAACGCGTTGTGAATTTTCAATTTTGGTCCCAACGCATTGAGAACAATTTTGCATGTTCCTAACGCGTCACAAGATTTCAAATTTGATCCCGTCACGTTGAAAATTTTCAACTTGATCTCAACGCGTTGGGATTAAATTTACCATGCTCCCAACACGAATTTCGCGTTACGAAGCCTCATACGTGGTCCCAACGCGTTCTGACCATATTTTCCGCTTCCGGAGCGAATTCGCTTCTGGAAGCTAACATATATATATATATATATATATATATATATATATATATATATATATATATATATATATATATATATATATATATATATATATAATGCATGTGTTTATAAAAATATAAACTTCATTATCATTATATAGTTGAAGAACAGACGCAAAAGTAATTTTCTTTTTAAAATAATATTACATGTCATCAAGTTGTTTTTCTTAGCTATATATATATATATAAGAAAGATATACTATATAGAGGGATATATGAAGTATCAAAGTAATTACGTATTTTGTATAATATGCTACGTTGTTTATAAGCTCAACTTTACGCATAGTAACATTAAAACCCTATGTGTAAACATTTAACATTGCTTCAAGCTTTAATGCAGCTCTCTCTCTCTCTCTCTCTCTCTCTCGTTTAGTCTACGCAAATATTCCCTTCTTCTTCTTCTTCTCTTCCTCCTCTGAAAAGTTTTAGGTTCTTACACAAGAACCACAAGAAATCTACGGTATTACATTATTTATATAGAAAGACCAACGTGTATATATATATAAATATTATATATAATATAAAAGGCAACGCAGGTGCGGTGATACAGTACTTCGGAGACATACACCGTATATAGTAAACATAATATCTTCAAGTTTACATAATACTTTATACGCTCATCATCTTATAGCTTTGAAATTTGCAGGACCCTAAACCACAGAGAAATGCTGCAATTTATGTATATTATTATACCATCTTAAAGCGAGTAATAAAACTATCGCCTTAAAGAAAATTTAATATATGTATAAATGGAATTCATTATTATTATATTTTATATATAGAGAGAGAGAGAAAGTTTTAAAAAGTTTTATAAAACAAGGTTTAAGGAATTACAAATTGAAATTTTTGTAAAAGGGTTACAGATAGTTATTAAGAAACTTATAGAGGGGGGGGGGGGTAATAAATTTGCATTAATTTATGGACATTTATAATGATCACATATGACAAAAATACAAACTTGTATTTTTGTGTATAAAATAGACTCGTATGGACGTTAACTTTAGACTCGTTGATTGCTATTTTTGTAATGCAATAATTTATTTGACAACTAATTTTATCCCGTCATTAATTTGTTGCGCAGAGAAATATATAAAAATGCACTCATTATACAATGCAGCTATACATAAATTACAACTATAGTCTAGAGATCAATAAATTATTATTTGTACGAGAGAGAAAAAGTAGCTTCATATATGAAAATAAAGTATATAAGCCGCAGTCCAAATAGTTTTCTTACGTGAGTGCAGAAGGGTCGGCTATAGTAGTGTAAATATTTTACCACGACGGAGTCATGCTATAGCCATTGCAGCCAGGGACATTGGATTGCCATTAGTGATGTCTCCACTGCACCTGCTTTGTCCCATGCATTTCTCTCTCTCTCTCTTCTCTCGGCCAGAAAAAACAACGAGGATGACACATAATATCTCACTAAATTGATAAACATTATTTCTATGAAGTGAAAAAAAAAAATGCATACAAGATTATACTATTCTCTAATAAAACATTTAAAATTATATACCATGCATGAGCAATATGTTAGCAAGCAAATCAATCAAACTTGTTCAAATTCTATAATATATTTTCTCAATTATCCTTCTTATATTGGATATAGAGCGAAATATTTGAGTTATACATGAATCCGTTCGAAGCAACATCTTAACGTTTTCATGACTTGTTTTTATTTTTGTTAACAAAGACCACATATTAAATTTTATTAAAATTTTATCCATCCAACGCAGTCACTGTATGAAAAAAGTAGCCAGCAGGCTTATGGTGTTAGTCCTACCTTTTACGGGTTATTTTTGAGTAATGAAGGTATATTTTTATATATGAAGTAATTGATGAAATTTGATTAATTTTATGTGCACAATCTATATTGACACTAAATAAAACAATCCTGAATATTTTACGAAAGTTTTCCAGTTAAATTTTTATTCTTAGTACAAGGTTATATCAATAAAGGTTTTTATAGTAATAAAAACACACACATTTAAGTATTTATTTGCATTTTTAATTTAAAAAACAAAAAAAGTTACTGTGAAATAAATAGTTTTACAGTAATATTAAATTTATTATTATATTTCGGCTATGATGAGATATGAACTTTTATACTGTAAGTTTCAATAATTTAAACTTCTATAAGAATGTATAATTTTATTACAACCAAAATTATAAAAAATTGAAAGTTGAAAATTTTAAGCTACTACCAAGAAAAAATATAACAATGATTACTGGTTGAGTTTATATAATATGTATATATGTACAGTAATATTATATATATATATATATATATATATATATAAATATATATATATATATATATATATATATATATATATATATATATATATATATATATATATATATATATATATATATATATATATATATATATATATATATATATATATTCATTGTAGGGGAATCCTATATTGATCCGCGAGTGAGAGAAAAATATAAAAGAGATAACGAACGCAAGCAAGCAAAAGTGGTAGCTGTAGGTCTCCAAACTGGGTGAGTCAGCAGTCAGCTTGATTCACTGGCGATGGCTTTTATTCCCCAATTGTTTGGACAATCGACCCGCACGCCGCGAGAGAGAGAGAGAGAGAGAGAGAGACTGCCGAGTCGTATGCCCCATATATTCTTTCTTTTTACTGTCGTCCACTGAGCAAACATTGTTTCAACTCATGTTTTTTTCATTCACACATTAACGAACTTCTTTTTATATATGTAATAAAAAAATCGTGAAAATAATTTCTCTCCTTCTCTTTCTCTCTCTCTATTTTTCAGTTAAATTTTAACTTTTCTGACTCTTTTTTTTACTTAATAATTTTCTCACGTGGTAAAACTCAATGTTTATTTTATTATAAAGAAAACACATTTTTACCAAATGTCTTAAAAAATATTATTGAAACATAATAAATACGAAGAAAAAAATAAATAAAAAGGAAACAAAAGCAATGTTTTTCATTATTATTATTTGTTAATTGAAATTAATATATTATAATTTTTTTTATTTAAAGGAATAGACCAGGAGAAAACATAAGTATTTATATCACAAAACACTTGATGGGACTTACATAAATAACTTTAGTTTTATGTCAAAAACCAACTGAAGCTCCGTAGCAGTGATCAGAAAATTTCAATTTATGCAACCCGCACAACATTTTTTTCTTTACTAATTTTTGCATGATTTTGACGTCAGAAACATGCGAATAGTCACGAAAATTGCATACTTTACAGTATTTTCACGCTCTCTCGTGTGGTTACATTAACATTCTGGAAAAAATTGTCTTCAGTTTTGATTTTTATGTGGTCTATGGCTTTAAGAAACAGGCAGGTTTACTTGCCCATTGTACCGCGGTACACACAGTACAGAGAAACAAATTAAAAAATGGTGCATATTTAAATTTTTGTAGTTTATATATATTAAGTATATACAAAGAAACTATTTTGTTTTGTTTTTCAAAATTAGATAGAAATAATTTACGATGAAAGAATAAAATCTTTAATTTATTAATTTTTTTTTCTTTTGCTGCAATCATATATACTGCATCATATATATATAGGCTCGGTGTGAAAAAATAATAATTTAAATCGTTATATTGTACAAATCTTAATATCGTATATGAACATTTTATTCTTATGTTATCTCTAGGATTATCCCACTGCAATTTCAAAACATATAATAATTATATTGCTCACTTTGATGGACAAGCTAGGGTAGGTAGGTAGCGGGAGCTACATGTAGCGACCTACTGGCCACTTGTACGGCACACATGCACGTGTCAGAACTGCGGCCAACATGAGTGCTGGAGACACGTGCCGCACGATATATCACATTGGAAAAATATATGCACGAGGATATATATAATACAAGAGTGAAATGTGTTTTGTCATACACAAGTTTTAATAATAGAAAACATTGAAATTAAACCTTCAGGACATATATGTAGCGAGAGGGGATACAATTTTAAATTGATAGCGATTAATTATTAGAAAACAAACACTATATTATACACGCGTATATTTAATAAAGAAACTTTTACGTCATGCTATAATTAATTCCAGTTTTATCTTTCTAAGTAAATTATTAATATTTTGTATTAATATAGATCATACCTTTTCTTTCTTTCTTTCTTTCTTTCTTTCTTTCTTTCTTTCTTTCTTTCTTTCTTTCTTTCTTTCTTTCTTTCTTTCTTTCTTTCTTTCTTTCTTTCTTTCTTTCTTTCTTTCTTTCTTTCTTTCTTTCTTTCTCTCTCTCTCTCTCCTCTCTCTCTCTCTCTCATATATATTGAGGAATATAGGAATATAGTTTGGCCAAGCAGTGATAAATTTACCTGCTAATATTAATAACAACATGGCAAGTTCCAAAAAGTGTTTCTATGCTAGAATTCTATATATAATTAATAATTATCAATTTTTAAGATTTAATTAAAAATAATGAGTTTCAATAAAAAAAAAGCGTATGGCGTCGAAGCGCATTCAGTATGACGTCACGCGGATACACCCTCTTATAAACCAAGCTTATATTTGTAATAAAAACACGGTAAAAATAAAAAAGAAAGGTTATTTGGTTTTTGGACTTCTTTATTATTTACAATAAGTAATAATATTTTGTTCACAAGACGAATACTTAATTATTTTCCTAATTGTGATTACATTTCTACTCCAGCAATTAACATTTATTCACAGCACAAATTCAAACATATTAATTATTTTTTAATTAATTATTAAAGCACTAAAGAATTCTAAAAAAAATTGGAAAGTTTATAATAATAAATATTATATTATAATATATCTGATCGAATACGTTTTTATAAAAGAAACACACATATAGCCCCAAAAAAGTGATGTACACAATATAGGGATTACAAACGTATTTTTTTTGGACTTTTTCTTGGGGCTATTTTATAGGCTGCCTTTAAGTCAGGTGTAAATGCTTTTTTTTAATTATAAATGTAGACTTTTTTTTTTCACTATTTTATAATATAAATACAAATATTGTGTTACTAGAATGCAAATCAATAAGCAAATATTTTAGTAATAATAGAAGTTATCAAATCTACGAAAGGAAAAGAAGGGGGGGGGGGATAATAATTTTTTTAAACCAACGGGTTTTTATTCAATTTTAGATTTAAATGTTAAATTTAATGATTCAATGAAGTTACCTAAAAGAAATATTATCGCGATTATTGCTGAAAACCGCAAATCAAAACATAAAAAAAATGGAGAGACAAACCAAATCAAAATCTACCAACACATTACACACCAAATAACAAATATTATTATTATTTCAAAAAAAAAAATGCCATTTATAGTTCAAAATTTTAAAGCATTTACACAAGACTAAATAAACAATGGAAGAAGACAAAGAGACACTTTGGAAGGCATTTGAACTGATGGTGACAAAAATACAATTCAAAATGACACTCAAATCGACAAGAGATTAGCATATCAAGCACGACAAATTTATTTTTAATGTCAGTTATAGGGTGCTATCATATGAGTATACATCAAAAAGACGGATTCAAAATTTTCATACAAAAACTTTTTTTATGTATATAATGCACTGTTTTTGATATATATATATTTTTTATGTCACCAGGTACAACTTTTAATTAAATGTTAAGAACCATTATAAGGCGTCATCAAAGTATCTTCAGAGAAAGAATCAGTTTAAATAGTTTCTTGCCGACTTGATTAATTATTATACTTTTACCAAACTACCAAAAAGTCAAACAATGGAACTGATCTATGCAATTTAAAATTTTATATATATAAAGTTTTTTTTATTAAAAAGTTCAAAAAAACTTTGACATCTTAATGTGCAATTAAATGTTTAATATATACATTCTAATTACACACCACATGGTTCTTTGTGATATAAATAATTATAATAATAATAATACAGTTCAAAGCGATTTGGGGATTTCAATTCTGTAAAAGGGTTCAGCTTTCCAATAAAAAGCGAATTTGTAAAATCATGACTTTTTCCCCAAAAATTTATAACACTTATACAATATTAACTGTATTAAATTTCTCACCAGTAAAGGAAGAAAAAAAATGTTTATAAAATTTTTGTACAATTTTATGTTTTCCTAAACTAACTTTTACTTATTTATATTGTTTCACTACTTAAAATTTTCTTGTATTGAACACATTATTTCCAGATACATAAATTTATAAAGATTATTATATTACTTATTTTATAATCAATTGATATTATTGCAAATATTAAACATACTAAAATGAACAGAACCTACAATAAAAAAAAAAAATTCTACACAGAATAAATAACATTACACCATTCCAAAGCTAAAAAGTATTTTGAATATATATGAATATTATTTTAACATTTAGAATAAAGCATTCATAATTAAAATTTCAATTATTATTTGAGCACACCAATTTTTTTAATTTTTTTTTTTTTTTTTTTTTTAGTATTGATTTATTTTTTAATTATTATTTTATTGCCTAGGACGGCTATACTTTGAATTTTCTGGACAGAATTTTTTACTTTACTTATTGTTACAATAATAACTGATATATTCCTAACATTATGACAGATGGAAGAATATAGATGAAGCATTTTTTTTTCTTTCTAATTATCTAAAATGATAAAAAAGATAAAGTAATATTGAAACACTCTTTTAATATGAAGAGTGGTTAAGTATATCGTTGTAGAAATTAGGTCCTTTGATTACATCTTTTATATTGTCACACAACCTAAAATGGTAACACAACTATCATATTAATGTTATTAATTTCAGATTATACTTTTTCTCTGCAGTAACTATAAGAGATCTAACTGTGATAAAAAAAATTAATAATATTTGGCCATCATATTCCCGTTTAGAGATTATATATTATATTTTTACTGCAATTTTTTGTTTTCTTTAATTCCAAACTTAAATTGATAGTTGTGTTTTTATGTATATATATTTATTTTGTAAATTCTGAAAAAAAAAAACCTGCTAACTATTGTGTTTAACTAACTGTATGTACTATTTTTTTTTTTAATTAATTTTTACCAAGTACCAATTTTATAAAACAAAATTGATATTATATAATGCTATATCTCCTTGCAATTTTTTTTTTATCTATTGTATCAATTATTATATTTTGTACTATATGCTAAAACCTTCTTCATTTTTATTCACAACATAGTTTTTAACATTTATATACTCCTACCAACAAAGCCTTTCTCTTCACTAACACTGGATATACCCCCCTTCTTCTTCTTTTTGACTTTAAAGCGGATTAACTCAAAAATTTGCTCATTAGCATAATAATGATGTTAATGTCTTGCAAATTTTACATGAGACAAAAAGTTAGAAGTGGCAAAAAAAGATGATGGTATCCGATGTAGTTCAGACAAAACGATCTGTCAGTAGAGGTTTAATTTATCCTTTGAACGACCCCCCAAAATACTTTGCAACACAATTTATTTAGTTTTTTTTATAAATAAGGACAAGGAAACAAAAATTTTAAATAAATTTGATCTTATGCACAAAATAAAAAGGATAAAAAAATAATAAGAAAACTAGGAAATAATTCATTATGACAAAAGGACACAGGTTTAGTCATCAGCAATAGTAGCAGAGAAATAATCATGATTTTTTTTTTTTTAATTTAAGGGCCAGTCACTATTCACTCCATAAAATACAACACTATCAAGCACTCTAAATGACATAGCAAATAGCAACTGCACCTAATCTTTCTTTTTAATCTATATTGCTTCATGGAAATATGAACTATATTAATTGGTACACCTAAATTTAAACCTTCACACATACATAAATATATCTTATAAACTTTGGAGAAAGCAGAGAGCACGTGAATGAGGATTATTCCATAAAGTTAAACATTACCCTTTTTTCATCTCTGAAACTCATTACAATTTATTTCCATAAAGCAATATAACAGAAATTTTAATGTCTGCTTTGCTAATGACTCTATGTTGTGACATTTGGCCATCACCATGGTAGCTAAGAGTAAATCACGCAAAATTTATATATATATAAAAAAAATACAATTTACAAAGAAGAAATACTGAAATACAACAAAAAAAGAAGAAGAAGAAACTTTTGACATTTTTGGCAATATCTTTTAAGCATAATTATACACAAATTAAACGAAATAAAACAACATACTTAATATTTTCTTTTACAAATACAAGAAAGGGGAAAAATAATTACATTATGTAAAACTTTTATACATTTAAAATAAAGAATTGACAGCTACCAATATATAATATTATATACTGTTTCTATACATTTATATAAAGATATCAGATCAATAGAAAGTGTATTTATTTATGTATGTATTCTAAAAAAATTATTATTATTTGTTAGTAACAGGGCACATTTTTATATCAACCAACATTCCGATAAGCTTAACTTTTTTTTTTCTTTGCTTTTCAAAATTACTTTATTAGTAGTATACTTACAAACAACCAAAAAAACAATTCCAACCTGAAATACTTTTTTTTTTTACCAATCTTTGAATCCCATTCATAAACCCTTTCTGATTTTATTTTACAACATTTTTAGAAAGGCACAGAGTGATGTAAAAAGGGGATATGCGACTGGCAGTATTTTTTATAATTATTTCCAAAAAGGAGATGTATATATTTTTTTTCCATCATTTTAAAATGATCCTAAAAATATTATGATAAAAAAAATGAAAGGCATATTTTTAGATTCCTTATAATTAGAATCTTAAAAAGTAGAGATATAATTTTACTTCATGTATGTATATTATATGTAGCTACTATATACAAAAAAACACTATACATGTTTTGTTCAGAAATGATGTGTATGTAGTTAATATAGTTGGCTGACAAAAATAAGGCCTCTCCAAGTGTATTTTATTTTCTTTCTTTTTCAAAGACGGAAATAGGTTTCTGGGTGGCAAGATTTATTGTTTAACATTTAATTAATTATTTACTTATCTCTGAAACTCTGGCAGTGGCTTCACTAACTTCTCATGATAAGCTCGCTGCACGCTTTCACAAACAAAGCGATACTGGCTCTGAAATTAACAAGAATAAACAAACTCAATTTTTGGTTTACACAGATTTACATCCTGATTACTACGAGAATATAATATAAGAAAACCGAGAGAACAAAACTAATAAAAATTTACAATTACATTGAGCAATTTTGTTACAATTGTTACTGCTATTGAACAATTGAACATCAGAATTCAAGGTAATAATAAAAGGATGCCGCATGCTATTTATAGTAACAAACAATGATAAAAAGTATACATACCGGGGTTTGTATCATCATAGCTCTCTGATCCCTCATGGAGCGTACAATATCCAGAGGGTAGACAGGTTCATTTGCCTCTACGAGGCACATGGCAGTCTCCATGAGCACCAATACTCCAGTACGACCAATACCTGCAGAACAGTGCACGACAATGGGTTCTGTGTTTCCAGCACGGGCCTTGCGTACTTTCTCACAGAATGAGAGGAAGTCATCACATTCATCAGGCACTCCGTGGTCTGGCCAGGCCAAGTACTGCATGTGAGACACTTGCCGCTCCTCACCCGTCTGCAACACATAACAGACCATGACAGTGAAAAGCAAGCCTTTTTTTTTTTTTTTTGTTTTGTTTTGTTTAATAAATTACGTAGCATTTTAAAATAATCAATAATCATTGTCTAAACACAAAATTGATATTGTAAACATCATTAAAGAAGCAAATATTTTCATAAAAAGTAACAATATAAATCAAACAAAAACTTACATTTAACATGCTTGCCAAGTATCTAAAAATAGCAGTAAAAGTGTGATGAAAGGGCACCATTAAATGTCATAATAACTTACAATTTTGAATTGTGTAACAGTAACACAGTACACAAATAATAATAAAAAGAAAGTGCTGTATTTTTTTCCCCCCAAACATTAAAGCCACAGAACTCATTGAACAAAAGCTTGTCTAATAAAAGGTACAGTACTGGTAATATCCTAACATACTTGAAAATCAACGTTGACTTGGTCGGTCATTGATTTATAACTTATTTTCCATTCACAAAATGGCATATGCCTGATTATGACGTTACAGCTAGCTTGTTTTACTTGCGCGTGGACCAGCCAGCTGTGACTCCATTGTCCACATCTGCCATTTTGTAAATGGAAAATAAATTAGAAACCAATGACTCCGTCCAAATTGTTCTAGATGCCTTTAATTACTAAAATATCCTTTATGGGCGAGATACACTAAAGATCTTAAAATGTTTTAAGCATTCTAAATAACTGTAATGAATAGACCACATAACGTAATTATTTATATAGCAGAGAGAGAGAGAGAGAGAGAGAGAGAGAGAGAGAGAGAGAGACCTGCATATTGCATTATGTTGCTAAGTATTATGTACAGTATATGATATGTAAATAGAAAACAATACAAATTATTGCAAACAGATAAGTTCTCACCACTGAGCTCTTGAGCAGAAACTCTCTGAAGGCAAAGCTTGCATCTTCGGTCTCATGTGAGCAGGACAGATGTAAATGTCCTAACTCTAAGGGTGGTTCTCCAAGACTTGGCCAGTACTTATGACATTTGACACGACCTCGCTCTACTACTGTTGTCAGCATCACCACCAGCGTGCTCTGGGCCTCCAGCACCATCTGCCAGAAGTCAAGCACCGTGCTCGGCAATGGACCTGAATATCAACACAGAATATCAACACTTTGTAAAGTGTTACATTTATATTTTTATAACTTTTAAAATCAAGTATGTAACTGGAAGATTAGGAAAGTTCCCCCCCCCCCCCCCCCCCCCAGACTGTATGGTGTTTTAATATTGCAGTGCAATTATTGCCATTAATAAAAGCATTAGATTAAAAAAAAAAGAAAAAAAAAAGAGGGGTATCTGCATTTTTGTTTCATGCTGGATTGAATGGAAGAAAAAAATCCCCTTGATAAAACACAGTATCACATGACTTTTTATAGCAAGATTAAATTAAATTTAAAATTTTACTGCTATGAAACACAATAATAATAAAATAAAATATAAGTAGCTTGTAATAAAAAAGTAATAACCTGTATGTGGCATACATACCTTGAGTAGCAATGTATCTGTTGATGATCCCCGAGCCTGGAATCTCCATATTTATCAGATTGGCATTGATATAATCTCCTCCTTCTGCACCAGTGAGAATCACTCGCGTAGTATCATCTGAAAGTTACAATGTTAGTAACTTGTTTTCACACTTACAAATTATGTACACAAAAATGTCAGTTACATTATCAACACATTAAACATAGATTGACAATGCCATTCTTGAGTGTAACTAAATTGCACGTAACAACATAAACAATGTAATTTTAATGTAGCAAATATTTTTGTACAAATGTTTAAAATCTGATTTGACCAAAAATGGTGAACTTAAGTGTTTTAGTGACACTGTGAGGAAGTCTACACGAAGTTAACCCCTAGGTTTGAATACATCATTTGAAAGAGAAAAAGTAGTAGATAAACTTGGCATAGGCAATTACCTGGAAAATTGACGTTTTATTTAATAAAAGAAGAAATAAAACATTTCAATTCCCACCCCTTAGCTGACAATGGCGTCATTTGTTTACATCTGATTTTCAATTGTCTTCTGGATTTCAGACGATCCCATTGTTGAAAGTCGGCCGTTAGCCGTTAAATTTTTTGAATTTGTAGCAGTTGCATGAAATCCAGAAGACAATTGAAAATTGGATGTAAACAAATGACGTCATAGTCAGCAAAGGGTTGGGAATTGAAATGTTTTATTTCTTCTTTTATTAAATAAAATATCAATTTTCCAGGTAATTGCCTATGCTAAGTTTATCTGCTATTTTTTCTCTTTCAAATGACGTATTCAAACCTAGGGGTTAACTTCGTGTAGACTTCCTCATTCTTGAATATCCTAATATTATGTTTATATATAAAAGATTTGATAGAAACACATAGATAGATTAGGAAAAATTGGGGAATGGGAGATAGTGTGAGCTTATGCACTTATACAGTGACGCGAGATAGAGAAAATATTCTAACCCAGGCCGAAACAAAATTTGCTTTAAACATTAAATTTGCTTTCTGTTTTTTCAAAAATTTTTGAAAGAGCCTATATGTTTAGGCTTTTATCATTTCTAGAAGATTCAAAAATTTTAAATAACTTTCAGCATGGTTTTAGAAAAAAAAGATCAACTGAATCAGCAATATTTGACTTAATAGATAGTATTTTAAAAAGTTTAGATGGCAAAGAAAAAACAGCCGGTATTTTTTTGGATTTATCAAAAGCTTTTGATGTAGTTGATCATGAAATTTTATTACAAAAACTTCAATCATATGGGATAAGGGGAAATAGTTATAGTTGGATAAAATCCTTTTTAAAAGACAGAAAACAATATATTCATATTACAAAGCTAGAAGATGGTAAGGAGGTACATTATAAATCGGACAATAAAACTATAAATCATTCTGTTATCTAAGGCTCATTAATGGGCCCAATTCTGTTTCTAATTTATATAAATGACCTCCCATTACATGTTGATGACTCGGTTCATCCTGTTGGTTATGCTGATGATTCTAACTTCAAAGTTACTGCACCAAACAACACCATTCTTACAAAAAATATTAAATCACTTATTTCTGAGGTAAAGAATTATTTTAATCAAAACGGTCTTAAATTAAATGTTGATAAAACAGAAATATTACAATTTCAAAATTTAAGAAATAAAAATGATACTTTAAATGAAGTTAAATGCGAGTCTGAAACCGTTAAAATTGCAAAGAAAACAAAATTTTTAGGCATAATAATTGACGAAAATTTAAGATGGTGTGAGCATATTGATTATATTTCTAAAAAGCTTGCATCTACAATTTTTGCAATACGAGAACTTAAGCATGAAAGTCAAATTGATTGTTTAATATCTATGTATTTTGCTAATTTTCATTGTCATGTTAAATATGGTGTGGTTTGCTGGGGTAACTCCATCGATGCAAATAGAATCTTTAAACTACAAAAAAAAGTCATACGCATAATATGTGGTGCTAAATTTAGAGCTGAGTGTAGAGATCTTTTTAAAATTTTAAATATTTTAACTGTACCCTGTGTTTTTATCATGGAATGTGCTATGAAAGTTAAACATAATATTGAGTTTTTTAAAAGCCATGAAATAAATCATAATCATAATACTAGAAATACAAATAAAATTGGAAGTATATATAAAAGAACTGAAATGTATAATAAAGGTCCTTTCTGCAGTTGTCTAAATATCTATAATAAATTGCCATTGGATATGAGAAAACAAAATAACTTATTAGCATTTAAGAAAGAGCTAAAAGTTTTCCTATTAAATAAGCAGTACTACTCAATTGATGAATACATGAATGATGACACAATTTAAATACAAATTTAATTTTGTACATTGTAATGTTGTTTTCTCTTTATTTGTTTTATTTGTAAATGTATATGTTATATGTTATTGACAATCATTTCTACATTGTCATTTATGGCAATAACCTAAACTAATGCATTTTATTGTGTTATGTATGTTGGATGAAAGAAATGAATTTTGAATTTTGAATTTTGTCGTATGTAAAGTGGCCCAAATTGCTCTGTAGAAAGCGAGCTTCATTAAATAAATAAGGGAATTTTGGCTTGCATATTGGTTTAGACGGTGTGAGCATTGCGCATAGCACACTGTCATTTTCAGCACCTCATATCTCTAGCCATGGACAGCTGTTTTGTCCTTACTGGGACTCATCAGCATGGCGAGGAGAGAGAAGCCTCATGCCCTACCTCCAGCCTCCTTGAAGGCTGGAAGAGAACTGAGTGCCTGACTGACTGGGCTGCGGCAATTTATACCCGCGGCCGTGCGTCGTCAGTGAGGCGCGGAAAATTCCAGACGCGCGCGCACTGTTCAAACTTCAAACCGCCAAACCAAGTTGCAAGCCAGGGATAAAAAGTAAAAGATGAGAAATAGCGGGATAAAATAGAGGGCATGAGGCTTCTCTCTCCTCGCCATGCTGATGAGTCCCAGTAAGGACGAAACAGCTGTCCATGGCTAGAGATATGAGGTGCTGAAAATGACAGTGTGCTATGCGCAATGCTCATACCGCCCAAACCAATATGCAAGCCAAAATTCCCTTATTTATTTAAGGAAGCTCGCTTTCTACAGAGCAATTTGGGCCACTTTACATACGACGCATTTTGTTTCGGCCTGGGTTAGAATATTTTCTCTATCTCGCGTCACTGTATAAGTGTATAAGCTCACACTATCTCCCATTCCTCAATTTTTCCTAATCTATCTATGTGTTTCTATCAAATCTTTTATATATTATCAACTATCGCACAGACGATTTTTTCCTAATATCTAATATTATGTTTCAGATTTATTATGATTACAATACTACAATTTACTATACATTATTATCCTACTATACAGCACTATCATAAAATTAACATCTACAATCAACTTATATGTTTATAACAATTGGTGAATTATTAGTAATGATTGGGAATAGCTATTCAAAATTTAAACAAAGTGCAAATGAACAAAATTATTCAATGAATACTTACAAGGAGATATATCTCGATATCTATTCTTAGCAGCATTATCAGGTTTCTTGGACTCATTTGCCGCAAGGCCTGGTTTCTTTCGATAGAGTTGTTCAAACTGCGCCATGGCCGCGCCACTCTCAAGTCCCTCTGCTAGGAGCAGGAGAGACTCTGCAAGGGCATCAGCACGTGGTACTGCTGCTGGGACGTGTGGCACGTCAAGCACATACTGGAAGGCAGGCTCCTCTGCATCTCCAGCCTCATACACTGCAATCATCATCACTCACTCTAAACTTTTGCTCTTTATCTTAAGGTTAACTGCTGATAACATAGGTCACTTTTTTTCACTTTTACTCTAGTGCTTTAAGAAAAACTAATTCAAAGTCTTCTTTTGTAATGGTAAAGAACATACTGTACTAAGTACAATTTAAGTTTAAATTAACTAACACTTTGAGCCCTCTGCCCAGCGTCAGTGACAAGTTCTACTAAATGGCAAAGCCATTATAAAGCCAAGAGTAAATTTGGTGCTACTTTACCATTTTGTGCTCTATCCCCATATTTTCTTCAGATCTCCGCCTCCTGTATTTGAAATTAGAGACATCCCAACCCTGTGCCTATATATTTAACTATCATTTTAAATTCTAACTTCTAAACTAATGCTCTAATAATTTTTCATTTTTCAAAAAAGATTATAATAAAACATGCGTATAGTCTACTTACATATTCATAAATATATATATAGGCCTATATATTTTTTTTTACTAAAAGATATAAAGTCAAGACTTACCATTAGGCCTAACAGTGAGTACTAACTCTCCCCCTGGCTGAGAGTCTCGCGATGTCCTGATGAGGTTCACTACTTGATCATGGGCAAGACCACTTACTTCTCGAGCATTGATTAGCAATACCTTGAAAAAAAAATGTTGAGTATCAGAATTTTCTATATCCTATAATTTTCAAATTTAGAAATAGAAGTTAGTTACCTGGTCTCCCTCATTGAGTCTTGGGTAACATCGATCAGCTGGAGTATTGGGAGCCACTCTGGACACAAGGATTGGCATACCTAGGTCTGAGCCTCCTTTCACATTAAAACCAAAACGTCCTTGGTCATCAGGTTGGATACGTATTGTCACCAGAGAATCATCCTGCAATAAATTAATAATGTAAAACCCTTTCTATTTTAATATAATACTACATGATAATAGTATACTTCAATTGGTATTAAACTGAGTAGCTTTGAACAGTACATACCTGAGTCTCTAGGTAAGGAGGGATCTCAAAATTGGTTCTCTCAGATTCAGGGACGTCATCAGGATAGACAGCTCGTGGTGGCACCACTGGGGCAAAGGGAACTTCTCCACGGTCTAAAAATCCACCCTCACTGAAACAACAAAGCAGTTAACATTAAATTCAATAACCAGCCTTCAACTATTTTCAATAACAACACTTTGTGATAACTATTACTGGCAACATTTTTCTTTTCTGTTATTTAGTGCTCTCTAAACTGATATGATATATGATAATATGATATCTACATTGATGTATGATATTAGTATAGAATAAGGTTAAGGATAAAAAAGGCAATCTTGCCTTACCCTTTGCCTTAATAAAGACGTTTTTGAATTGAACAAGGAAGTGACCTTGGAATTATATCATAATTGTAGTTTATAATGAAAATTTCAGTAAAATCAAATCCAATAGAGTAATTTACTGACACTAAACTATAAATATACTTATCAAATATACAAGTCAAACTAGATCAATGTTTGCAGTTCAACTTACTCATCAGATGGTAGACCATCCTCCCATGCTTTCTTTGGCTCCCTTGCTCCCAAAGACTGAACTTTATTATCAAACGAACGAGCAGTTCTAGTAGAGGGTAATACCAGCTTAAGTTTCTCTTCTGGAGGTTGTGGTACTGTCTGGCGAGCAAACTTCCTGCTGGGAGATCTAAAACATCATTAATACTCCCAATACTGACTGCATCAATGTAAGAAACAAATTTTGTAGTCTTTAGATTGTTCTCTACAGTGACCCATCGTTTTCTGATCAAATGGTGATAGCAGCTCTTATTTTTTCAACAGCTCACATTTAGAAGCACTATGATTGGTTGTAACAACTTGTGCACACCTCATCACTTTTTTTTTTTTTTTTTTTATAGACCTCACTCCAGTGTCTACTTTAGTGTATGGCTATGGTTACATATAAAAAAAGTTCTAAAATACCATAGGCAGTTCTTTTAAAAATGCATGTATAGAGTACATGTGCCATTTAGCTTTAAATTATTCAACCACATGAAAGCTACCAAGTAGACCCAAATAGTATGCAATACCATTTTTACTTATTTATTTACTTTAAGAATATTTTTAATAGAATTTTAATTACAAGGTTATGTGATTAACAGAGCTGTATGTAATCTTATAAATTACTACTAAATAAAATCACAACTATACAGCTACCATGATAAAAAAGGATTTTAATTTTTAAAGTCAATATTAAAGAAAAGGATAGAATAACCAGCAAGGGCCTTACCACAGTAGAAGTTCTATGGAGAGGTCGAAGTCTTGCATGGCATAGTGTTTTGTTATAAAAAAGTTCATTTTATAACTGAGAGCTTTCGTCATATATTAATGACATTATCAATCAAAGAAGAAAATTACTTGAGCACATCACCGAGCAGTGTCTTGTCTTGTACAAGACAAGTACAAGACAAGACACTGCTCGGTGATGTGCTCAAGTAATTTTCTTCTTTGATTGATAATGTCATTAATATATGACGAAAGCTCTCAGTTATAAAATGAACTTTTTTATAACAAAACACTATGCCATGCGAGACTTCGACCTCTCCATAGAACTTCTACTGTGGTAAGGCCCTTGCTGGTTATTCTATCCTTTTCTTTAATATTGATCCTAACCTCGATGTTTTTTTCCTTAAATTGATTTTAATTTTTAAAAGAAAAAAAATCTGATTTGCTAAATTTTAATGTGTTTCCAGTTTGTTACTACGTGCATTGATGCTAGCCTAAATTAACCTAAATAAATGTATAAAATTACATTGATGCATTTGATTGTAAAAGATACAAAATAAGTATTTTTTAAATCTAGTTTGGTAAAATTACCTGATGAATGTTCTCTCAAGACGCGCTCGTCGCTTGCTCTCTTCGACAGTTTGAAACTCTGTACGACCTGAGTAACGGAAACGAGAGCCAAGAGAGAAGACAAAACGTCTTGCCCTTGCTCTAGGAGTATGTAGACGGAAGAATGTATGGTGTTCTACGCAAGACTTCCACAGGTTTTTAGATGACCTGTAGCTCACCATGTTGAAACCAAGAAGAGTATCATAGTCTTCAGACTAAAAAAATATGATGATTTATGTTAAAACTTATCCATAAATCTTTCTTTAATTTAATTGTTAAACAAAGTAGAGTAAAAAAAAAAGAAAAAAAAAAGAGATTAATTACTGTAGATTAAGTTAATGCTGTACTAAAAAATTAAAAATAACAATAAATGCTTCTTAACAAAATTAATAATAATGTAAAAAATATCATAATAATAGAGAGTAAAAGGTAGACAGAATAGAGTACAATGAATTGAAAATTGATAAACGGCAAAGATTATCTTATTTATTTATAGTTAATTGGGACTTGGGATAAAATGTTCCCAAAAATGTTTTCCTTCTAAACAAAATGCATACCAATTAGCAGCAAAAGACAAGCATTATTTACCAGTTAAGATATAGCAATATAATATTGCATTCTTCTTATCTAATAGAAATGCTATATATGTATACAGTATTTATATGAAGAATCACATGAATAAATCTCCGTATAAATGTAATGTATTGCCAATTAAAATAATAATAATAAATATTAATTACTTACTGGTTCTCTGCGTAGCTGAATGAAAAATTGTTTCCTCTTGAAAGAAATCTTGACAATTTTTGACCAAGAAAATGTATTGATTCTAATATTATTCTGGAAAACTACAAGTCCAATAGAAGTCACACCCAGCTGAATTTCTTTATTTGTATTATCCTGTTATTAAGATAGTAAAAATTAACATCATTTGAGTCAACATAAACATTGTACGCTTATGTTTGGGTACCAAAGAGAGGCAAGAGGTAGATAAAGTAAGGTGGGTGACAGAGGTTACGTCAAGGTATAGAAAAGTTAGAGAAGGGAAATGTTGGTGTTTTCTAGAAGAGATTCTAAAAGGATCTTACCCTTACCCTAGCTCGATGAAGGTCAACTCCATACATTTCAAGTCTTTTAGCATGATCCAGGAAATTAAACTCTGCATCTGCAGGAGTCTGTCCTCTGTAACATTAAGGAAACATTTTTTTAATCAGGTCGGGTATTCAATTTTTATATTAGTTTTTACTTTTAGGATGTTAATAAAATTCAAAACATTCACCTTATCTGTGACAATGCTTGTAAATCATTTTCAAACTTGCACTTTGGAAAAAATAAAAAAGGCTATATAAAAGTTATTTTAAATTGGAAGGGTAATAGAAAGTGTGCAAGGTATGCACACAAATACTTATCAATAATACCACGGCCTTTAATAATGTTAATTGAAAAAATCTAAACTCTAAAAATAGGCACATTTTCACTAGATTTGCAGTGCACGGTTTTCACCATAAGATTTGCGTAATTAAAGAGTACTGTACCACGAGTGTGGTACCTCATGTAAATGTAAATTGTGTGGTGAGCAATGTGATCAATATCATTTGCTGAAATGTACTAATTGTAGCATTAGTCTAACGGCATATGCTCAAGAATAATGTTTAAGTTGGGAAATCAGCTACTACGGGATTTGATTAAAAAGTCGTAAAGAAAAATCTGAAATTTTTCATGGTGATACATTAGGTTAAGGCAACTCCAAAAATGTAAAAGTTTTGGGAGGTCACCATGCTAGATTTTGAATTATGATATTTTGAAGTTTAAGTCCCATAAGAGGCCATGTTAATTTAAGTAAATTTCAATAAATATTTTCTCTCTTATCTGATTGTCACGGGTATTGAAAATTTTATCATTAAGTTTGAGGTGACATCAAAAAATTAAGAAGTTTTCTTTTTTAGATTTTGAGATACAAGCCATCTAAAGACAACCCTTAATGTATGTATTTAATTTAATATTCTTATTTTGTAAATTTATGTTATGTTGTACACCATGAGTGATTATTGAATAAAATAGAAAAATTAAGGAGGAAAACATAACCACTTAAGGGAGTAGGGGACTGACGTCGGCCATTAGACTCATAAGTTTTCTCGTCAAAAAAATCTGAAATTTTGCACAATGATACTTCAGCTTAAGAGAATTTCAAATATATAAAAATTTTGGGAGGTCATTGTGCAAATTAATTTTATATGATTTTTTAAAATTTTAAGCTTATAAGGCCCAAATGTTAATTTCAACAACATTTTTCTTATTTTCGGGACGGTCAAACGTCATGAAATTTTTATCATGCCTAGGTGTGACCCTAAGCTACGCAATGACACCAATTTTAGATCTAAAACACATCTAAATTTTGAGATATAAGGTCGGTACCCTACTCCCTTAACAATAGAATTACAAAAATTAATTTAAATTTATTGGTTAAAATATGCAAGCATTTTGCACCAGGCAGTGGTACTAGCAGTAAAAAAAAAAAAAAAAAAAAAAAAAAAAAAAAAAAAAATCATTTTCTAGCCCCATTACCTGACACTAGTACTTGCAGAATATCCTCTTTATCTTTTTGCTTCCCATATTACTAAGTTTAGCACTTTTTTTTTTTAATGTGGTTTTGAGATATATTTCTATTGTTTCATCAATGACTCAATATGGCTTACTTGTGCAGCTTGTGCAATTCAGCAATCTTTTTCTCCATCTCCTCAGTCTGTCCAGGAATAAGGGGCAGTTGATTCAGGTAGCCTGGACTGTGGTCATCTGGGTGAAAGTCGCCCAGCTCGGCTAAAATTAATACACATTTGCAATCAGTAATTTTTCTTAAAATATTCAATGTTATACTGTACAAAACTGAACAAGATATTTTGACACACAGATCAGTTGTTGTGTCAAGTAAGAGCCTCATAAATAAAATAATAATACAGTATGTAATAAACTTTTTACATAAAAGCTAGTATTTAATTTCAAGCATTTTCTAGCTTGACTAGTAATTAATAATTTAAACAGAAAAAACTTTGCAAATAAGTCTAATGGAAGATTGTGCTAAGCTGTTTAAAATAATAATAAAACTAAAGTTGAGCATTCACAAATGACTGCAGTTTTAAACTTACATTGCACAGCATAGCTTGCAAGGAGACAAGCAGTGCTGGGAGGTACAATAAGCTTGCCATCAAGAATATCACGACGTAACTGCAGGAAGAAATGATAACGAGTGTATTCTTCTTGCAGTTTGCTAGGATCAGTTACATAGAATTTAACTCGGAAATACAGCTGCCCATCTAGAAATTAAGAAGAAGAAAATTAGTTATTCGCCAAACTTTCCTAAACTTTGTAGACAGATGTAAGCAATAAGGTTAGAAACAGTACTGGTAGGTAAGTATAAACTGAATGAAAAAAACAAAACAGAAACAACTTTGGTTGAAATAAGATAACTGCATGAGTATACTGAGTATATGCATAATTAAAAATTTTAGCTTGAAATTTTGATATTTTCTCAGCATTTTTGCAAAAAGAAAGAAAAAAATGCAAATGTACATGGGAAATAGCATTTTATGATAAATAATTTTAAATTATACAGAGCCTCTAAAAATAATTTACTGTATTTAAAAAATCAAAACTTACTTCGTAGCTGCTTTTTCACTAATTTTAGTGGATCCAGCCAACGCTATGAACAAAAATAAGTCATTGTTAAATTTTTGTAGTGAAATAATCCAGTAATGTGGCATACCATTAGGTCAGAATTTGAAGCGGAGGGAGGTGCACCATTGTCAGAGAACTGCAACCCAAAGTAATCTTTTTCTACCAGCTCCAAGTGTTGAAATACAAGATCTAGGAGCTCCTGGCCCTTAGCACGTTTCTATTCAACAAAATAACGTACATTATAGATCATCAATCAATCTACTTACTGCGTATTGTTTCTTATTTAAGTGATGTTATTTTCTTCTTCTTTTGTATTTTACTGACATCTGATACCAATGCCTTCTCAATTTAAATTACTATTCTGTCATCAAAATACAAGTAGGGATAACTTCACACTTACCTCTAGTTGAAACGTATGCTGAGAGTCATCTAAGAAGGTTACAGTTGCGCTGACAGTCTTGAGACTTCGGTCACGTGCCAGTTCTGTAGCTCTTACATGGTAAGTTCCACTAGAGCCACCGAAAGCTCGCCGCGACACGCTCTCTATCATGTTGCGGCTCCTTTAAAATAAAAGAAAAGACAAAGATATAAGTTTTTAAAAAAATACAGTAATTATACCGGTAATTCATTATCTTATTACTGTAACATTTATAGAGTGTACTATCACATTGAGGTGTAACTTACTCGTTTTTTTATTTTTATATATTTTTAATTCCAATTGTGACTCACCTCTGTGTCAACTGGTCCAGTTTGACAGAGGGATGTTGTCACAGTTATTGAGTATTATTGTTAACCATCTTGCATCATACCACGATTGTCTGCCTGAAACAATAATTAAACAAATATTTTTATAATTTAAAATCTACATGATATAGGTACGTATAAATAATATATATTATCATTATCAGTAGTATTTCATATGTATGGTATATGATAAAAGATGTTAAGTATTATATTATTTTTATCAATAAACTTTTGTTTATTTAGATTCAAAATTGTCAACCTGACTGGATTTTATTATTGTTATTATTATTTTTAGGTGTATAGTAATAATTATCCTAGTTATCAGCAGATCGCTTTTTTTTATTATTATTATTTTTTACTGTTATGTTGAGTTACTGTATAATGTTTTTAAAGTTAAAGTTCACGGACTTTTTTTTTCTTTCTTCCCTTCTACACTGTAGTACAGTTACACAAACATGGTGAATTAAAACAGAAATATATATATTTACCTGATGTGACACTCAGTCTCATCATTCAGCAAGGAGAATTTTGAAAGGCACTCTGAAATAGACCAAAATGCATCATAATTTTAATATGTACATACATAAATAAACAATACTCAAATACTGTCAAAATACTTATTGACAATATTGTCTATATGCCTATTAATACTAAAAAAATATATGTATGTGTATGTATAAGTTATACATACACATACATATATTTTTTTAGTATTAATAGGCATATAGACAATATTGTATAAGTACAATACATCATGCAAAATGCGCGCATAACTATAAACTTAATTATATGATATCATGATATGTATGTTCCTACTTCATGCATATTTGTGTCTACACATTCAAATCAAATACAGTAATGTTCGTATAAAGAAAATGTAGTGAAAATAAATTGCATAATTATATTTTCGCAACACGACAGGCAAGGCTGAGGATATGCATGTATATGTACATACATTTGAACTTATAAAATTAATGTTATGTGCATACATACAAACATATATGTTAAATACATATACATACATATGTATCATGATGTGTGTATCATATCATTACGTACATACATATTATGCATGTATGTACTGTAATGCATAAGATTTACTATAATTCAACGTGTGTTCTTCCCTATGGATAACTTGAGCAAATAAAGGTACGAGATTACAAGCTCCCTGAACACAGGTATGCAAAGAAAAAAAAATTAACTGCAAATATGCCTAAAATTTGTTATGACTGAGCTTCATTCATGCAACTGCAAGTCAACAAAACCTTATCAGCGCATTTTCAGTGGTTTCCCGCCCGATATTTGCTTACCTTTGGTTCGTATACGAAATTTTGCTTGGACTTATAAAAATAATTCATTAAATTAAACTTGTTTTATTGATGAAAAGGCCGGAGTAAAAATATGAATAACCCAATGACAAAAATATGGGGCTTTTAATTTTTGTACATATGCGCAAAAAAAAAAAAAAAAAAAAAAAATGCGAAGACAGCGTCTAGCATGCACCAACCACTTTGTAGTAAAGAATTTAATATCAATTGAAGTCCATAGCATTTACAAATATGAATATTTAAATTATATTAAATATGAACACTTCATTTATAGTGAAGATTGAAACTTATTACGAAAGCATTGACTGATATTACAGAAATTAATCAAGTTAATGAGTTTTGACTGTTGAAGCTTTGTCAGCCATTCTGTGACTTTAAAAACACATCTCACCTAGCTTTGAAAGCTAGATAGTTAAATTTTACATACTTAACATAAAACTAGTTTATACTATTCACTTTATACTGATCAAAGCACTAAAAACGAGTCAATTTTCACGAAAAAATTGCGTTTTGTGTCTTCCTCAGCAGACAGCTTCCCCCTTCCCCTCTTTTGACCTCGAAAACCGCTTTTCGTTGCTCACTTTTTTTTTTATTCGTGGGAAAATGATAAAAGTTTTAAAGTCTTCTTTTGAGTTTGACTTTTTCCTCGCAAACTGCTCACAAACATTGCGCACCTCTCAGATCGCATAATAATTAGTATAATTATAATTACAATTAGCAATTAGCGTAAAAAGCACATGACATGAAAATCACCATAAATAATACAAAATACAAATAAAATAAAACACATAATTGCAGTAATTGCACTGCTGTGTTCTGTTCTGTGCCATTATAAAAGTGCTAGCATTTAAAAAAAAAAAAAAAAAGTATTGATGATATCCAAGTGCCGGTCTGTGAGTGAAATCTTGTATCAGATTGGGTATGATAAGTGCAATATTATTATGTAGGAGTAGGCTACTCCCGAGTAGGATATTTATTATTTATACGTGCATTTGGATATTAAAAAAAATGTATTTCATACTATAAAGAGTATAAAATAAAGTACAATTACATTATATCTATATTATACTGTACAGTATAACAGTATACACACACACACACACTCACACACATGACACCAAGTGTGCTCTATATTGGCACTATTGTTTACATATTTTCAGATTACATATTAAAGGTTTTAATTTTATTTCAGGCACTTATTTTGTATCGCAAAAACGTAATAAAACATAAAACTGAATTTTAACTCACACATGTGTCAACGTAAAAATTATTTAAAATAGTAAAATGCTTAAGATCATAATTTCATATGATAATGTCAATGTCTATAATGTAATGATACCCATTTTAATTATAAAATTCCCTTCCTATTTTCACTTTTTAACTCGTATTTTAATTATTTTATAGTATATCCTCTATCTCTTTTTATTTATTATTTCTTGATTTTTATTATTATTATTATTTATTATCATTATTATTGTAACTTAAGTTCAAGACCATGACACCTAGCACTTAATATTAGTCTTGAGTTAGCACAATGTTCTGTAAAAATAAAGCAGCATAAAATATTGTTAATATTTATTTAATGTCATTTTTTTTTTATCAGACAGTAATCGCAGTCACCTTTTCAAGATTAAATAATTTTCAGTGATTTTTCAGTAACCTGAAATTAATATATAATTATATAATTTATATATATATATATATATATATATATATATATATATATATATATATATATATAATACCTTTTTTTTTTTTTCACGATCACGTATATACGCATTATAACAATTTTTACGAACAATAATTCACGCGTCAGTGCAGCTGACAATATATATTACCCAATTCTTTGTTTATTTTAATTAAAGAGATCATGTGCGCAACACAAAAAACTGCAGCAGATATCGTAATATAGTATGTCGATTTAATATGTTATGCCATAGAAGAGCATTTCAAGTCAATTCTATTATACACATTATAATACACTTTCAAATGTTTTTATTATTATTCGACGTAAAATATTTCACCGTGCGAACTACATAATATATTATGCATTGCAGGTTGCAGGATATCACTACGTCTATACGACTATACGTATATGTACTACATTATAATATAATATGACTCGTTGTTGAAAAATAAACTACACAAACTATATATTTTATTAATATTATTATCCTCAACACAGGTAATAAACAACAGCTTTATAATATCATTATGGGAAAAAGTTAATTATTTAGATTTCCCAAAAAATGTTTATGGTTTTAATATTACATAGTACATCAAAATGCTAATTTTCTAATTAAAATATTATTTAGTTTTCCACGGAAAATATCTTAAATATAATACATTATGTGTATATATATATATATATATATATATATATATATATATATATATATATATATATATATATATATATATATAATTATATTATATACTGTATAGTGTATACATATATAATTCCCTTTCAGAAATTGAGTGCGTATATATAACCAAAAAGTTAATAATTTTATAATCAAACTCGCAAACCTTTTTTAAATTTCAATGTTTGTTAATATGTTTTAATATCTTCACAAAAATTCAAATAGTAAAATAAATTACATACTCACAAAATCCCTTGCTGTGAATAGTTCATTTGCACTACTGTATATTTTCGTATTTAAACTAATTGAGTTGATAACTATTAGTTTCACATTTTATTAACCAGCGTCAATTTAAAGTATATTTATATTTTTTTTATTAGCAAAACTAGACAGCATACAGCCAGAAGTATTACTGACATACTCATCCACTCACTTATACTGTATGCGTTTTAAAGTGTGTGAGAAACAATTAAGTATTAAGCTTTCTTAATAATGATATCTTAAAATCTTCATTTATTATTATATCCTTTCCATTAATAACAAAAAAGTGACAGTTGTTTTTAATAAGCATTTTTCATGGTCATACACAATTGTTTATAATTTTTATGTAATAATTTTGTTCTCACTACTAAAACGTAATAAAAAAATAATAATAAAAAAAAAAAAGTCACTTTCTCATTTTGAGATAAGGAAGGAAACAATTGGCATTCTTGCCTGTCGCTGGCGTGGCGTGGTGGCATGGCTTTACACGGCGCATGGCACGCGGTAAACTTTGCGCTCACCTGCAGACAGGTGTATATCGTACGATCGTACTCGCACACCGGAGCACCACTCTATCGCAGTTGCCAGCTCGTAGTGGTGGTGGTGCACGGCAACAGTGCTCTCTCTCTCTCTCTTTCTCTCTCTCATTAACTTCACGATCTCATCTCCAGAGAACATCTTCTCCAGCATCCACTCACTGCTGGACCACGAGTGTGGTGGTGTGAGTCATGGGCGTACTCACCCGCGCCTGCTCTATACTTTCTTGGCCACTGGTAAGTTCTAAATACCGAGTTCTGAATTTTTGATTAAAAAATTTTATGAGTCAATTTAACAAGAAATTGAATAAAAAAAAAAGGTCTTAATTAATAAACTTTTCTAAGAAATATGTAATAGTATGTCGTACTTTATAAACAAATGGAATTTTACGTAAAAATAAAAATAAATCAATCAATTGCAACTATATATAGATGAAGATTTTTTTATCCAACTCTATTTCATATTGTTCAATCGCTCCTATAAACTTATAATATAATAATATATTTTCAATCATTCACTCATGGTTATTAAGAAATTCATTCTGCAATGAACGCTCTATAAAATGAAAGCTAATTAATTTATCTAAGAAAAGTATGAAGAAAAAAAATTTTACTTTCACATTAATTTCGTATATTAGTTTGCCATTGATATTAAGTTCTTGATGCAGTGGTAAAAAAGGTAATAATAATAAACACGTAAAAGTGCTTTAATAAATTATTACATTGGTTTTTCATTATAGAACATTTCTCTTTATTCTTATTTTTTCCAACTTTAAATTTTCATTCTATATACGATACAATATTATATTGAACGTACATAAGAATTTATTATGTGTGTTCCATAATGTGTTTACAGCTAATAGAACTTTAATATAAGTCATTAATATACAACATATAATAGAATTTTAGCATTAACATAAATTCATGGACTATATATAAATGAAAATTATTTCACAATAAGTGCTGCCAAATAATCTGAAATGTATAACATTTTACGCGAGAAATATTTTTGAACTCAATTTTTACTTATAATTGTTACATGTTGCTGTTGGTAATTAAATTTGGTAAAGCATGTTAAAATTCTTGAACCCATTTTAGATTATATGTTGCGCTAACGTATTATAATATTTATTTATAGAGAAATTTTCCAATAGTTTCATAAAAGGGTAGACTGTCCTAAACCAGAGGTAAAGGATAATATATTATAGTGTCTTACAAATTACATAAACATATAAATCCTATAGAACTGTATTGGTTTTAATATATGATATCCCATGAAAAAAAAAAGTGTGTGCGAACACTGTTCGCACAGTGTTCCAAATTATTGGAATGCATTTGGAATGCATTCCATTAGGGTTCCGATATGTTCCACTATGTTCCTCTTTAAAAAATGAAAAAAAGGAATGCATTCCGAATGCATTCCAAAAAAAGTATGTTCCAAGTGCATTCCAAAAAAATCATCAAAATCATACTTTATAATAATTAAAATTAAAATATTACGTCATATTGATCTAATTAATGCAATTTTAGTGTAATCAATATACATTTTCACAAATTTACGTGGCATATACAATTCTTATAAACTGTATTGATGGCAGCAAAAAAAAAATAATAATAATAATAATTATAAAAAAAAAAAATAAAAAGATTCGTTACATATATTGCAAAATAATTATAAAAATATTTAATGATATGTTTATAGGCCTATATCCTATATGCATATTATGCACTTCGCAGTTTTAATTTCTCTATGCAAGTTGATTTTTTTTTTAAATATTTGAATAGATTTAACAGTTTATAACGTTGAAATATTATAGTATAATTATATAATTCAGTTCAGTACAATTAATAATAATTGTAGTATAATAATATACTACAAAAAGGAAAAATTGTCCTTGTATATAGAATATATAGCTCATTTAAGTAACTTATTTAGATTAAAAATTAACCACGGTCTAATTAATCTTTTATTTAATAATGAAAAGCATTTATAAATACTTAAAAATATTAAATAGTAAAAAATGTAAATTGTGTGTACTTAAATAGTTTAAATGTTATGTGTTTCATTATGATTTGAAATTTTGTAAGATAGAATTATGCCTGTAATTTGTAGTTTAATATTAATAATTAAAAATTTTAGTTTCAAAACCAATATTTCAGCAAGTAAAATGCGGAAATTTTAGAATTTGAACATTTTAAAGTATCGAAAATGTAGAGGAAATAATGAGCATTAATTAATTACTTTTAACATAATTAATTAATTTCAATATTTATTCAGATAAATTGATTTTAGAAACTGCTAATCAAGTCCGTCAGGCGACTTGCATGTTGTAGCTTTATATAGCTCGACCAAACTTTTAACTTTAACACAAGAGAGTGCAGCAGCAGCCCATTGCCAGGAGACCGTGAGACTTCAAAAAAAAAAAAAAAAAAAATCTAACTTAATTGCCCCTCTTGCTATATTGTTTTTGTTTTTTTTTTATTATTATTATCATTTTTATTATATGTTCCAAGTGGGTGCCAAATGAGATTTGGCACCCACTTGGAATGCACATGGAACCCAGTTGGAACATAGTTATTCAATATGATCCTTTAGCATTCTAAGTGGGTTCCAACTATGATCCAGGGAACCCTGTTGGAACACGATTTTTTTTTTCATGGGATGTAAATAAAAAAATTACAAGTTTTCTTTTGTCTATAAATAAATAAATATTCGTCCTTACTGTGTATTTATATCAAAGAAGGATATATCATAAAATCATATTTCAATTCTCTATATATCCCCCCTCCTTCCCCAATACTGAATCTGATACTGATAGATCTCTGCTATAAATAGCTTGTTTCTGTATAGACAACAAAACAACCATATATGGGCAACAGTCTGTGTGTGTTTGAAGTTATTATCCTCAACAGCATATTATGCTCGTTAAAAATAATGTCAAGGAACCAGTATATTATATTAAAACAAATAATAGATTCTAAGAACTATATAGTAAAATGTAAACAAGGTCCGTTTATAATTAATTTAATTAAATCCCTTTTTGATATTCAATATCCAGTAAAACAAGCTCTTGTAGTTCAAAACGAGAGGAAATGATAACGACGACAGTTTATTTTTTGCGCTCAGACAGCAGTCTATTTTTGCCATATGAATGAATGAATGACGCTTTTTACATGCACATATGCATGGCAAAGCACTTATTTCATGACATACGAGATGTATGAAGTATTATATTTATTTTTGTATTTGTATTACCACAGGCTGTGTGGGCGTCTCTGAATGTAGCTTTATTCTGGTGGGCGTATTTCCGTTACCATCATGAACCAAGTTATCGACATGTTCGATTCATTCTAGGGGTGAGTATATAAAACTTTAATTTTACAGCACGTAGTATGTAATTTATTTGCATCATGATGATCTCATCCAGGAAAATGTTTGGGTGGATTTTTGCATCATAGAGCTTTTGCTTTCAAACAATATGTTTTGACATTTATTTTGTTAAACCATTACGTGTTGCTGAATCACGCTATTGTCACATTTATAATCTGGTTTATTATAATAATGATATTTATTCATCTTCTTTTAAATCCTTCATAATATTAAAACATTATATTAATTTTTTTTCTAATCCGAAAAAATGTATACCTTTCATCTCAGTTATTAAAATATTATACTTTTATTGTTCAAGCATGGCGAAAGTGTGGTAAATGTAGGTTAAAATATAGAGTTTTTTTTATTTATATGATTTTTGCAGCATTTTTTATTTTTATATGTTGTTTTGTGTCAAATTTTTAGAAAAAAAAAATCAAGCATCTCGAAATTTTAATTACATGAATTATAAATATATTTATGATATTAAATTACGTATTTGTAACACTTTCATAAAATTAATATCTCCTTTCATCTGACGAGAACATAATACAATTTCAAAGTGACACACATTAAAACTTTCTGTAATATAGAAAAAGATATTATGTAATGTAATGTTGTTTTTTCTTAGATGAGCTTGTGTAAAATCTTAGAGATTGTTATGTTTATAAGGGTGTAATGAAAATTTTAATGTTGACAGCGCGGTCTGTGCGTGTCCCGCGGCACGGCTGCTGTGCTGCACGTGAGCGTGAGCCTCGTGCTCTTGCCCGTGAGTCGCACTCTGCATATGCTCGTGGCTCGTGCCGCGCTACCTCGCCGCCTGCCTCGAATCTGCTCCACGCTGCTGAGGCACGCTCGTGGCCTGCACATCGCGTGCGCAGTTACCATACTAGTCGCCTCAGGTATAATGTATACAATTAGTTATCTCAATCTGATATTAATTCATTAATGTTCTTGATTTTGTGACGTTAATTAAATAACTATAAAAATGATCTAAATTTTCCATTTCCCCTACCAGATTTTTTTTTTTTTTTTTTTTTTTTTTTAAATTGGTGTATCACATTGGTGCTGCGAAAAATACGCGGCTTACAAAAATGCATGTGCACGATTGTGACAATATACTTTACCATATTCTAATGAAGCGCATGCTGTTCTTATAAGAATAACATCGAAAATAGTGCAAATTTTTATACGGTAAAATATTGAATCACAACACAATCGTGCAGTATTGCAACGCTTTTTTTTTTTTTTTTTTTTTTTTTTTGTCATCGCTATAATATATTTGTAGTAAAAAAATCACACAGCAATGAAATATTACTTTTACAAAATAATAATAAATTTAAAAAATGCAGCTTTGAAATATCTCCAATATAGCAATTTCATTTTCCCTGTCACAATAAAAACCAAATTTTAATTGTTTAATTTTAATTTCGCAGTTATACACACCGTATCGCACGTTGTGAACGCAGTCAACTTTTCTCAACTTTACAATCCAAAGTACCCCAATATCAATTGGGCTTCATATGAGGGACAGGTAATTTTTTCAATGAGTTAAGAATTAATTTTTTTAGATTTTTAAACATTTTTTGACAAATTAGTAATTTTTCAATTTCAGAGTCCTGCGGAGTTGATTTTTACGTCAAGTAAGTATTTAAGTGATATAAAAAGTGCCAATCGGTTCTTCAATAAATGGTAGGATATTTGTTCTAATATTCTTATTCGTATTGTCAGTGGTTGGTTGGACTGGAGTGACGATGCTGGTGCTCCTCGTGGTGATGGCTCTGTCCTCTCTGCCGTGGGTGCGACGTGCTCACTACAACGTCTTCTGGCTCTCGCACCACCTCGCTCTGCCACTGCTCGGCCTCTACATTGCCCACCCCTCCAGGTGCGCAGGTAGATCACTTATACTCATTAATACCATCTCAGAAAATTTACACACATTATTCATTATATTTCTGTCGCTTAGAAAAATAAGGAATCACACTCGTTATACAGTTGTTTGGTGATCAGAATTTAGAATATTATGTATTTTTAACTAACTGTATATACGTTTCATTTCAGTGGTTTGTTAAAACAACTCGTCAATTCTGATGACTTCAAGCCAGAATGTGAAGATCAGAGAAGCAACTCCACTTTAGTTTGCAGAGACTTTGAGTTCAATGCTCCTACTTGTTATGTAAGTTTTTCGTTCAATAAGAATCTTACACCTATTTTTCAACTATCTACATAATATAGTTTTATTTTATTTAACAATGTATTACGTATAGATTTATTATTGCGACTTGCGACGTTGCTGAATTGATTCTAAGTATTATTAATAGGCGTGGATATGGGCGATGGTGCCACTCTCGCTGCTGCTGCTTGACGTGGGGTCGCGGGTGGTGCGATTACAAAGACCTGTGAACATCAGCAGTGCCAGTGCATTACCTGGTGCTGCGGTCGAAGTATGGCTTTCTAGCCCCGGCTTTGCTTGCACGCCTGGACAGGTATTAAAACTTAATAATAATAAATAAATAAAAGTTTAATCTGCGCCAATGTACAATTTTCCAAAAAGCATTTTTTTATAATTATATTTTGTAATGATACGTATAATAATTAAGAAAACTTTAATATTCATTGATGCAGTAACAACTGTACAGTATATAATATATATATATATATATATATATATATATATATATATATATATATATATATATATATAACGATCAGTAAATTTTTTTTGATTGCTTTTTATTTGTATATTATTATTATACTGTATATCATCAGATTTTCTACGATGATTTCAGTACATTTTACTGCAATGTTCATCGGTATCTGGACTTGAATGGCACCCTTATACTATAATAAAGGTAAAAAAAAAAAAAAAAATTAAATATTAACATTTTACCATTTATCTTTTTTAAAAAATGTGTGTATCATCTAAATTTATTATTATTATTACTGTAGTGTCCATCTGAAAAGGATTCCAGATTCACGGTTATCATCCGCGCTCGTGGAGATTGGTCACGTAAGTATATATTTTCTAAACACCAATTTGTACAATAATTTATTATGATAATTTTTTTTAGGAGCTGTGTGCCAAAAATTACTTTCAGCTGCAAAATCCAGTCAGTATATCTCCATTGAAAGAACACCTGTTAGACTAAATTCAATAAGGTAAAAAAATTAAATTAAAAATTTTAATCAGTCGTTTATTGTAAAATATTAAATGCCATATAAATAAATTTTATGACACGTTGTTTCAAAATAACTTATTTATCATCAAATGTTTGAACTTAGGTTTTACGTCAATGGACCATTTGCAAGCCCTCTTCAGCGAGTATTTAGTTGCAGGAATGTGGTGTGTGTTGGCGCAGGTGTTGGAATCACGCCATTTGCATCTATTATCAGGCATTTGCTGTAAGGACAATTTTGTATCAATTTCAATGAACTATATATTTGTGTTGAAAATATTAGAGCAACGCATTTCAATTTTGATTTAATTTCATATCCAGAGAAAACGATGTGACTTCTAATTTTCCTGAGAGGCTGCACCTAATTTGGTTGACCCCTGACCCACATCAGCTTTTGTGGTTTGCGTGGACAATCACGTCACTGCATACTAAAGTAAGATATAAACATTTAGAATTGAGAGTCGTAAATTAATTCAAATCTCCGTACAATAATATATTAACTATACAAGCATATATACAGTATAAAATAGTATAATTATGTTATACTGCACAATTAATGCTGCATATAAAAATTTTAATTGGCTTTATTAGCGCTACGTGAATGCATGTCATTCCCATATCGAACAATAAAATAAAAATTTAAATCACATTGCCTGCATATATATATATATATATATATATATATATATATATATATATATATATAAGTATATATATATATATATATATATATATATATATAAGTATATATATATATATATATATATATATATATATATATATATATATATATATATATATATATATATATATATATATATATATATATATATATATATATATATATATAAACTCTATTGAAATCTCAAAATTTTCAACATCTTATTTCTATTTCAGTATTGGGACCAAAACAAACCAGATAAATTTTCATTCAGTATTTATATAACTAAAAACTATGATCAAAAATATATTGAGGTAAGTTTTTATTTGATTATTTATTTCAATATTAATGCACTTTATTTTGAACATTAGAACGTAAGAGAAAGAAATTGAAGCATTTCTAATAAGTTTTGTTTACTTTCCTAAGTCAAAAGTAAATAATTTTTAAATTATATATACATATATTTGTATTTGTATTTAAGAAAAATCATAGAAAATTTCAACAATCTCCTCACAGTTACATTTTACAGTAATTCAAAAGATTTTAACGTGAATATTTTGTTCCTCTTAAACATAAATAAATAAAAATTAGAGTCATATGTGTCAATATGTCAGTCATGATGCTTGAAATAAATTATATTTAACTTACAGAATTTCGTAGGCAAGAGGTACCCATTAGTCACTATTCGAATCCTCGAGGGTCGACCAAATTGGTACTCGTTGTTTCAGCAACTAAGCAGTATTTATAGAGATAAGCAGAAAGTTCAGGTATTTGGATGTGGGTCCAGTAATCTCATGAAAACTCTGAGCTGGCATTGTGATCAAGCTAACCAGCTCAACGGTTCGAAGTATCAATTCATTCGAGAAGCATACTCTTAATTTAATTGTGATAATTGTAATTAATGCAAATAATTTATCAAACAATATTTTATTAATCTGCTTATAATGATATTTATTGTAATTTTTTAAGCCATATTAGCTTTTAGATTTTCAAGCTATAAAAATGAACAAATATTGTTTATGTTTAATTATAAGTGCTATGATGCTAATCTTTAATTTTTTAAACTTTTGTGAAATTTATGTTAAATAATATAATAGCAACTTTCAGATCTCAATAACATATAATATACTGTAATAGTAGATACCATAAAATTTCAAGACTTTGATTAAAAAATGTTAGAAATTTTAATGTTAGAAATGGCCTGCAAATTTTAAGATTACGTGTATCGCATGACGCGTTATATAATATATATTTCCCCTTCATCTTCTTCTTTTGGGTGAAATTAATACTGCAGTACATAAATATATTTTTACAGCGATACATAACGTATAAACAGCTATAAAAACATTAAAAAAATAAATAAATAAACAAACAAATAAAATATAACCCTCTGTTAAAAAAACTTTATAACTATAATATATAGTGTGTAAAACATATTATTCAGTAATTATTTATGTGCGCATATCTGTAAAAAAAATAATTAATAATGAGATTGTATTTTAATATGTAAAAATATTTATTAAATAATATCTTAACTACCATATAAATATATTAATAATATTATTAGGCATGCAACGACATTAAACAACAATCAATTACTATAATATATTATAAAACATTGATATTTTTATTGCTATATAAAACATTCGATAAGATTTCAATAACAACCATGTACAATATTATAAAAGTGTTCTAAAAAATTGGAATGTTTTTTTTTTAATATACAAGTGATGAAAATATAAATCATCTATTTACAATAAAAGTTTTTTCCTTTTTTCATTTCTAACACCGTAAAAATTTGCAATTATTTTTTTATTAATTAGTAAAAAATCATTTTGTTTATATAAAGATGTATTCTAAAAATTCTATTAATATTAAATGTGTTATTTACTACACAGGAAGATCGTAATTTTATTTAATTTGGTAGTTAATTATTTTTGCATAACTTTATATAACATATTTGAAAAGATATTGAACGTTTAAAAAAAAAATCTATACTTTTACTAAAAAAATTATAAAATTTCTTATAAATTCTTTAAATTTTCAAGTAATAACATTGAAAAAAAACTACCATATTAAATTTATTAATTCGTATAAAATTTATTTAAGAATACTTTTAAAAGTGTTTAAAATTTATAAAATATAACATTAAAAGACTTGATTACAAAACATGTACTTATCAGCATTTTTTTATATGCTTTTCCTATAAAATAATCTTATAAAGATATTATGAGCATTGAGAAAAAAAAATGTGATGATTAAAATATATAAACAGATCAGGTCAAATATAGTTGCCAACGTTAACAAAAAAAATTGAATCTCTCCGATTAAGAAACTTTGAGTAAAAGTAATACGCACACAAAATGAATTATTCATAGAATGTTTATCATGTTAATTCAATGATGATTATAAAATGTGCGTCATCATTTCATACAAAATAGCTTAAGACTATTCTAAATTAGTTCTATAAACCCCGTACGATAGCAATAACTCCATTATTAGACGGGACGTTTTGATGAGCAATATATTTTGTTCGAGATTTTAGTTGTACAGAAGTTATCACAGTTAAGTATTACATCACGTGAGAGATTCAATTTTTTAATATACCAATTTTATAAATAATATTGCATTTATATTTGATGTATGTATGTAGTCTTGTAACTAATTTTCTTATTGTAATAAAAAGTTCGAGGAGTGCGCGCCTGCAAATTTATTAGTTAGGCTTTTTGCTCCACAAACTACTGTCAACATGTTTTAATAATATTTTATATTTTATTATTCAGGCTCAATTCATACTACTTATTACTTTGAGCATTAACAAATTTAAAAGTTCACAGTAGATTGATATGCAAGAAGCCTAACCATAAAACTTGTAGGCGTATAAACTCACAAATTTTTGCCTATGGAAATCTGGTCTCTATACAGTACATCAACATTAGCAGATAGAGTAACGAAAATTTGAAATTAAACTTATAACAGACATATAATTATATAATAATAAAAGTGTTTTAATTTATTATTAATTTCAAACTAACGTAAAATATCATTCCATTCACTTTAAAATGGGCTGCTTTAACTGCCGACTGCCGCATAAAGCATAGCTTCACAATGGCCGTAACATTATAAGTAAATTGACATATTTTCATTTCCTTTATTTTTACAACAATGATAAATTTGCCTTTTTTTTTCTTCTTTTTTTTTTCTTTGCGTAGAATTTTACGTTCATTGAAAAGTTACTTACAATTATGAACCAGAATTCAGTTACTTGACTATAATAATTCATCAATACCATCATTCATGCACATAACACAGCCATATCATGATTTATAAACATCAACCTGATCTGATACTTTGAGAATAATAAAAGTGCACAATTATCCCAGCACCTCTATATGCAGATTACACACAGTAAAAACATTGCACGTTATATAAAATTGTTCGTTGTAGGAAACAACACCGAGATTTTGTTTTACTCTGGTTTCGACACACTTACGGCTGTGGCTTCAACGCAAGAAGTTTCAATTTCTCCATTATATCCAGTACGCTTCTGTCTCTTTGCCTTCCATTCTACAGCACAGAATGACAGAGTGCCGATAATTCCAGTGACTACCATGATACCAAGTTGAGGGTGAAGTCCAAGGTGACTACTGTAGAAGAAACTGGCAGCGGCAGCAATAGACTGAAATTATTAGATTTAGAAATAGTTAGAAATTTGACTTCATTCCAAGTGCATGAATATTTTCTAATCATTGTTCATTATCATCAAACATGCACAAAAAATTATTAGTATTAAAATAATCTTAAAATATTAATTTTTACCTGAGTAAACTTGAAGAGAGCGAAAGCGGGGGCACTATCTTCAGGGTATATTCCTCCCAAAATCGAGTAGATTTGAGTGTTGTAACAAGCGTCACCAAAGCCTAGGAGTAGGGAGCACAGCATCGCCAGTACAGCACTGTGTAACCACAATAAAAAATAAACATCATAGAGAGATAACAAAGTATAGTATTGTGTCAATTCAAGATATACAAGTTTTTATTTTCTTATGGTAACGATAAAAGAAATTATTATTTGCATTTTTTATCATGTTTGTTCATATATTGTTTTATTGTATTAACTTTTAAAAAAAAGTTTTGCGCAACGTTTTAAGTTTTTATTTTTATATAGTTTATAGTGTAATAAATTTGTATATTTTAACATTATTTTGTCATTATTCATTATGATGTATTTAAAATCTACCTTTCATTATTAATTTACATATATGAGATAAAGTATGAAATATAATTTTCAAATGCAGTCACTTACTTGCTTGTCATGAAAGCCTCATCATGAGTGTCACCAAATGGAGCAGCATTTGGTAAATTCATAAATATAAGGAAGAAGGCAACAATGTGAATGAGGAAACCAATGATAACAATGGGATCACGACCCCAACGAATAGTTTTTGTACCGAGAATTCCGAATAGTAATCCACCTAAAAAAAATTAAATTCAAGATTTAATAAAGAGTGTCAAGGCTGTGAACGATTGCTTGACTTTTGCAAATAATGTGGGTCAATTTAGCACCAACCCAGTTATTAATTCTGACCTGTGACTTCGCCCACTCCGATGAAGATACCAGACAAGCCCACCAGCTGCTTAGCTCCATCGCCAAATTGCAAAGTAAACCCGATACTTGGGCTGTATACTCCGCTGAAGAAAGAGAGTTCGATTCCTGAGGAGAAAAAAATGTCAAATTTATATCGTTACTATCGTTAGACACACTATAACACTACTACATTACTTTTTTTCCCGCTAAATTATGAAGAATAAAATTGCAAAGAAAAAAATTCTGATGAGTGTGTATTACGCATGAAATTTGATATGAATTAGCATTCATAACTGAATAATGATATAAGTTTTCATTGCACTAAATTTTGAATATTTACTATAATTTTTATGAAATAAAATGTGACAATTAAAAAGATAAGATATTGCATGTTGCACTCACCTGTGTAGAAAAATGTCAAGCTAAGTAAAAGCATTTCCTTGGTTAGGAAAAGCGAGAAAGATCTCTTGAGAGCGTCTAATGGTCCTCCATTCACTGTCTGTGGTGACTGAGCTTGTTCTTCTGAGGTCTGCGCTGCTCCCGCGGGTCTCAGGATTAACAGGAACACGATACCCACCGCACTGAGACCAAGGAGCACCAGGAATACCATGAAGCGAGTATCTTCGTCAATCATAGTCTTCCCTTGGAACTTGAAGTACACGAATAAGTTTCCAAAGAACATGCTGAAAATTATTAAAAATAATATATAAAAAAATAGTTATTTAAAATAAACGGAGATATTCATTAAAAAAGAGAAACTTGATATGCAACAATACAACATTAAGCTCGTAATTTTCTAACTTTTTCTGACTTTAAAATTCATAAAAATATTCAAAATTAACTTATCATATCGAAAAATTCTTAACACTCTTACTATGCGTGCCATAAAAAAACTACAAAGAAAAATGCAATGAAGGATGCAGTTTTATTACCTGGCCTGCAGCATGGCCCAGAAAATGCCTGAGTTTCTAGAGATGGTCGTGGAATCCGAGTTAAGGGTCAGGTAATTACCCTGACCGGTCCAGATGATGGCAGCTCCCATGCCCATCAGCACGGAGGCTGCGTACAACAACCATGTCTTCGGGATGAGGAAAGATGCGATGAACAACCTGCACAAAACCATTTAAACCATTCTCAAGTTTTATTGCAAATTTTAATTTATTTAGAACGCACAATCGTATACATTTTAAGTTCATACAAATACCAAAAAAAAAAAAAAAAGTGTAAATACGACAGAAGATTTTGTCTGCTTATCGCTTGTAATGTGACATTTTTTTTATTATAAGTTTTTGTTATGTTGAAAACTCGACTCTTTTTTCCTATAATATAGCCTATATATTAAAAAATAAATAAACAAACATAAAAGCAGTTTATAAATTTGGTCTATAATTTTAAACTGTATATTATGATGATATATAATTATAATTGTATTTTATGATATATTCATAAAAATAAGATGCACACATATGCATGATGCAAAGTTGAATTTGTTGCATAATTTATGAACGCATTAATTAAAACATGCAACCTAACTGAATTCAACGTAAATTTTATTCAAGCATGCATTATAATGAAGACATTTCAATGAATAAATATTTATGTCATAAGATCAAAGCAAATAAACACATTACACATTACATAAATTCATAAAAATGCAGTGGATATGAAAAAAACAAGTTAATTAACTATACTCAAGTGAATCTTGCTCAACTTTTATATACACATACTTGAGATTTATTTTTTTCAGTTACTACGTCGAAATTGTTTTCTGCAATAACATAATTATTATACTTACGAGTAAGTGACTGCACCTATAAGCATAGCAATCTTGGGACCCGTGATGCTAATAACTGAGGGTGCAAACCAGTTGCACAAAGCGAATACTGCGTAGATAACAGCCAGACTCGTGTATCCATCACCCACAAATGAAGGGTCATCATGGTGAATACTATCCAATATTGTTTTCTGTAAAGCAAGAACAAAGAGAAGAAATATATTATTGTATGGAAAATTATGGAATATTTTTAGATGCTTCGTGTAGGAAAGGTTTTAAAATGATCAATATCCATAAAAAAAGTAGAGTAGAATCATATATTATATTATATATTTATTTTTTAGCATGGAAAACATATGAAGATCAAAATGATATTTTACTGTTATACCAAGAAAACAATATTATGTATTAAAAGGATTAGATCGAGACTAATATGAAAAAATCTGTACAAAATTACAAGAAAAATTATGTGCATATCATTAGGATACACATTTGGGAAGCGGGAGAATCATGACATTTGTATTATGCTAAAAATGTTCCAAACAGTGATCTTAATTACCAAAGAAGTGGAATAATAATAAATCTTTGCAATATACGTGTCAATAATAAAATTTTATAATAAATTTCTAAATATTTTAATTTTATGTAGCTTAATTTTATGTAGCTTAATTTTATATAAGCATGCAGTCTTTTTGATTATGTTTAAATAATTAGTATTTAAATCTTTAGGTATAATATTTTTATAAATAATACAAAAGTAATAAACCGGAACCTCATAAAAATGTTAAGCTCGAGTATATATAATTATTATTTACAGTAGGTATTTCTAAGTAGGTACACAAACAATTTAGAAAGAAACTGAAGAATTATTGATGTTTTCTCTATAATATATTATATATATCATCATCATCATCATAACTAGAAAATATTGAGGTCAAATGAGATCGGGTCCACTGAATATAATCATTTACAGTAAACTAACACAAATCTAATGATTTTAAATAGTTGATTGATTGAAAGTTCATTATCTATTCATTTTTTTAACAAGCATTTTCCCTTTCTTCCTCTCTCTCTCTCTCTCTCTCTCTGTGAGTGAAATATTTTCTGTTATTAATTATATATGCTGTAACCATTTTGAGGTACTACAATTATGAACATTTATTGTGTTCATTATCATTATTTCCCCCTGATATTTGCTTGTGAAATTTTAAATTCTCTTGTAGAAACTTCATATCATAATAAATTATATGATAATAAAAAGGTTTTAAGAAAAAAAAGTTATTATTTTTATTTTATTATTATATCCAATGAATAAATGAACGTCTTTGAGAGTTAATAAAACACATTATCATCATAAAAAAATAATAACAAAACAAAGAGCTTGTAACTTTTGAATCTGAATAATGGTAAATAAATGGTTGCAATTTACATTCATTTTTATATGTTATAAGTTTTGTCATGTTTTTTTCCACTTAAAAAAAATCGCTACTATTTTAAAATTTCGCTTACTTAGTGATGTAAAAACTACATGATAAACAATAACGTTATCAGTCACATACACGCCTCTACATAGCGAGGTCACTCTATCATATATATAATTTTATATTTTATGTGGTCGTTTCCCTCTCGCTTGCGATTGAAAAAGAAAAAAAAAAACGCAAAATTAATTCAGGTCGTTTTTTGGCAATTATACGGTATATTATACTACACTTCGAGACCGAAATGACCCTTATATATACATTCTAAATATTTCTTGTACTGTCATTACCTTTAATAAGCAATCCACGTAATTAATTGTGACAAAGCATATGGACGTAACATTATATTCTTCTTTTATAATTATCAAAATAATTGTTTTAAAGTTATTGCGCATCAATACTCAATAAGAAATAATGTATAGAAATGATTGATAAAAGTAATAAATGAAAGCCATGGCTTAATTTATAAATTATAATTTTAAAGTTTTGAAAATACACGTATTTTCAAAACTGCATATAAAAGAAATAAAAAGAAATGCATATAAAAACATTTCTAGAGCATCTCAGTTGCCTCTTATATACAGATGGATCAGATGTATATATATCCATGGATCAGATTGATTTAGTCGTTAAGTTAAAAGTTTTATAAATAGCATAGAAACTTAGCAGTCCCATTTACACAGACGACAAAAGTTGGAAATAGACAAATAGATGCACTCACTAACGTAGCCATTAAAAAAAATACTACATTAATAAAACATTAATGAGAGTATAATAATAAATTCAACTATGAAAATGCGCAATCTACAAATTATAATGGAAATTTTTAATTTCATATAATGTGGAGGTATATTGTTCTACATTCATATTTCAGATTGTTTTTGTAGTAATTTATTTTAATTTTATGCAAACAAATATGAAAAGGAACCTTTGTTTAGTATATTTGTCAATATCTTAAATTATAATTTTACAAACTTTTCCATTCTCAAAAATAATTTAAATTTCATTGTAATATGACAATTGAAGGGTCAGCTTGGCACCTGATAGAGACCTCGTCTGCGATAACATCTATGGGAGGAATGCGGGGAATGGGGATTTTTTAGGTGTAGAAGAGGCCTAAACTCTCATTTCTTCGAATCAAATGGACCTCCAAAGAGGGGGGACCGCAGCACTACTCATGATATGGCCAATTATTCATTTTTTACCTTCAAAAATAGTATATAAAAAAAAAAAAGAAGAAGAAGAAGACGAGTCTATGATAATGTTAATTATAAAATAACACTCAACTATTCGTTTTAACATGCGCGTGCCACGCATTTGAATTTGTCAGTGATAACAAAGTTGAAATTAACAGTTTCCTTTTTTATCACAAGGCTATATTAGAAGTAAGAGACAGAGCCGTTTAATTTAGTGTGTATAACTTTACCGTATGTTTCCATTACATATTATTCAGTGCAAATATTCAAATGAATAATATTACTTTGTAACATTTTCATTGTCAAGGATTATGTTTTCAATTGTTATTTAATCTTAGACAAAACATGAGCGACAAAAGATATTACTTAAAAATAAGTAGGTCAAATTTTATGAATGAGAAAAAAAGAAGAAGTTTATAAATAGCTATATATTTTAATTTAAATTTATGTATTTCTATGTAGCTTTAAAAACATTAATATGAATAAACATATTTTGTTATTCTTATCAATCAGGTTATATCATTATTTATCAATTTTAATATAGAATCAAGACAGACGGAAAGATTGATTTAAATTACTCTACTAATTTATATATTAATTAGGTCATAACTTTTATACATTAAGATGATATTAGAATAAATTAAATGACATTATGAGTCAAATTCTCTCTCTCAATCAAAAAACCACAAGCTTCATATCATACTTTCACTACTAACTTGGAACTTTTTTTGTGGTCTCCTGACTTGATTATCAAGTTTATTTTTAATTCCATAAGCACGTACGCAAAAAAAAAAAAAAAAAAAAAAAGAGGGTGAAGACTTTAAATTGGGAGTTGCAAGTTTTACATCTGCGTGCCAAATACTTTACACACTTTCATTATTCAAATTTGATTTTGTTGTGAAATAACCAAAGAAGAGATGATAAATAACATAAGAAATGGGATAGAACAAGCGAGAGATAGAGATAGAGATAGATAGAGAGAGAGAGAGGAAAGACTTCTACTAGCGCGCAATTTTTTTTCTAATGATATATGGTATATTAAAATTAAAAAATAGAAAAAGAAAGTCTTAAATATGACATTTTAAGATTATTGACTATGAAATTTTTTTTATAACAACTGCGATAAAAAATTAATTTGTATATTGACCTTTGTTTATTTATCATTAATTATTATTTTTTTATTGTGATCAAAAATCAAAGTATAAGTCTATGTACTTCAGGTCAAGACCTTCCTTGATGGGAGTAAATAGGTTTTTTTTAAACCTTAAAAAAATTGAGATCATGATTCAGTTGAATAACTTAAACTAGAGCAATAATACATTTATTTGAAATATTTTAAGAGTGTTTATTTAAAGGTTATATTATATTATGTACGTATGCAAAACCTGTTTAAAATAATATTTTTATGTCAAGTACATGGAATCAACAAGTGCTCGCAAATTTATATTATGTAAATATATAATACTAAATAAATTATATGGTTAAATCAATGAGCAGATATTTAAGTTGTTGTTTTCTGCTACTGTCGTTGCTTTTGCTTAAAAATAAAATATATTGTTTGAGATTTTTATTTAAAAAATTTTAACTGCTTTAACATTAAAATACTTATATTTAGTTTAATGGAACCTTTTCCAACTAATTCATGACTTGTACGAGAATATTTTTCAAGCATTTTTGCAAATTTAGTTATCGAATTTGATCAAATTTGATCACAAAGTTTACAAATATGGAAAAAGAAAAAAAAAGAGCAATGCAATTGAATTATTTGCTTCCATTAATATGACTAATTATTCATAAATTTAAATTATATTGAATGAAAAATAAAATAAAAACAACAATTTCTAAGGCAAAAATCCTTCTTCTTTTTTTTTTTTTTTTTTTTTCTTTTTAGTTTCCCCAAACCCTTAGTTTTCATAAATTTAATTTTACCACACTGCAGAACTACTTTAATACGTAGAAATATATTAACTATAAAAATGGTAATAATAGGTATAGGTAGATTTGTCATGATGTATTTATACTATTAAATTGATTAGTAAAATAATAACGTAACAAAATATCAACTCTTAATTTTATTTTAACACATTTTTTGTATTATGATTTATTTATAAACCAAAAACACTATACCAACCCTAATTTTAGTCTTAAACACTTAATAAATTACAATCTTCTTGTATGACACAGATTGATTTCAGAAAACATTACGAGATTTAATAACACTTATGCGTTATATATAAATATAAAACTGATTACTTAAACATTGTGTAACTTTTACTTGACATTATTAAGATCATAAAATAATTAGTACTGGCGCTTGACTTACATTACTCATTTCTGTACTTTGAGTGGCACGAGCATAGCTTCGATAATTATATGTTTTATACAGAGATATGTAATTAGAGACATTGGCAGTAAGCCAAATCAACAAAAATTATAATTTTAATTCAAAAATATACTTATTTAATGCAATTGCTTAACAAACTTGTAATTTTATAACTTAAATATGTTGATGTAAAGAATATAAAATTATTTAGTACATAAAAGTGATTTTAAGACGTAAAAGTTAAATTATTATAAACAATTTTCAAAAAAAATATTTTAATTTGTTAAACTTTCATTTTATGTGGTTTTTTATATAGTGATAATTTGTACCATTATATTTTCTATCTGTAATTTACGTGTTGGATTATCATCGGATTATTGTATAAATACTGTACTATAAATTATTGGACTCCCGCGGATAAATGTATCACGCCCAAATGCACTTGGTCACATTTAAAAGGCGTGGTCATTGGGCACTTTCTCTATATCAAGTAGACCAAATCATACAGACAGATACATAGACAGAAGGAATTGCGTCGCTTTGACAAGCCTCTCTTGTTTTGTGACGTCACAATTAGCATCATCATTATATTGTTCCAATTTGTTTGTGATCAAATACGAAATAAATATAGAACAATTATTATTATCTTATCTTTAATGCGTACTTTGGATGATATATCAACTTATTATTTGGTTGTATTTTATACAATATATTATTTACAAATACATAGGTTAAAAAACATTTTCAGTTCCATCTTATCAAAAATTTAAGTTTTAAAATCAAAGTCTCAGTCTAGAGTTTGTTTCTTCTGGATCTATACAAACCAATCAACTTGATCATTGTCACTTGATAAATATAACACGGAAAAACGTTGTGAAAAAAAAAAAAAAAAAAAAGAAAAAAAAAAAAAGATTATCATATTTATTAATTCTTGAGCAATATCAATATTAAATTAAAAAGAAGCTTTTATATTCTTGTAAGAATATAAGTAAAAGCCTCTTTCTTATTTATATATTATTATAATATTGATGTGACCTTTTTATACAATGTGTCAAGAATTACAACAAGTTGATGGTTTTTACATATTGAATATAGCTGTTAAGTTAATAAACACTCAAGTTTTAAAACCTTTTCAAACATTATAAATATGCAGTCTATATATTATTAATAGTATAAATGCATATTTATAAAAATTAAATTAAAAAAGAAGCTTGTTAGACAGGTTTATTTATTGCGTTATTGTATAAAACAACAGCAACGGAAAAATTATTTTAATACTATGACACAAATGATAATTAACATAAAAAAATAAAGGATATAATTTTATTCATTCTTAATTTATGATTGACGTTTCTTTTTATATATGTATGTAAGTTCAGTTTATGATTAAGCAAGTGAAATTGACCTCTCTGGTGCTTTTGAGTTCACGCATATTTATCTCTTTTTATTATTTGTTTGTTGAAGAAATTGAAATTTCGTCATAATATATATGTAACGATTATGATAAAAAGACGGACATAACCTACGCAAGACTTAACCTAATTATTTTGGCACATTGAACTTTGAAATTGTAAAATAAATAATTTAACTTTAATTAAAATAATAAATTATCCAATTTCGTCGCAATAGCATTAGGGGGGGGGGGGGGTCAAAATGTTTTATATAAATTTTAATATTTTATTTATTGTATTTTCAATACCGACAAGAGTTAAAAGCTCAATTGGTAGAAAACTAAACTAAAAATTTTATTCCTCGTTTTATATATACCATTATTATTTATTTATCGTGTCAACATATTATATAACGTGCGTAAAAGCAGGAAAACAAAAATCTTGTCAACGCACGTGACATTTAATGATTTTTATATTTTAGAAAGGTAAACGAACCTTTCTTTTCTAATGTCAATATTATAAATAATAAATTGTTTTAAACTTGTAGAGTTTTTTTGCTCTTGACTCTTTAACATTTCTCTGCAGAGGAAAATACGCCGAAGTTGCTAAGTTTTTACAGGTTTTCTCAAATAAATACCTTACGTATGCACGCGGGGATATACACAGGGAATTATTCGGTTTTCCCCGATTCAATGAGGAAACTATATGTAAGGTGCAATATTAAATCATATCAGTTTTACCCTTTATTTTATTTCATTTAAATTTAAATGTGAAAGCCACACCTTTCGTATGATAAAACCTAACAGTTTGAGTTCCGATCTTTTTATGTCCAACCAACCATAGAGAAAGTTCATAAACTTTATTGTAGGTGAGTAAAAAAACAGTTTTACTAAACACAATATTTCCATAATATATTTAGTAGTCCTTTTAAATGTGAAAGCTTGTCAATATCTTATTAACGGCTAATGTACTTGATTGTTACAGAAATAAGTTGATAAAATTACATTGTGCATGGTACTAATTCTCTATAATCAATATTATATATATCAATATATTATATATATATATATATATATATATATATATATATATATTCAAAAATAATAATTAAAATAATAAAAGCTATTTAAAAATTAATTCTTCGCGAGGTTTCAGCCAAGCATTAAAATTTGATCACGTATTGCATAAAAAAGGTGATATAAATAAAAGTCAGTGCAAAACTGCAGAAATAATTACCTGCAGATTTTTTTTTTGTCGGGCTCTCAAGCACTTTGACATAAATACTCTCTAGGTGTAAAAACTGAAGGACATATTTATAATTATTTATAAAGGGTTTTTGCTTAATGCATTTTGTGAAAACTAATCACAGTAATCATTATAACTGTAATTAAATACACTGCATTTTGTAATAGAAAAAAATATATAACAATAGAAAAAATATTATGAGTAATGAAGTATAACATTAAAATAAAAATATACTGATGTATTAACTTATGCCTAAATAGCTTTTAGGATACGAAAAACATTATAAAACATTTATTGCATTATAGGAGAACGTATATAATAAAATGTGGGTATTGAAATAATATTATCAAAATTACATAATAATATATTAATTATAGTAATTCTCTTTTGATATGTGAATAATTATATTATTTTGACTACACGTACTTTGTTACTCTTTTCATCTTCTCTCTCTCTCTCTCTCTCACACACACACACACACACACACACACACACACACACACACACACACACACACACACACACACACACTCACACACACACACACACACACACACAAGTGTATGTTGTGTTATTTTTATTTTATTTTCCATATATGGAGTTAGATCACCGCAGTAAAGTAGAATGACTACAATACTTGAAGTAACTATAAAATATATTCGTAGTAACTTTTGTTTAGATAAACACATATGTGTGGATGATAAGTGATGACATAAGTAAGTTATTGACCTGTAATATTAAATATTTATTAAAATGTCAATAATTTAAATTTGTCATTTTTTTTTTTTTTTTTTTTTTTTTACGAACATAAAACTGCATATTATAGAAAATGATGTTTTAGAAATTATAAGTGCAGTAGGCTAATATTTTCAGCCAAGTCGTTATATATAAATAATTATATACATATAATATATATATTATTATTACTATTATTATACAATATATGTATGTATGTATACCCTACTTTCTTAACTACAATCATCGAAGAAATAAATATCAAATACAAATATTTTTCGCGCTTATACTTTACTTAACCCAATGACATTATCAATGCATTAGATTATGTTTACAGGTAGTTACTTATAGTTTTATGTGACGAGGCCATTGATGTGCACGTTATATTCTCACGGTCATCACGTACTGTACGTCTCGTGCACGCAGATTATTATTAGCGTGCTTTTGTTTATATATACAATGACATGAACAGTGACATATTATGTGATTCACTTATTTATGTCTATATGTCAGTCCATATATTACATACATTAACAGGGTCACGATGAATGTCTCTTATGCTGGTTAATACATAAAATAATAAATAATATAATAATAAGCATCTGGTGACGTAACTTATTACAGGGCTTTATTTCATGCATTCTATTCATTCACGCAAATTAAAAATAATAATGATACGTTTTTGTAGACATATACAATCAATGAAAGATATAATAAATTCGATAAATAAATGTAACTATATCGAGTATGATGTGCAAATATATTATTTAATATTATTATTTTAATTTTTTTTTTAAATATTTCATTTTTAATTTTGGTATTGATATATGAATAATTAAAAAAAAATGTTCAAGCTTTGTGGTTATTTCTTTATTATACTAGATCAGAGTTCGCATCTGCTGAATACAGTTATATAATATTATATTAAAGTGTATTTTGTAAAATATCAACATTATAGTTTTCTTCAAGACAACGTGATAGGTGATGCGGTAGTGTTCCGATCCGATATAAATAATAAAGTTGGATATTTTAGTTTTACACACCCTAATAATAACAAAAAGTCATGTAATGGTGAAAGGTGAAAGTTAACAAAATGCAGAGTTACCCTGCGAGGGTATGCGGAAAAAAAAGAAAGAAGTTAAATTAGTTTTATTCCTGAAAGCAATATTATTACTGCTCGGTATTTTATATCAATGGAATTTCCGGCTGTAATATCATTCATGCAATAAATATAATATTCAATCATAAAATATTAAATTAAATGATAACAAAAAGAGAGAGAAAGAGAGAGAAAAAAAAGAGAAAAGTATCATAATTATAATAATGCAGTATTGGTCTTCGATTATTGATGAATGGTAAACCTTTTTTTTTTTTTTTTTGCAATTACAGTTAAAAATTTCGTGGCACTTTTTTTGTCCACTTTTTTTTTTATTTTTTTTTATCAACATTTAATTTTTTCATATCAACAACTTCCTGTGCCAATGTACATTTTTTTTATAAAAAGTAGAATAAAATGATATAAAAATAAAGCCTGTTAAAAATGTTTTGCATGAACTATAGCTGTGCTTATTATATAAATATACGATTTTTAAAATTTATAATATAAGTTATTAACTTTATTTCATAATCCCCATAAAATCAAAATCTTGAAAAGTCAGATCACCAGAAATATGATGTATTTATGGGTAAAAAATAAAAAAATCAATCAATCAAAATATTTTTTTTACTATATATATGCAGTATTTAATTGAACTAAATTGCCTGGAATAATCCATTAAAAAATCACAAAATAAGTCACTGTTACAGTAAAGATAAATTAATGCTTCTTACCGGCGATAATTTTTATTTTTATATAATATTATAATGTGTGTATATATATATATTATATATATATATATATATATATATATATATATATATATATATATATATATATATATATATATATATATATATATATATATATATATATATATATATATAATATATGGCTTAAAACACGATTTGAAGTATATGCCTACATAGTATCTCTCTCATTTATTTTTTCTGGAATCCGGTGTAGTATGTTTTTAAAAAATTGCAAAAATGTGCATCTCCCCATAATAATTAAGCATATATAATGTTAAAAATTAGGGATCCCACGCCTTTTTGTAGCGCACCTCTGATCGGTGCTACGTCACCGACGGTATGAAGCATTGTGTGATTTTGATTTAGGTTTTAATAAGCAAAAGTTATACAAAAGCCGGTGCTCTAGTTTGTTTGTTTTTTATATTAAGATTAGGTGTATTACAACGTGTTCAACTTACCTCTATATTTCCCATTGTCTGGAAAGCAGTAAAAACAAACATAAATGCAAATCCTAGGAGGATGACATTTACAAATCTTGGATCTAACGCCATGGTGATTGTTGGTATGTTATCAAGTGCAATTTAGGTTTAAAGTTTTAATTCCAGTTTTAGTATAGATGTAGACGACACGCCTACTCTGTACTCCAGCTGCGGAGAGACTCTACTACAAGCATCGCGAGCAAGGTCGGCGTCGGCAATGCAACCTCGACGGGGAAATGAAAAAGTGAGGTGGAAAGGGTGACGTCCTATTACGTATTGTATAACTTTATATTCCCCTATTACGATGCATTCTCCCACCAATTTTTTATATCGATAATGACGTTTTCAAACGTTTTGGGGGAGTGTCCATACACGCAAGCGCAGTGTTAGAAAATAAATAATTTACTTCAATAATCCTTTCAGATCAGTGCAGGGTGCAGCACTTGTATTTATATGGAAAGCCTGCCACGATATTAATTAAAAGCACATTATATATATTTTAAAATGTCAATCATTATTATTTTTCAGTAATATTAACATATAGAATTGTGTCGCTTTTATTGATCGGCGTATATATATATAAAAACATAATTATAGGTATGTAAACAAATATATTTAATTATACACAGTAGTTTCTTTGATTTTAAAATCCTTTCATATCATATTTGTCTTTTAAAGAAGTTAATTGTTTGTATTAGTTTCTTTTGCCTAATTATGCTTTAACGTTTTAACTATTGTCCTCTAATACATTATTTTTGCGCACTTGCAAAAAAAGCGGCAAAAAGTTTCAAATTTATTGGTTCTTAGCGCGCATTTTTTTGTACTTCGGAAATGTCCGTGGAAAAAGAAAACATCCGGAAATTAACGAATGAATTATAGCAGCTGATCAAATTTAAAACACGTGAATATTTGTTTTCTTATTTAATTTTTTACTTTTTAAGTGTTTTTATACTATTTTATTGATTATAGAAACAGGTGCAAACATGTCATCAGTAGAACTAGATCTTAAGGAACTAAATAATCCTGAAGTTATATTTGCGGTTACAGATCTTCAAGGCAAAATAAACGAGGTTGAACGTTTACTTACAACTCTATGCGAAAGTGATCCAGAAGGAGTTTATCGTAAATTAGATGCAGCTGGTAAAGCGCAACATGATATTTTTCTCACTTATGCAATAAATTCTTTATTTTGGGCTTATTTGAAGACTAAGGGTCGTGACGCAGCAAACCATCCGGTTAAAACTGAACTGGGACGTGTTCGAGAGCACATAGCAAGAGCTAAACAGCTTGAGGAACGTGCGCTGGCTCCTCGTCTTGATACAGGAGTTGCAAAGCGGTTCATCCGTGGAGGATTATGGCAACCTAAGGATAAGGACACGCAACAGGAGGATGCAGATATTCCTAGACCTGGCAAGAGGAAACGTACCTTCAAAGATTAAAGGCTTTTATTTGGTCACGAATTATGTATTCACAAACACACATTAAGTGCTGCGCGAATCCTTGTTGTTGGTCCAACATGCAACATACAATGGACATTATGGACAATTAATTATACATAGAGTGTGATGAAGAATTTGTGTTTTCTATTAAAATTAAGGTTGAACATTTGTTTGATGTACATGTTAAACATAAATATCATACGTGTGTCGGTGACTATATAGGTATTTTTTTTTTTTTTTCATTGTAATCATAACATTTTATGCTGTTATAGTTTAAACTATATTCTGAAAAACCAAAATTAATTTATAATTCAGTATATGTGTGTGTGTATATATATATATATATATATATATATATATATATATATATATATATATATATATATATATATATATATATATATATATATATATATATATGATATAAACAAGTTTTCCGGTAACACTCAAGAGTGGAAAACCGAAAACTTGATTGCAATAAAAGATTGCATACAAATTTGTCTGGTATACTATAGTATATAATATACACAAGTCTACTCAATACATGCATGCAATATGTAGGGTATATGTGCATGTAGGGCTTCAATAAGCTACTGCCATTTTTTTTTTTTATGTGTCATTATTATTGAAAATAATTCAGGATCTATGTGGCGCGAGACATGCAATAAAAAGTTTATATTTTACGTAAAGTTCAAAACATTCAATTGTATTTAAATCTAGTGTAGGCAGATTTATTTTAAGTATGCAGGTAAACTTTCTAAATAACTTTGATTGAAACTGTACTGTTTACATTCAGCATCCATATAGTTGGTTACTTCACTAATGCAACCGGTATAATATTTTGTCTTCCACTTTTTTATATTGATTCTTTAATTTTGGATTTGATTACAGAATTTAATGCAATTACTTCTAAATGTCATTTCATTTCCATTGAATAAAATTTCTATCAGCAGTATGTATAATACTGTAACTGTATTGTTATTGCTACTGAATGTATTTTATGCATACTATGATGATACTAAACTGTTTATCACCAGACAGCACAATATACATTATCTTCGTCTTTTCTCTCTTCCTTTTGCTTTCCTGCAATACATTGAAGCAATACAATTCAATTATCTGTTTTGTTTCATGAAAAATAAAAACCTTGTAATTACATGAAGAAGTCGTAATTTTTTCAAAAATACAAATATCCTTATCTGACCCTTTTCAACAACAGTGGGATTTTACTAAGCTTTAAGAATTTCTGTACATACTTTCATTTAATACAGTGAGATTTTGGATAAATTTATCTTTACATATTTAAAACAGCATGCCTTTTAACTATTAAAAATTATAGCGTTAAAAAAATAATTCAACAGTGAATGCAATTTGAAACAGAAACTCGTTTGTTGTTAATATTGGAATTTTGAATAACTCCTTGAAAAAAATTTTCAGTGTTTTTGAAGGTCCATTATTATATAGACCTTAAATGTTTTTTAAATTTTAGGATGTAAAGCTCCATCATTAGTTTTTGAACATTGTTTTGTTTAATTTTTATGGCGATCCCTTATGGGCAATATTACAGTATAAGATTTCATTAACGCCAATCTAAAACTAAAAACTCGTGGTGGCTAAATTATTTAAGTTGAATAAATAAGTAAATGCATTCTTACACTTCAAAATAATTTATTGGTAATTTTTACATTTAATTTACAACAGCTCATTAATTTTTTTTAAAGCCCTTGTCAACTTACTTTTTTATCGTTTAGAATACTAGATTGATAATTACCATACCTTATTATCCATGAATTATACACCACCACATTGATTTTGTATTTATTTTTATTTGTTTTCTTTTTGACAGTTATTTCACGTATCTGAAGTCACAATGTACCGCCGCCAATCACAGTCACCGCTCTGGTCACGTGATAAATTTAAGCCCCTCCCTCAAGTTCTTTACCCCTATCACAACCCCATCGGTACATTGCGACGTCAGATGCATGAAATAACCGCTAAATTTTTTTTAAATAAATAAATACAAAATCAACGTGTTGGTCTCTAATTCATGGATAATAAGGCATGGTAATTATCAATCTAGTATTCTAAATTTTCTAAATGATAAAAAGGTAGGTTGACAAGGGTTTAAGGTGTATTGTTTTTTTTAGAGAAACAAACCCCTTAATTTACATATGATTCAAAACAAAACAAAATAATATCGGAACTTCAAACTCATTTGTATCTATGGTAGCCTTATCTTTTCTTTGGAAAATACAAGTTAATAAAATAAAAAGCAGAGACAGTCTCCCAAAGATGCATTATAAAATGTAAACAAGAAAAATGTGATTTTAGACCAGGAAACGAACTCAAATCCCTATAAAAGTGGAAAAAAATTAGGACAAGTCTGAATTTTTCAGGGTTGGTAGAGACCATTGCCCCAAGCTTTCTACCAAAAGTTACCAAAAATTGCCCTTGAGCTTTTCCGGAAAAGTGGAAAAATCTGCTAAATCGTAACTAATGAAGATACCTTAAAAATTCAAACGAATTCTTGTTCCTTGGATCAAAATACGTGGGAAACACGTATTTTCCAAAAAATTATGTCAACAGTAATGGCGGTAGACTTTTCCAAAATCGTCACTTTACCACTTATTCAGCTATTTTCTCCACATTTTCACAATTTGTATAAAAACTTGAAACTATAGACCATAATGATTAACACAGTTTATTGTAAAGAATGTAGCAAACAAAATGAAATATGATTTATTAAAATATCTCAATTTATAACGGAGTTGTGCCCGGAAAAGCACAAGCGCCTATGGTTTGCGCAGCATGCTTTACCTATAGATTCTCCTGCTTTTCCGGGCATAACTCCGTTATAAATTGAGATATTTTAATAAATCATATCTCATTTTGTTTGTTACATTTTTTACAATAAACTGTGTTAATCATTATGGTCTATATTTTCAAGTTTTTATACAAAATGTGAAAATGTGGAGAAAATAGCTGAAGTGGTAAAGTGACGACTTTGGAAAATTCTACCGCCATTACTATTGACATAATTTTTTGGAAAATATGTGTTTCCAATGTATTTTGATCCGAGGAACAAGAATCCGTTTGAATTTTTAAGGTATCTTCATTAGTTACGATTTAGCAGATTTTTCCGCTTTTCCGGAAAAGCTCAAGGGCAATTTTTGGTAACTTTTGGTAGAAAGCTTGGAGCAATGGTCTCTACCAACCCTGAAAAATTCAGACTTGTCCTAATTTTTTTCCACTTTTTTTTATTTTTCTTGGCCTATTTACAAAAATAAGAGAAATTGTACACATAAAGATTAAAACACATTTAATTGAAAATTTAAGAAAATGCAAACCATATAAAATTTAATTTGCAATTTAACATGCTGTAATCTTGCTATATACTATTTGTGTATTATGTTTTTAACATCATATAATTAGCTGTAATGATTTTTCCTCATTTACTTATATATAAATATATATAAAAGAAAACAAACAGTTGTTAGTGTATAAGTAACAGGCTTGATATATTATTGAACAAGATGCAAAAGTGAGAAAAAGCAAGCTTGCGGTAATTTCATTAATACATCACATCTGCATAATGGAGTGTTAATAAGGAGAAAAATATTTGAATTATAAGTTACTATTTTGAAAAATAAGCAGTGAGCAAGAGTTTTTTTTTTAATGTTGTTAACAGACAGTAAATATTAACACAAATCTTTACTGAACCAACAGCTTACTCAAATACTGCCTTACATTTTCATTTTGCCAATTAAGGAACTAGAGTTGTACCTTGTATTTGAAACTCATAACCTATTAACAGAAGGTGTTACTTGCACCATATTTTATAGAAAAATTTGCTATTCACATAGCATTGTTATTTCCCCATCTGAAAGGTGAATTAATTACATTAAGATGATGGTAATATGTTATACCATTTTGAAGTCCAATAAACAAACATTTGCTTACTAAATAAAAACTAAAATGCATACAAGCAACCAGGTACACCATAAGTCTAGCAGCTTGAATACTAAACAATAAAATAATTATGTAACAATGGAAACCATTAAAGGCAAATTGTCTGATTTAAGATTACTGCCAATAAAATCTAACGTGAGCCAGTGCTCTTTTTTTGCATGTCCACGTTCACATAATATATTTACATAACATAAAAAAGGGGAAAAAAAATGTGGAGAGTATCTAGAACAACTAGCTTCCTAATTAAACTCTGGATTTGCATAGTCCATTGTTTATTTATTATTATTTTTATTTATTTTTATTATTATTATTTTTAATTTAAAACAAAATATTTAATTAAAATGTAATAATAGCTCTGATTGTAAACTCTAATAAAAAAAAAATAAAATTATGAAACAAAAAGTTTAATGTTTACAACCTATAAATAGACCTTTTTTTTTTTTTTTTTTTTTGTCTGATTTATTTTTACTTGTGTTATACAGCAAATCTTGAGATTTAAGAAAAATGTACAGTTGTGGCCAAAAGTTCCTAAACGGGGCAACGGCGGCTGCTGTGTTTTCTCATAAAGATAACATAGTGTGGTTGTGGGTTGCCTATGCAAATCGTTTGATAACTTTTGGCCAGAGCTGTACATATTATTTAAAAAAAAAAAAAAAAAAAAAAAAAAAAAACACGAATAAAAGGAAATACATTTAAATCTTTAGTTAAAAATAATAATAATACCAAACAGAACATTTTTCTGAAATAGCCAAAGTTAAATCAGACTAAAAGATCTACAGTAGACATAGTTTACATTTATTTGTTTTTACTCAGGATTAATGCTTGCATTTAAAATGGCATTTAAAATACACATATTTATATAGGCTATAATTTTTAAGAAAATGACACAATTTACAACTACATAAAACTCTAAAAAGTAATTTACATACGATTAGGTTGTTTTACAAAAATATGGAATAATAAACTAACAAAGTGCATAGATGCATCATATGCAAAAGTATCTATGCAATTTGGAATATACTGTCATTAGGGCAAACAAAACCTGTATTCAAAACCTAGTTTTATGGACAAGTGTTGTCGTTTTATTACAATGAAATTGAACAATATCTGACGAGTGAAACCATTATTTAAAGTAGCTGATATTTTATCTCTACTAAACAAATTTAACATTTGTACAGGGAAAATTAATTTAAAGAGCATTATATATATATATATATATATATATATATATATATAATCAACACTTTTAATGGTGGGGGAGGGGGGGGGGGGAGGAATAAAATACCTAATTAGAAATCATGAAAATTTAATATAAAAATGCTATTTCTTAAAAGGGATGCTGGCCTCAAAAAAATTATATCAAAAACTTAGCATGCATGTATGAGATGGGACCATCATTCATACACATATTATCCCTCAAACCTTCTGCACCCCTCCCCAACTTGTGTCAAAAACTGAAAATTAGACAACTTTAGGAATTCATAATGCCATTGTGTTAATAGAAATTATACCACGAGTTGCCTACATTTCAAGTTTTCTCTCCTGTTTGCGCTAATTAATGAGACATAATTTGTGTATAATACACATGATACACATGATTTATCATTGAAAGAATTTGATTTGATTATTATTAAGTGGCCAGCATCTCTTTAATACATTTATGACACAATGAGTTAACAATATCTTAATTTTTAATTCAGAAAATAAGTCTTGCTATAGTTTTTTTATTACCCATTTAAAGGTATGTACTACCTACTTAAGTATTTATTATGAGGTTGTTATTATTATTTTAAGATTTCTTCCATGAGTAGAACATCTCTAGTGGACGATTGACTTTCCAGAATTTCTCATTGACTTGTCCTAATGTTTGGTTACCATTGAGGACAACAAACTGGTTAGGACTTGGTGCAATATAGATGCAGAAGTTTAGAAGACTGTCTGTCAACTCCGAATCAAGGTCCAGTGTTAGTCGCATAGCAAGATACTTGCTCAGATGATCCACTGCAAACACATTTAAAATAAATAATTGTATTTTCAAATATACCATCCAACTTTTTGTTGTTGCTAAATAACACAAATCCATTAAATCTAAAAGCTTGTGGGTAATTAAAGTATACATACTAAAAAAAAAAAAAAAAAAAAAAAAAAACATTGCAATGAAAAGTAGCATTTGTGATGACTGGGAAGTTTTTTTTTTTTTTTTTTTTTTTTTGGGAAATAACAATAATAAACTCCATCTCTCATCTCTCTCAACTTACATATCGTTGGGTTAGAGCACAAACCGTGAATCTACAAAAGCAACAAGGTTCACATTACTATTTAAGCAAAAATATAAGATTTTTGACTTAGCTGCTTTTGTAGATACACGGTTTGTGCTCTAAAGTATCATTCACATGGACTGAAAATTTAACATCCGTCGACGGACGTCGACGGGTAAACAAAGTTAAAAAAGTGTTGTTGCAACTTGTTTATAATGTAAAAAAACGAACCCTTTCACATGGTTTTAAAACTGACGGCTACCAACGGATACTGACGGGCAAAGCTGGCAACACCCAGCTTTTCTATCCGTCAAAACGACGGGTACATGTGAACGGTTGCATTTGTTTACGTAAGCCCAGCTCCATCCGTCAACAATAATGCATGTGAAAGGGGTGATATGTTTATATTAACGCAGCTCGATCCGTTGGTATCCGTCAGTTTTCCCGCGCATCCTGTCAACGCGGTATCCTGTCAACGCGGACGTTGACAGACGTTAAGTTTTCACTCCATGTGAACAATACTTTACCCAACGATATATGTACATACTGTACCTAAACACATTTTGTATCATACCAACGGTAGCATCGGGGTGCGTACCGTATTTTAATGAGAGCGCTGTGCAGTGCTGTGGCAATACGGTACGTTTTCTGAGCAATTTGGATACTTTGCGTTAGCAAATACGGTATGCCCGACCTCTATGGAGCGCCTCACCTATTCACATCCAGAAGCCGGCAGAGGTTCTCAGCATCAGCTGTTGCCCGTTCGGGTCTTTTCGGTAAACGCTGTGAAGCGCTGACAGAGGTGATAAGGTACGTTTTGTCAGCACTTTCAGCGCTCGCAAGTGAATACGGTACGCACCCTCAGTACAGTATGTAGTTATTAAAAAAACAAATGTTATATTACCTGTAGCATTTGCTGTAGTTTTTATGTAGCGGACAGTATCATCTTTCAATGCCTTGATAGGAGAGTTTTCACCTCCCATTTCAGTGGGATGGGGTTTGAACACAAGTTCAATCTCACTGACAGATGGATCAGAGGATGGCCCTTCTTCAACTGAATCTTGCCCAGCGTCGGAGCCAGATTCATTGTCTGATGATAGAACCTTCAGTTTCTTAGTTTTGCAATATTGTCCCGAAGATCCAGGCAAACTGATAGGACTAGCTGCATGGCTAGATGTACCTTGTTGGGGAGCTGGAGTACCGGTACTACTGGATTCACCTTGCTGCATTGGAGTAGGTGTTGATGGAGCACTCACATTGGGAGTATTTGTTGGTGTCATCTCTGCCTCATTAGCTGTCTTGGGACGACGTTGTGGCCTATTTTGTGATTGTAACTTAATTCCCTCTGAAATAGAGTTCACTAAAGCAGCTTGACTGTGACTCTTGTTTAGTTTAGCAAGGACACGTTCTTGATGAGCTTCATATTCATCTCTACTTGGATAAATTTTGGAAATTAATGAATCAAAATTTGGATCAGGTCTAAGTGAACGCTTAGAGACTAATTTTTTACGACAGGTAGGACATTCTTTGTTGCCTGATCTTAAAGCCGTAATGATGCAATCTGAACAGAACCTGTGAAGACACTCCTTTGTGGTCATCGTCTTCTTCAACATATCCAGGCATATTGGACACATCAACTCACTATGCAGACTTCGAGGAGAAACTGCAATTTCCGTATTATCTGTAACTGCAACCTGCGGTGTTCGATGCAGTTCATAAAGGGATAATTCCCAACTTTTATTCAAACCTGCAGCGTCTGCCGTCGACATTTTTATTTTCTTTCTCGTTGCAAGAGGTGCCTGGCAAGAGTAGTCGATATCAGAGTTTAAAAAAAACCTTTGCGATTTAATTTTTTTTTACTATTAATAATATAAATTGAATAAATTAAAAATACAATAATAATTTTAAAATCCTGAGATATAAATATATATAAAAAAAACTTTCATGACGCACAAGAAATTTTGTTATCGATTAGTAGTGCCTGGCATCAAAACCAAAACAAACAAAACAAAACAAAAATGGCGCAGATTTCTCCAGAACTTTTTTCCCCAACGAACAGAACGACGACTGTAGGTACGTAAATATGAAAATATTAATATTATTTGCATTGAATAATTTTTAAGGTATTTTGACGGTATGTTTTCTTTATTTTGCAGAAGATTTAACTTTTACGGTTGATTACTATCGCTGCGGAAAATGTAACAAGGAGTATGAACTTTTAGAAGATTTTATTTTCCATAAAATTATATTTGAGAAAAATAGTATGGTACTTTGGGAATCTGAGAAAATTACGGGTATTCAAATTCCAAGGTAAATTATTAATGGTGATGAATATAAATTACACTAATATATATACATTTATGTATTAGCAGGTTCAGAGTCTGCATTTTCAGCATTTCTGTACGTGATAAAACTGTGATTGTATGTATGATGGTAATTTTGGTAAAAACATTAACAACATCATAAGCTAGTGTATTATAGGTGTGCGTATAGGGTCATGGCTTCTTTCCCGCCACAAACTTGAAGAAATCTTTGTCACCACAATTCTATGTGGTTGTAGAGACCAATAAAAGTGTGGCTCTTTTAGTTCACCTGAAAATTGCATGCAGCAAAGGCAGCTCAGGACGTCTTATCACCGGCAGGGGGCACCCAGTGTACCCATAGTCTTTGCATTACAATTAATGCAGCACATTGATGTCAGTGCACATTGCCATCCCAGTGCTGTTGTTCATTGTTCCAGCATAAAAACAATCAATCATGAGCTCCCAAACTGCCTGCCTGCTCCATTCAACATTCAGGTGAACAAAGAGAAAGAACCATTGGCCTCTCTAAAACGTCCAAGATTGCCGGTGAAAAAAAAAAAAATTGTCAACCTATTTAAGTTTGTGGTGGAAGAATACATACACAATTGAAAGGTTTTAAAGGGGCATTCAACGATGGCTTTTTAAATAGTGATCATTGTGTTATTCAACTTCCTGAAACGTGATCTTAAAATTTTAATTATTAACGCACTGAGAGCAAAAGAAGTTACAGCTATCCTGAACCTATGTTACAAATAACCTTCTACACTCTAGTTTGGCATAAGCTTGAGTTACTCGTGTCTTTGCATACATTACTTTACTACATATCTGCAGCCGTTAAAAACATAAATATTATATACTGTATACAAAAAATACGAGTAGCGAGGGCAAAAATAAGAGTAACTTACACTTGAGTCAAGCTAACATAAAAGTAAGTATAGTTGTGATGTACGTTTAGGGTTGCTGTCTCTTCTTTTGCTCTCGATGAGTTAGTAATTAAAATTTTGAGATCGCGTTTTCGGGAGGTTTAATAACACAATGATCAATATTGAAACAGCCATGGTTGACTATCCCTTTAACATTGAAGAGTCTTTTTTTTTTTGGTAGGAACCAATGATTGGCTTCACAAAATCGAGAGTTTACTGTATGTCCATTTAGAGAGTCTTGATATAATATATTCATATGAGTTATGACATGAGAGACTTATTAAGAAATGTTTTGTTCATCAAGTGTAATACTTTTTCTTTTCCATATTATTTATCACTTTTATCATCTATTTTATCAATGTATGAATTTATTGTCAGGACATAGTTATTGGCCGATGCTGATAGGCATGTTTTTGTTTTTGTTTTTTTTTTCTTCTGTTAATTGCAGCTATATTTTCTGTTTTATATATCCCGTATATATATTACATATAACGCGCAGAAGACTTTCATTCCTCATACTTTTAATTATTTTTGCAGATTTACAGACACTGGCATGAATATTTATTTAACTCAAGATTTTAACACATCCACTGATACTGCTTTACACCAATCAAGTAAGTTGTCCCATCTGGATAACAATGAGACTGAGTATGAACATGATGATTCACTTCATGACATTACCACAAGAATACATAGGAGGGAAAGTGAAGATGCTGTGAAACAAAGTAAACGACTGGTAAGATATATAATTACCTATAGGAATTGTCCAGGTTTTTCTTTTCAGTATATATTATTTATTTTAAAAATGAATGAATTTACATAAAATAAAAAGTAAATCATTTTTGCAATATGTTGCAGAAAGCTGATTTTCCATCAGTGCCAGTGGAGCCTCCTTGTCAAAATTCTTCTTTAAATAAATCTGAATGCGACCTCTGTGGTAACACATACAGAGATGTAATTATAATAATATGCTGTATTACATTCTTTTGAATTTTGTGTGACATTTGTTATTTTAATAGATTACAACCTTGAAGACTCACATCGCAACAGTCCATTCTGAAAAACGACCATATTCATGTGAATATAAAAATTGTACATGTTCTTTCAAGACTAAAGCATCACTGCAAAGACATGTTAGACGGCACACTGGTAAAACAGTCTTACAGATGTTAGCTTATATCTAGCACCATTTAATTTTTAAAGGCGTAGAACATCTGGAACAAAAAACTTGCCTAATATCCTAACATTCTAAATATCAACGTTGATTTAGCCGGAGTCGTTTATTTCTAATTTATTTTCTGTTCGCAAAATGGTGCATGCGGACAGTGTCATCACCACTCGCTTGTTTTATGCTCACATAGACTAGGCGAGCTGTGATGTCAAGAGTCCGCACGCATCATTTTGTGAATGGGAAATAAATTTTGAAATCAATGACTCCGGTCAAACCAATGTTGACGTTTAGGTATGTTAGGATATTATACAAGTTTTTTGTTCAAGGTGTTCTATGCCTTTAAGAGTAAATCTTAAATACAGAGGGAGAAAGATTGGATTACAGTATTAATTTGAGATTACTATTTAATTTAATTAAATTGAGTGGTATTACCATATTTCACAAGGTTGCAATTTTCAATGTGTGTGTCAAAAATACTTATTGTTACATGACATATTATGTTAAAATCGTTAAAATTGTTATACAATTCAAAACAATGCATTGGTGTAAAAATCACCAAACAACTGATTTCACACTATTGTTTTTGATAATGTAATTTATTCAACACATCTTAATTAAATTTCAGGTGAGAGGCCATTCAGTTGCCCTGATTGTGGTCGTTTATTTCGTGAGAGTGGGACTCTATCTCGTCATATGAAAGCTAGAGTACCTTGTATGAGTAAAAAAGATGAGGATTTACCAAGGTATGGGAAATGTGTGTCATTGTTAGAGCAAAGTAGAAATGAATCTGAAGATGTGTTGGGAGAAGATGAGATAGATCAAACAGAACATACAACACCACCAGAAACTATACAGATTGTTATTACTCAAGTACCTGAACTGCCACCACCAGGGACCTCAGAAGAAATCAGAATTGACTGTAGACACCAGGAAACATCGGCAGAAGAAAGTGCAGCAGGTTAGTTTGTTGTGAATTCGGATTGCTTTAAAATTCATCTATCATACAATCATAACGAAATGTTATATTAGGGTAAATAAAAAGCAACAAGCAACCCATTACTTTATGAAAAATTAATATTTAAAATAATTTTCAATCTATACACGTAACACATTGCTAAAAATATTATTTATAGATTTCGTATGTAAACAAAATGCTTATAACTTTCATTTTTGATTTGCAGTATCGGTGTTAAACGGAGATGTGAGTGCCCATCCTGAATTTGCACAGCTGCTTGAAGTTGCCACACGAGTGAGATCAGTGCCTCAAATAGAAGAAACAGTAACCGTTGCTCCTGCAGAGGAGAGTGAGCAAGTGTCAGAGCTTCTGGACCCAACACATGTCAAGAAACTACTTTCTGAGCAAATACAAGAACAAAATATTCATTGTCTGGGCTGTGAGCAGCAGTTTCAGCAGCTTGCACAGCTCTCTCAGCATTTGCAGGTAAATACACAATTTAATTACTAACACATAAAATAATAGTACAGTATGTAAAGAATTTATTTTATTTTATGATTTTAAAAACAAAAAGTAAATTCTGCGTATAAGGAAAAAACCATCGCGGTTAGAATTAATAAGTTTAAAAAAAATATTTAGAAAATAGTTGGTAGAGATTAGAGTACGTTGAATTTGAAAATTAATAAAACGCGAAAATTCTCTAATTGATATAGTAAATTGGGACTAGGATTCAAATATTCTAGCTTTAGCTAGTTAAAAAATAGACGTTAAAGGGATGGAGGTAAAGTGTCAAAATAAAATACGATGTGCCTAGCATCTCACGTTCTCACACTACGTCAAAGACACAACATTATAAAACAGCATCAGACTTACTCTTTGCCTTAGACCGGTTTCGTCCTTTACCTAGGACTCATCAGTAAGGCTTGGCAGAGAGCTCTGTACAGCTAGAGATGGCTCACACCACATCTGCTAGCTGACTGAGCTGAGGAACGTCTATTTTTTAACTAGCTAAAGCTAGAATATTTGAATCCTAGTCCCAATTTACTATATCAATTAGAGAATTTTCGCGTTTTATTAATTTTCAAATTCAACGTACTCTAATCTCTACCAACTATTTTCTAAATATTTTTTTAAACTTATTAATTCTAACCGCGATGGTTTTTTCCTTATACGCATATTATCGCTAAGTCGATCTTTTTGTTTTAATTTTAAGCTTTTGTAAATAATATTCTTTAATTTTTATATTTTATTCGGCCCTTTTACTTGCCAACGTCAATAAGAGCACGTACTAAATTAATTAAACATATGCCAAAGCGCATAATATTTATTCTATCTCTCCTACTCTATCATCTTTTTGCTTTTCCTACCCCAGTGTCAACATATAAAACGATGTAACTAGCGTGAATCACGATACTGTGCAGTCGGCGGGCGTAGTGCTCTCGCGAACTTTCTAGAGTTGGGGAACTCTGGGAAGTGAGGGAGGACACATATTGCTTGCTGGCTTCCTGTCTTACACCCCTCTTAGACACGATTTTATATTACAGTGTGAGGATGAGAGGTTTTAAATAGCAAGCCGAGTTTGCGCGCGCGATTTTAACCAATCAGCGCGTGCAGCTGCGGGGGCATCGCGTATAAAAACGCGACTGCCACTTGCTTCCTCAGCTCAGTCAGCTAGCAGATGTGGTGTGAGCCATCTCTAGCTGTACAGAGCTCTCTGCCAAGCCTTACTGATGAGTCCTAGGTAAAGGACGAAACCGGTCTAAGGCAAAGAGTAAGTCTGATGCTGTTTTATAATGTTGTGTCTTTGACGTAGTGTGAGAACGTGAGATGCTAGGCACATCGTATTTTATTTTGACACTTTACCTCCATCCCTTTAACGTCTATTTTTTAACTAGCTAAAGCTAGAATATTTTAATCCTAGTCCCAATTTACTATATCAATTAGAGAATTTTCGCGTTTTATTAATTTTCAAATTCAACGTACTCTAATCTCTACCAACTATTTTCTAAATATTTTTTTTAAACTTATTAAAAAGTAAATTCTGAAAGTTTTTTTTTTTTTGGCATTATTCATTTAAGCATGTACACTCATAGCCAGCCAAAACTTAACATTATATAGAGGTGATTCCACTTTGAAAAGAAAGAGGCTAAAAGGTGAGTTGAGTGAAATGCTTTGTTGCCATCTTGCAAAACACTTGCAGAACACTAAAGCATTATTCACGTGACGCGTAAATTTGACGTGCGTCAACGCGCGTTACAAAGCTGGAACAATGTAAACAAATGGAGTCGTTCACATGTAATTTTCAAAAACCATGTGAACGGCTCCATTTGTTTATATTGTTCCAACTTTGTTACGCGCGTCGACGCACGTTGACGCGCGTCAAATTTACGCGTCATGTGAATAATACTTTACACTGTTTTTGAATACTTTTGTGCAGGTATTTTGCAAGCTGGCATTTCAAAGCATTTCACTCAACTCACCTTTTAACCTCTTTCCTTTCAAAGTGGCATCACCTTGATGTTAAGTTTTGGCTGGCCATAAGTGTACCTTTAATATGTTCTTTGGAAAACGTTTTATTTTCACTAAATACATATTCAGCTTTTTCAAAGAACACCTTAAACATTAATTAAAATAACCTAATGAAATATCTCCAATGATTCATAGGCTCATCTTGTGGAATTCAATTTTCGCTGCAGCAAGTGTTACTTTGTGTCTAAAGACAAGAACAGTTTACTGATCCATACAAGAAATGTGCACAATAGAAACTTGAGTCTTCCATTGGTGAGTACAATTTTTTTTCATAATTAACTAGTTATTAGGCATTTTACACTACTGTAATTTGAAGCCTATAACCAGATCTATATATCTAATAAATAAAATGAACAAATTCCTCTGCTTTGATAAGCATCATGTTCAAAGTATCTTAAGTTGGTACAAAAATTTCATAATTTAAAAATTGTGCATGCTTTTTTGCAAGATTTTATTTTTCTTGCATAGGTATTAAGAGTTACGTACTATAAATCCTTAAAATACATATTAGTCATAAAGTAAACTGACTTGACAATTTTTAATTCATTTTCAGCCTTAATAGATCCGTAAAATTGCAAGGTGTAGTACACAATATTTAACATGCATATATTCATAAATTTATTTTACTTTACTACATAATTTTATTCCTCCATTACACAATTTAAAATTTGAAATAAAAAAATTCACAGCACAGTAACATCTCAATGACATTTAGAAATTTTGGACTTATGCCTACCAACGTTGACAATATTTTGCTTTATGTAATTTATTTCTTCTGGTCTAATTATCTCTGGACAGAAAATTTTACTGGAGTTTGAGGGTAACTCTGGGGGCAGTTTGAGACGTAGGCTCTCAATCAAAGTCGGGCTGAGGCACATGCTTGGAGGAGACCTTGGCGAGAAGTCGCCTCTGAACTCGCACTTGTACCCCTTAGTTGGCTGCTCTTCCTTCTCGTGAAATTGACCATAACATTTTGCTTCATTCCTAGAAATCTTATTAGAACGTCTAATACATTTACGGAGACTTTTGACAGACTGAGGTATAGTCAAACTTTTTCTAATAGATTCAAAATCATATTTCTCATCTATGGAATTAATATCATTTATCCAGCTTGAAGCTATTTTATTCAGTTCATCTCCATATTGTGGACTTTCTCCTTTTGCTTTACTCAAGCTCCCTAAAATTGGTTCAATCAGATTAAAAACAAGCTGAAATTTTTCTTGGCTTTCTGCTTGGTTCTCACTTAAATTGTTTTGGATTTCTAAACTTTCATCAATTCTGCTTTGAAGTCCTTCAGTCAATGTCTTGAGTGTCTCGTGGAAAGCTTTAAGGTTTTTGCTTGCGACCTTGGCGTCATTTTCAAGACTTTGCAATCTTGTCTCAAACTGTGAGCTGTCGCTGTGTGTCGTTGTCTCTTGTCTCAAAGAACGGTGCTCCTCCCGCACGTTACAGAGACGTGACTCCAGCTCCTTCACGTCACGTGACAGCTGCTCCAGTGCACTCACTTTGTCACCCACACTTTGCTCCAAAGTCACAAACTTGTCATTCAGTGACGTGACCTCGTCCTCCAGTGACGTCATATATGCCTCAACCTGTCTCTTAAACTGCAGTAGCTCGTGGATTGAAATAGATTGTGACTCCCTCTGACTATTAACCTGCTGTATTTCATGTGATACTTTTATTAAATTACTATCCATTTTTAGTCTATAATTTTTGTTTTCTGCAATATCGTTACTTTTCATTTCATAGGAGATGTGTAATTGTTCTACACATGTTGCTATTTTCGACAGTTTCGTCTTCACCCAGTGTTCTGTGGACGACAGTTTTTCCTTGACGTGCACAATCTGGCTGTGCATTTCTTTCAGTTTGTCTTGCATGCCGGCTACTCGCACGTCCAGCTCATCACTGGTGCGCAGGGGAAGCCTGCTCGGCTCGTACTTGCCAACATCCGCAATTCTCGAGTCTAGGGTCTCTATCACCATCACAACTAGACGTTTTTCAATCGCACAAATACTTTGCATCGTTTTCCGACACTCGTTTTTGCTCTGATTAAAATCATCTTGTATACTTGTAGCTATGTTTTTCAACTGTCCGATCTCGGATACATGCTGAAAAAGTTTCCTTTCTATTTCTGTTAAGTACGCGGTTCTGGTGTTAATTATGTTGTCTAATTCCCCACACTTTGACTTAAAATTGTAAGCAGTTTGGTTTAAGACAGACGTGAGCTGCTCAATGGTGTGCCTTAGTTCTGAAATATGTCCAGCTTGAGAATCTAGCTGCCGCTGTAGCTCGACCACGCACGTCTTGCTCGCTTGCTCCAAATTGTGCATCTGGTGTCTGCACACGTCAGCCGCTCGTCTTCTCGTCTCATCAGCATCCAACGCCTGGCTCTTCATCTCGATCATCTCCTGCTCGGTGTTCAACAATGCCTCACGTAGTCGCCTAATTTGCTCGCAGTTCTCGTCACATTTCGTAACTACACTCATTAGACTTTTGCCGCTCGTTACTTGCGTGCTCTCGACGTGACAAATACGAGTTTCATTTTCTTCAATTGTGCTCTGGAGGTGAGAAACTTGCTCCTCAGTACTCTGCACTTTCTCATTAATAGCAACAAAATGTCCTTCGCAACGTCTCTCCATCAAAGAAATTGTCTTCTGCGTAGTGTCCTGATTTTCCGTTAAATTTTCATTCGTTTTGTCCAAATCCACCTCTAAATTTAAAAGACGTTCTATTAAAGTCTCCATAGTTTTTTGGTTTTTATCTTCTATTCCAAATAAATATCTGCTATAGTCACAGATTGTTTTTATCAAACTGAACATTTCGACTTCATGAAAAAAATAAACAAATTTTAAACTAAGAATCTTCAATTAAAATTTATATATTTTTTATTGTTGCATTGAAACATTAGCCGCGGGCGGCCGCGGGTGTTGCGCGGAGAAAATACTATGCAGTATTATGCACCTGTGTTTGTATATTACACACCGCGCTTATTTCTTCTTTATAATATGTTAGAATAGAATATATAGAATATAATAGGGCCGCTTTCCTTATTATTTATATTCTGTCAATTCTTTTTAATTTTAATTATTTGCTAAATTTTGTGCGTGTGTATGTATGTGTGTAGTGTGTGTGTGTATATAATAATATATATATATATATATATATATATATATATATATATATATATATATATATATATATATATATAATTATTAGCAATAATATAACGAATTGCCGTTTTTTTTATTATTATTTTTTATCCTTCTTCTTTTTTATACTACTCCGCCTTACTAGATAAAAATATAAAATTTTACCAGTTATTCGTATAATTTAATGTAGTGTAACAAAATAGTGGCTAATGAATTATTTCAACTTAATTGGCAATAAAAATGGAGTATTTAAATTTACAGCAGCACTTAAGTGAGGTGGACGAGAACAAGTGGGCTCAGGAAATTGTGGTGCAGCTGCTTACATTACATGATATTTTAGATGAACAAGAGCAGGTGGGTCAATCAATTAATTATTCAAGCTATCGGACGATCATGTGTTAATTTATATTTAATGATGTTAGTTACAATAATTGTGATGTTTAGATATGTTATAATGGTATTTTTGTAAACTGTTTTTTAATTTTAAATTGTTTAGTTGTGTTCGGCACACGTTTTTTTTTTATTATTATTATTATTTTTTTTTTTACAGTTCAACATGTAATATTTGTCTGGCATCACTCATTGAAAAATTTCCGTATACTTTGTGTAGTGTGTCTCAATTAAAAAATATTTATATGTATTGCAATACTGAAAACTAAAAACTTAAAGTCAAGTGAGGGACCCCTTTTCCTTTCCCATAATAAATAACTAAATCATGAGTAATACACTTATTATATTTTTATATTATCTGTTTTAATATATTTCTTTATTGTATAATTTGTAGTGTGAAAAGCAAAGTCCTGGTAAACGCAATAATGGATCTAATCGATGTCACGTTTGTTTAAAAAAATTCCAAGGTAAATTCTACCTCAGTTTGCATATGGGAACACATACAGGTAATTGAACATTTTAAATAATAGCTTGTTTTATGAATAATTTTTAATCCCCCTCCGTTTTTTTTTCTTTTCTTAATAGGCGAGAAACCATACGCTTGTAATATTTGCTCTCGTACATTTATTTGCAAAGATTTTCTACAAAAACATCTAGTGACACATTCTGCCGATCGTACTTATAAATGCAGCGTATGTGATAAACTGTTCAAACGTGCCAGTCATATTAGAGAGCATTTGAAAATACATTCAGATGAAAAACCGTTTTTGTGTAAAATTTGTAACCGAAGATTTAAGTGGCAGGTAAGCATATAAATCTAACTATAATTTAAGAGTATGAAAATTAATAATTGTCTCATATATGTATATCTTAGGGAACACTGAAGGCTCATGAGTTGACACACAATAGAGATGCTCAGTTTACTTGTGAAACTTGCGGCAGACGATTTAGAGCTCGGAGTTCACTTATTCGACATACAAAACGTCATAATACTGCTTCTAGTCGTCATTCAGAACAACAAAGTATACAAGGTAAGAAAAACTTAAGTTTTGTTTTTTATTTAATCGTTAAAAAAGAAAGAAAGAAAGAAAGAAAGAAAGAAAGAAAGAAAGAAAGAAAGAAAGAAAGAAAGAAAGAAAGAAAGAAAGAAAGAAAGAAAGAAAGAAAGAAAGAAAGAAAGAAAGAAAGAAAAAAGCCCCCCCCCCCATTAAATGCGCGGATATTATAATAATAATTGTATATTTATTATTGTACAGTGCTTATTCGAATAAGTTACGGCGTCATTTCAATCATTGAAGTCAACCATTTACAGTAACCAGTTACAATTTCAAAATCTAAGAAATAAAAATGATTTATTAAATGAAGTTCAATGTGAGTCTGAAACAGTGAAAATTGCAAAGAAAACAAAATTTTTGGGAATAATAATTGATGAAAAATTAAGATGGTGTGATCATATTGAATATATTTCTAAAAAACTTGCATCTACAATTTTTGCGATTCGAGAACTTAAACATGAAAGTCAAATGGATTGTTTAATTTCTATGTATTTTGCTAATTTTCACTGTCATGTTAAATATGGTGTGGTTTGTTGGGGAAATTCCATCGATGCAAGCAGAATTTTTAAACTACAAAAAAAAGTCATACGAATAATATGTGGTGCTAAATTTAGAGCAGAGTGTAGAGATCTTTTTAAAATTTTAAATATATTAACTTTGCCTTGTGTTTTTATTATGGAATGTGCTATGAAAGTGAAACACAATATTGAATTCTTTAAAAGTCATGAAATTAATCATAACCATAATACTAGGAATACAAATAAAATTAAAAGTATATATAAAAGAACTGAAATGTATAATAAAGGTCCATTTTGTAGTTGTCTGAATATCTATAATAAATTGCCTTTAAATATGAGAAAGCAAAATGATTTAATAGCTTTTAAAAAACAACTAAAGTTTTTTCTATTAAATAAGCAGTATTATTCAATCGATGAATATTTGAATGATGAAATATAGTTTAGATTCAAATTCTAATTTTTATACATAAGTTATTATTATATCAATACTATTAAGTGTCGTTTCTTTTTTGTTTTGTTTTTATGTTGTAAATACTTTGACAATCATTTCTATATTGTCATTTATGGCAATAACCTAGACTAATGCATTGATTGTATTATGTATGTTGGATCGATGAAAGAAATGAATAAAGAATTTTGAATTTTGAATTGAATTATTTCAAATGTTAAGTTTGTCTTAGGAATTATTATTATTATTTAATTGTGATATTTTTTTTTACGAATTATGAGAAAATTACTTAACTGGCCCTATAATTTGGAATTTAGGACTTTCATTATTTGATATATAGAAAGTGCCTATTAAGATATGTTTTAGCTTTTATATGTATATTTTTATAGTCATAGAAGTTATAAAATTAACACCCTATATTTACATAATAAATATTTTTCCTTTTTTATTGACCGACGATGCCGCCCTATAAAAAATATATAAATAAATTTTACGCTCTTCTTTTGAGTAAGTTTTTGATAAAAACGCTTCAATTATTAATTGTATTTGTGTAGAATTTTGATTTTACATCTTCCCCTTTCCCCCCAGATTATATTTTTACTATTTTATATTGATTCAAAATGTGAGTCACTAATCACTAATAACTGATAAAATTATAAATCTCGCTCCTCTGCAATTTCCAGTGCCAAAGGCGCGCTGACGCTCCCAAGTTATTCATATTTTTTCCGTGTCCGTAAGATTGTATCACCATTTAATTTATGATTCAATAATATTTTAGAATGAGTAATTTAATATGATCAGAATCATTTTATGATCATATTGTTTAGTCACTTACAATCAGTCAGTTCATTCAAAAGCTAAAACATTAAAATATTTAAAATTTATCGGTTATTTGCACTTAAAATTTAATATACGCATTTTCCCCCAGCTGTTTCTTCATACAACTATTATTTATTGTTATAGAAAACGCTATGCATTTTTACAACATTTTATCCACCGTAAGCAGTGTAGAGAATACTGAGAATAGACAGCAATAGATGGAAAAAATAAATACATTACAATATTTTATTTATACGAAATAAATTGGTTATTTGTCACGAAATTTTTAATGTTATTTTTTAATCTCAATTATAAATAAAAGTTTCATTAGCTAATTCATTATTCAATATTTGTTAAAATAAATTATTAGTATTTTATAGTTGCATTATATTAGTCATTAAAGTGATCGACCTGTGCACTGTAAAAAAAAATCGACCCTAAAATCTCTGGAGGCCAGGTAAGTCAGTTGCCTGGGCGGATAACTTTTTTATGGCGGCCATGAATTTGAAAACCGTGGTCAACCGGGGTTTTCAATTCTCTTTTCACCATAAAAAATTTCGGTTTACTGTGAATTTACCGGTCGGCCTGCGTTTTGAAAACCGTGGTCAGCTAAGTAATACTATACTGTCCAAATAATTATATGGCTGTTTAGATTCTAATTCTCTGATTAACCTGGCATTTTTTTGTCTACCTTAATTTTTGAAACTAATGCGAATTACTTTTCTAATTGCAAAATATTCTATCTTACAGTTTTTAATAACATTCAAGAATTAAAAACAAATCTATTGGCAATATATTTTTTTAAATACATCATAAACATCAAGTGAATAGAAAAAAAAATCATCAGATTTGTTACTTACATGACATAATAAATAAATAAATCTAACACTTAACACTTTCTACAAGAACAGCTTTTTTTTTTTTTTTTTTTTTTATCAAAACTATGTTTTGTTTTTCAAGAAAAAAAATTATAGTAGTTTTAAATTGAAAATAAATTTTATTCTGCATTTTTTTCCATCAAATTAAAAAAACATTTTTTATTTTGTATGTAGAAAAAGTTATGCTGTGCAACTTAAAGTATTGCAAAAGTTTATATTTTCTTAAAAGGGTTAACATGGAGGGGGGGGGGAGAAAGAATATTTCTTTTGGTTGTGCATATATCGAGAAATCTGAAACAAACAAAATAAAATTGGTTAAAATAATGTATTTTTTATATCATATCAATTGTACAGCAACATAAATTGAAATTAAAACAATAAACCTGCCCATGTGGTGTAGTGGTTAGCGTGCTCGTTTGACACGCTGGAGGTTCGGCGTTCGTTACCAAGCCGGGTTGGCCTTGTAGGCCAGCTTGTAAGAGCGGTGGTTAGAACGGTGAAGTTTCAGTGTGTTTCAATGTGTACGTTTCCGCTGCAATGCGTGGGTAGGCCAGGCAGTTTGACCACCTCTCGTCCATAGTGGCGAGTGCTGCCGTCGTAAGATTTGGAGGTCCGAGCTGCACAGGTCTGGTATTAGGAGCCCAGAGGAGTGTGGTATTAAGGGTAGAGCCTGTGGTCTGGTAAGCCACAGATCATTGTAAGCCCTCTTACTAAAAAGGATTCGTCCTGGCCTACCCCGAAAGGGATTATGGCGTCATGATATGTATGTATGTAATAAAAAATTATAATATAGATAATTTTGATAAGACTCACCTGCATCAGAATTTCATCCTAAATTTTTGGTCAACTTCAACGTCAAAGGTCGTGTCAAAGGTCTCGATATATCAGAACTCCTGTAAAACAAAGAAAATATGTCGTTAGAATTTGTTGTTTTTCATTTCTGAATTGAAAACAATTTAATTTGTTGTAATTGATATCTGCGCACCCACTTACCTTCTAATATTTGGCATCATAAATGCGTTCTGGGCTGCCCGATTCATAGGTAACAAAAAATCATACTCTGATGCGTAGCGGCAAATAGGGGTTCTAAAAAATAAAGAACGTAATAAATAAAAATTATTATAATTTGGTTATTTTTGAATCACGGTTGTCATACCTGCAGTTTGTGTATAATAAATCTGTGCCGGCCGTGTCAGCTTACGATGGCAGTGGTCGTCTTCAATTAGAAGTCATAGCTTGGGAGAAAGGGGGGGGGGGGGGAGGGGGGTAGCAAGAATGTTCATTTTCTCAAAGTGAAAAAAAAATCTGCATATATATGTACAATGTACAAAGCAATATTCTATAAGAAAAATCCAATCAATTTTCATAAAGCAAATTTAAACAACAAATTAAACCTAGGTCTTAATTTTCAATCATAAATATATATCACTTATATGGTTTCAAAATAATATTGCACTTCAGAACAACACCTACACAATATAAATAATTTTTCACTATTTTAACTCACTGCACTTCTTTCACCATCTAAATCTTGTGATCAACTGGCGTAACGGTCAAACATACAAGGAAAAAGAAGACTGAGTGCGGGGTAAAAAACCGTTGACATTAGTCATGTTTATAAAAATATGTTTATAAAAACATAAAAAATGTGCGTCTCCCCGACTAAATTAAAATATTTTTCACACTCATCCCACGCTTCCCCGCTTGTTTCCTTATTTTCCCCTCTTTTTCTATAAGGAAGTAGACCACGTGACTGCTCTTCGCCAATTAAAAAAATATTTTATTTTTTAATTTCTTGTGTGACCGGAAATTTGGAAAGACTGGCCAAAATTTAGCAAAAACGCAGTGCGACCAGAAAATTAAAATGAAAAATCTTCGGCATTTTTTACAGTGTGCTTTACATAGATTGCTTCCATATAGCTGTAAATACGGTGTTGCATTGTTTATTTTGTTTACGTCCATTTGAAAAAGGTTAATATTGCTGCATCTACTTATGAAATATGATGTAAAGAACTACATAAAAATAAAATAATAAAAAACTCGCTGCGTGTGATTTACTCAACTCACGACGACCCAAGAGTCACGCGCGTGAGCTCCGCTTAAATTGATGAGGATGATGCGGTAAAAAAATGAAAATAAAAATATAATCAAAATAATACTATCAATCTTTTATAAGTTATGTGATGATGAAACCATTTGATATTGTAGAATGTGGTTTTGTCTTGCATTAAAAAATAATTTACATTTTTTTAGAGATCATTGAGAAACTTAGTTTTATTTTACATTCAAATTTTCAAGCTTCCCAAAATGTTTTATTAGTTGCCATAGTAATAGAGACACACACACAAAATAATAATAACAATAAAAAAGTAAAAAGTAAAAAAAAAAAAAAAAAAAAAAAATGAAAAAAAAAAAAAAAAGGAGAGAGGACACATTTAAGGGCGCCCCGGGACGTTTCCATGACCTACAGCTGACCCCAGATTGACCCAAAACTAACTCAGGACAAGGAGGAAGGTTACAGAAAGGACATTGCAACACTATATCGTCTTTTAAATGTCATTAATTACATACTGCATTATAATTAACCATATCACAAACAACCTTTTATATTATAGTTTGGACAAAATTCGCACTTTCAACTTTACGTTATCAAATCATGCACTTACTCAATATGAACTAAATGATACGCTACAGAAAATGGTTTATACCGATGTGTGATGTTCGTGTACTCCTGGTTTATGCACGTCAAATAAATGTTTTGTTGGAAATTTCATTATTGATTTGGGTGGAAATTTTCATACACTTGTCTGAGATATGCTAAACTTAAACATTAAAATAAATTATTATAAAGCGTACGTAATTTTAAACGATTCTAATCTCAAGTAAATCGTATTTTTGTGTATGTATAGTATTATGTAAATTTTCTTGCAAGGAGATGGGAAACTTTAATACCTAAATTCGTTATTAAAATTATAACCCCCGCAGAAAAAAAAAAAAAAAAAAACTATTTTGAATCGTAACTTCCTGGGAAACTCACAAGTAAAGCACTAACTTACTAACTTTAATATAATTTAGCAACGAAAATTACAATACTCGATCCTTAAAGACTCATGCATAGATATATTAATTTTCTGCAATCCTGGGTTTACGTATCGCAGTGAGGTTTAGTGAGCATAAGGGATTTCTATTGTTGTATAGGATCTTGTGTGGAAAAATCTATCTCAAATCTCCATGGTAAATAATATAATTAAATAAAAACTTTAAGTAATTATTATTACCGGGGGAAGGGGAAAAGTTACCACAATTATAATATAAAAATTAAATTTACAGAAGTGTAACATACACCATTCTGTTTTATTTAATTATTCCTTATATTATACATTATTTTTTATTCATTATGAGTTGCTCTCTCTCTTACGAGTCACACGATTTGTAGATACTCGTACATAATATATACGTTCACTTGGCTTACACAAAGCTGGGTCTAAATTTGTGTACGTCATTATTGTCTCTTCACTGTACACTACACTACATATCAGTACGTATCAGTACGTTTATGAACCCAGGACGATAATATATATTTTACTATTTAAAAACTTGCGCTAAATTTGCAATGTTATTCTTTATGAGAAAAACACGCGCTGGATTTAAATGGTAAAATATATTATCGCGGTCCTGTGTACATAACATACACTGTAACTGTGGTATTAAATGTTAGTAATATTACTCTCTATACCTTATATTTCACATGAAGACTTTAATCAACGCAATGTTCCAATGTTCCATATAAAATAAATGCAATGCTATATCCATAAGGTTCGTAGTAGTGTAACAGTTATTTCTGCTATATCGTAAATAATCTATTTGTCACCAATAATTTGTCAATCAAAGAGAAAGTGTCATTTATTTTTGTACATCCTTGTTACTTAGCCCTCAGCAATTATAAACTGTTTGTCGAGTGCTGAGTGTAATATATAAGGCGCTCGCTGATATCAGGCATGAACCATTCAACCACCATTCAACACCATTATCTACTATTCATCACCAGAGAATGGTCACATAACTTAATATGTTCTTCATAGTAAGAGGGAGAGACTCTGCCCGGCGACTCACCACTCTCTCTTACTATGCAATTTTATATTATACAGTTCTTCCATAATTAATAAAATCAAGTTTGAACAATAATTCTTCCTAGTTATTTCAACACAAATTTATCTTATTTTTTATTATTAAAATTAGAGGTTACAATTGGTGTCAGAAAAGTGCGCGATTTAGTTTCCTGCGTATAAGATTTTAACCTCTTACATCAAGATTTTTTATCCGATTTAATGGCAACGCAGAAGAGGACCCATGATTCAACCTTCGTTGGACCGCATTGGATCTGCCATGGATGATTTGTTCCTGACAATCTACCCACTGAGGAAGAAAGAACTTAGAGGTCAGTTTCTATCTCTCTATTTTTTTCAAATTAACTCAAATAAATATTTATATTATTAATTTCAAACACAATTTTAATATAAAAACTAATACAATGCATGAATGTCTTTTGAAGTGTATTATTTCTTTCATTTTTTTAGTAACTATATATACCCAATTGATATAATTTTAATTAGTAATTTTGACAAAATTATAATATTATTAGATTTTAAGGTATTATTATATTATTAAGGTATAAATGAGCTGTCCGTCAAAGATGTAAGCTATAATGCTACACAAATATATAAGCTAAAATGCTAAATAAAATTCCAGTCACTGCAAAAAGACAAACTGAGAATATAAATAAATATTGACGCTCATATAGAAATAAGTTTTATTATAAGTTATATTATATATATATGATATTTACATATTTTTGTCACTTATTGCTATATTTTTTTTTAGTCAATTGTGATTTTTTAAATAATTATTGTTTGTTTATGCAAATATTTCAATACATACATTTGTATTAAATAAAAGAAATGACTAAATTGACATTTATATAATTTTATATTGCTTATACATCAATAACTATAAGTTATATGTAAGTTAATTGTTAATTTGCATTGTAAAAAATTAAATATCTAAAAATAAATCTTAAACTGTAAAGAGAGTTAGAACTGGTGATCCCTCTTTGTTCTTATTGTTCACAGAGAAAAACAACCAAGAAAATCTACATGATATTCAAGAATTAAAAACCAAGAACCCTTACAACAACCCTCAGCCTACCCGAGAAAAATCCACGGAAGAACCCAACATAAGAAAACTGAAGCAACTTATATATTTTTTTTGTCAATGATTTTCTATATTATAATATTCTCTATTTTTTTTTCCTTGCAAAATAACTTTTAATTTTTTCAATTTAATTAATCGACGCATGGGAGCGTCGTTTTTTCCAAAACGTTGTCTTTGTAACAGTTATTTCTGCTATATCGTAAATAATCTATTTGTCACCAATAATTTGTCAATCAAAGAGAAAGTGTCATTTATTTTTGTACATCCTTGTTACTTAGCCCTCAGCAATTATAAACTGTTTGTCGAGTGCTGAGTGTAATATATAAGGCGCTCGCTGATATCAGGCATGAACCATTCAACCACCATTCAACACCATTATCTACTATTCATCACCAGAGAATGGTCACATAACTTAATATGTTCTTCATAGTAAGAGGGAGAGACTCTGCCCGGCGACTCACCACTCTCTCTTACTATGCATATTTTATATTATAATCAGTTTTCTTCATAATTAATAAAATCAAGTTTGAACAATAATTCTTCCTCCTAGTTATTTCAATACAAATTCATCTTATTTGTTATTATTAAAATTAGAGGTTACAGTAGAATGTTATATTATTTATATATATATATATATATATATATAATATAATTACGAGAATATCATACAGAAATAATTGTTTTTATGTGTATGTCTTTGTATTATCAGTTGCAAGTTTCCTTTTCCTTTCTGTTTATTTCTTAAAAAAAGATTATAAAGGCAATTAAAACACATACATAGGCTTATCAGTATTTTATTCTTCTCTTTATAAATCCAAACATTTTATAGAGTTTATAAAATAATAAAGTTAATTTAAACTAAAAGTAATATGTGGTCTGGCGGACCGGATTTATAAATTTAAAATTAATTTCTAATTATTTATACTTGATGCTAATAAGCGCATATATTTAGAATGAAATAAAAAAAATCACACGATAACAATGAACTTTTTATTGTTCCGGACTTTGCGAGCTGGTGTTTCTTTGAACAAATAGCGCAGGCGTACATTTTAAAAGACCCCCTCTCAAAAAATATATATCCTTACGAAATGATATTGGGCGAGTCATGAGAGAAACGCGCAACGAAGCGTTAACTACTTGTACCGATATATGCATGCAGCAGGTAGCGTCGTCGTGCGATTTGGGTGGGGGACGAGCTTCAGCGGCGTATAACAAAAATACTGTGGGAAATACACTTCTCCGTGTTGTTTCTTGTGTTGTAATGTACTCTCTTTAGTCGGTCTAATACACTTGTGGACAAAACGTCGAGGGTGTTTATTTAGGTGCCAAAAGTGTATACGTCTGTGCGTTATTTTTGGAACTATCCGCCGTCTGACTCAATCGTGAGCTATAAGTAGTTAAACATTTTATTGTGTTGCTCCCTACATTTTTTTGATAATTTATAGAACGTTTACTTTGTTATTCACAAATTAGAGGTGTGATAATAATATATTGTAAACAGAGATAGAAATAATAAGCGAACAGCGCGCGCATTTAATATGGGGCGTGTGCTGTATTGATTTTTTGTTATATATATAAGAGGAGCAGTAAAATACAGGAGAGTAATTTTATTTGAAGTGGAATACTGGGCAGCAGCACACGTGTCTATTTTTTATTCGTGTATATTTTGGTGTATTTTTAATTAACAATCATGGCAGATGAAAAATTAAGTGCATTGGCCACTAAATCAGTTAGTGCTCTACAAGATTGCTTAAGTCCAGCAGAAATTAAAGACGATGATTGTGCCGAAGCATACAAAAGTTTTATTACAGAAGTGCACAATGCAGATACCGCTGAAATGTGGTTTTTGTTACGTGAAGCGTTAAAATCAGACAAACGTAGATCAGAAGTGATAGAAGATATAATTGATTTAAAAAATCGTTATATGGTAAAAGGACTAGATGCAGATGTGCAGGACAGATTAACAGATAAAGATATTTCACGTGATTTGGTTGAGGACGTCTATAAGCACCTTAATACGTCTTTTGATGGAGACGCCACACGGGCAGAATTTGACAAGAAAATTCAAGCCATAATTGAGGAAAAAGCGGCAGCAACATCAAAAGGGCAAAATTTAAAGCAAGTGTCGTCATTATTAAAAAAAATTGAATTACATCGCAATAAGCGCATCAAACTTTGTTAAATTCTTTTATCTATGTGTATTTATAAGATTAATAGAAAAGAAAACAAGATTATCAGTTCAAATATAAAAGAAAGAAAGAGAGGGGGAAAAAAAAAAAGATAACAATATATTATTATTACTTTTTAAAATTTGTTTTGTAATAATTACCAATCAATTAAAGATCAGTTTTTTTTTTTTTTTTTTACTTGTGAATTCTTGCATTTAGCATATATTTCTAAGACATAAAAAATTAATGAATTAATAAAATTTTGATTGAATTTTCAATGTAATATAGATCATGTGTCATGTCTAAATATAAAAATAAAACAACCGTACTTCGTATTAAACATAACAAATTTATATGCATTATAATTTATAATTGCGCCGGTTAATTTTTTTAAGGCGTCTCTGGAAAAAAAAATCTGTCAACAGAGCAAGTTATTAAATTGGCATATTTTAGTGTATTTTTGCTTAATTATGATGTTTAATTTTGCGATATTTTCTTGTTTTGTGCAGAGAGCGTAGCCAGCGCAAATGCTGCCTCATGTGAGGATGAGAGCGGCCTCCAGCTGTCAGCTGCATCTGCACACGACGTCACTCAAGGTAAGCCGCGCACCTTTGCCTCTAGACTAGCTTCCGCCCTGCATGTGAATTTCTATTGTGTCGATGCTAAAGATACAGGAGGGAAGTTTAACAATAAGTTCTATTTCTTGAAAAATTTGTCCAGCTCTATTCTATAAACTTACTTACAAAAGGGATTGCCAAGTGAAGCAAGTTAAAGTCTGATACATGTTGCAATTCTCATCGGGCAGAGACGACCCCCCCCCCCCCCCCCAAATATTAATGATACATAGATTATTACTTTTATTTCTCTTTATCAGAAGTACATTTTATGTATTTATCATAAACATTAAAAGTGAAAAATAACTAATGGATATAATAATTGCAATAAAACGCATTTTGCATGCATATCCATGCAGTTTTTGATAAATAATGCGCCATTACATTCATGCTTGTAGTAAGTTGTAATTTTTGCAAGTAATAATAAGCTTTTTTTTATTATTATTATTTTTTTTTGTAATAGGTGGTACTAGCACTTTTATTTCTTATTTGCGTAAACACGTAAAAGTGTGATTATGTATAGTACCCCCTATTAAAAAAATTCTGGCCTCAGTATGCAGTTCTCTTTTAAAAGAAAAAAAAAGATGATGGTTCTGCAATGCTTCGTCCACTTGTGACTGGCTAGCACACTATGCCGGTAACATCCATTGTTTAAAATGAGAACATAAAAATAAAATTCTCAAAGTATTTTTTTTTATCAGGTTTATTAAGTACACTGGTTCTGAATAAATCTGATCAAAGCGTTAATCTCTCCAAATGGTATATAAATGGTGAATGGTGAAACTTTTTTGCAAGCTATCAGATTTATTGGGGACCAGTGTATGTATGTAACGAGCCATTACAGACAGTTACACAGAACTTGAGTAGTTTAAAATTCTTTGATCCCTTCTGTACTTTTTAATATCACCAACAGATAGATATTATGTAAATATTTAACTGCATGGTATAATGAGATGCAATCTATCTGTGATATGTGTAAGTATTTTAATACAACTGACTATGATAGGATAATTTATATTATTGTTTTTTCAGTTAATGATTTCAGTTTTTTAACCATATCTCTTCCCCTAATACTCTCATAAGTATAATAATGAAATACAATTACTTCCTTTTGTTTAAGTGTTAGATAATTGAAGACTATATTCACTAAAATAATACTGTAATAATCTACGGTTGTTAAAGTAGATAAGTCTTATAATAAATGTGACAACACACCTGTCTTAATTTTTCAGATCACCAGGCTTATTTACTTATCTTAGATGATGGTAGTTTGATGATCCAAGATGCTGCCAATATGTGGTAATCTGCACTGAACATCAAAGTGTTATTTGTAAAAAAAAAATTAGTGAAATATGTAATTTGGCTTTTTCTATGTTTGCTAAATTCTAATCTACACAGAACTTATCAAAACAGGCTGTGATCATGCCATAAAGTTATCTTTAAGTATTTAAAAACAAATTAGGACTTAAATATGGGATTAATTATTATGTAATAATGATAATTAAAGTATGTACTTATTTAAAAAAAAAAAATTGTGAAAGAATTTTATTTAGCAGAAATGTTAATCTATAGCCAGTATAAAAATACAGCAATAATGTTGCATTTTAGAGAGTAACTTTGTGGTTTATTATAATTTATATTAATTTATTGTAACAGCTTTTTTTTTTCTTTTTAATCAGTGTGATATACTGTACTTATTGTATATTGTTGCATTTTTGATGATTTGATTGTAAAAGAATTTGCTCTTTCTATGCATCAAATTAATTTTGAAAATATTAATGCTTATGGCTTATATTATACTGCTGTAAGTTACAATGTACATTTTTTTTTTTTTTTTTTTTTACTTTTGCCACAATGAAAAAAACTTAACTAAGGTAGTAGAGATTCAAAGTTATCAAACTATTTTTTTTAATTAACTATTTGTACTGCACAATAATATAATAATATTAAAATATTAAATCAAGCACCTTCCTCTCAAACCATATAGCATTCAGATTTTATAAAAATATGTGCTCAAAATTTACTATGTGGCCTAAAGTAATTTTTCAGTAGCATACCTATATAATACTGTACCATAAATCAAATTTGCAGAAAATATATTGCATAAAAATATATTTCCCCTAGCAATTAAGGATTATCCTCAGATGTAGCAGATTTATTATTTTTTTTAGCAAGTTCGTATTGCCTTTAATAGAATATGTACCAAATTTCAAATCAATTTGCTATCGGTTATGTGGGAAAAAAATAACATAGAAATTCCTATGCTCCCCATAATTATTTTTTTCCCTCATAACTGATGAACAAATCGATTTGAAATTTTGGTACACATGCTATTGAAGGCAATAAAAATTAAAAAATTTAGACAATTAAAAAAAAAAATAATAATAATAAAAAAAAAAAAAAAAAAAAAATTGAGCCAAAAAAAGTTCTGCTACGTCTGAGGTTAATCGTTAAGTAATATCACTTGCATATATAAGCCTATGTAATGCATTGCATTAATTTTTGACTAAAAAGACTATGACTGTATCAATGCTTTATATAAAAATTTCTGTTCAAAAATAAATTAATACAAATATTTTAATGTAAATAACACTGAAATTGTGCAAAAAAAAATTGTGAAACGCATAAATAATAATAAAATTAATTTATTTATTTATTAGGCCTATTATTATTATTATTATTATATATATATTTTTTTTGCACATATAGGATTATTAAAAAAAGAATATTGATCTTCTCCATTCCCTATGTGGTTGTGGGGGAGTAAATAAATAATTCTGCTACAAATGAGCAATTTTCTTTGTGTTCAGCACCAATGACTTATGATCCCAGCATACACAACTTTCTGAAAATGTACTTTTTTGAAACAACAAGACCTCTGTATGTATACTTATATCAATGTCACTTAAGGACAAGTACTTGTTTTACATTTGTCATGTACAGCTCTAGCCAAAAGTTCGAGAATGATTTGTATGGGCAACCTGCAATCACACTATGCAATCTTTATTACAAAATGCAGCGGCGGAAACGCAGTGGCCCCCGCTGCCTGATTCTTAAACTGTTGGCCAGAGGTGTACATGGCACTAGAAAAAATATTGCATTTTCCTGCACTTTGTAAGCACTTAACCCACCCACCCACCCTCACACACACTCATGTACACTCCCCCCAAATAAATCTGACCGGTTGCGTTAAAGTTTACTCATATATTTAACATTTGGCGACATGAACACTGTGGTCAGATTTATTCGGGGGGAGTGTACATGAACAAGTATTGACCCTGAGTGACATAACAACATGGGCCATGTATATTGCAAAATAGAGAAAGTGCTCTGTTAGTGTATGTTCTAAGTAAAAATGTGTTTGCTGGTATCAGTCTATTCAGCTGAGCTTCATAGCTTAAACATATATCCCAACTGTGCTAAAAATACATGTAGTATGTATTGGTCAACTTCAGAAATAAATATGGATGTCAATTGAATTTTGTCTTGTTATTCCTACAATTATGTTACAGTTTTGTCCCATTTTTCACATTGACTTATAAAGAAGCAACAGTTTTGAAGCCGACTTAAAGCAATTTCATTCTCATCTGCTTGCTTTTCTATTACTCATGTGCATTACGTTTAAACGGACGCGGATGCGATCAAAATCGCTTACAGTCGCAGCCTCAATAAATTGGTTCTTAATTAGTCAGTAGTACTTAATACAGACCTGCAATTCAGGGATTTCTATTAATTTATTGTGTTTAAAGAATTGTATATATATCAGTTCAATGCTTTACTGGCGAGTTCATTGTTCATTTTACCTCAACAATATTACTTTAAATATTTTATTAGTTATAGAATATTGCAATACTGTACTGATTTTAAAAGGTATGGAACTCTTGAGTTCAAATCAAGGGCTCTATAGGAAAAGATAAAGTTTTGTTGGCTCTGTACACAGTATAATATTATACAGTAGGTTATCTCCTATACTGAGAATGTCAGATCAATGCGCGCTGGGCGCTGGGTGAAGCCTGCAGAACTAGACGTGTAACGTTACTTCAAATGACGGCTTCTAGTTCTGCAGCCTTCATCCAGTCGCAATTATGGCGCGCATTTGATCTGACATTCTCAATATAGGAGATAATCTACTGTACATAGCTACTGTGGCCTCTACATACATTATAAGGTCCTATAATTTTAAATTTTGTATAGAATCACAATATTTGCCGCGCCTGCTACATGGTTGCCTTATTGCCAAAATTAATTTTTAAGGCAACACTTTTTTTTTTTACTATCTGGCAACATTGCACTTTGGTACTCCATTGTCTCCATTTGTTATTGTTTATAAAATAGATTTTCTAGGTTCTAGACAATGATAAATATGCATACTTGTGAAAATTACATAAAATTAGGACATTTCAGAGACATTTGATAGAATTTTAAGTACTATACTATTACGAGTAAATTTTATTTATGTGTAAATTCATATTTAGAAAGTGAAGAAAGAGCAAAAATTAGCCATAAACTTAAGTGACAAAAGTAAACTTTATAAAATACCAAGAAAGTTTTATAAAAATATGGATACGTTTTCGTGCTTTTTAAGGTAAAAATATTGGATTTTGATTTACAAGCTTGTTGTGTATGTATATGTACAGTATTAAATATATATATAATATATGTATGTACTAAAATTTTCATTTCACTGAATTTTGAACAGCTTGGAACCCAAACTAGTCGATCCACTGTGGTTTAGCGTTGATCGACCCTGCGATGAAGAAGCTGAGATCTTGCAAATGGAACAAGAGCTACAATCTCAGGTATAAACGCAAGATTACCTCATTATGTACAAACTTAAAATTATGAAGCATGCTCAGATTATATGTATGTATGTACATATGTTTGCTTACCGTTGAACAGTAGCAGTCAGGATTTTGTGACGGAGGTCCAGCCTATATGGCCTAATGTATATGTAGTGAGCATGGGTAAAGGGTAAACACCCCATGCTTTTTAGACCTGACAAAGGGGGGGGGGGAGGGGGTCCTGACCCCGCTTCCCTGCATATATCCCTGCTGTCGAATCAAATATGTTTTTATGTAAGTCGATTTGTTTTCATTTTAAACACTGCAGTGGCACATAAATACATATTGATGCTTCCGCGTCAAAAGAGAGCAACTACACTTAACAGTTTGGCGACAAAACAATTATCTATTGCTTTCCGAGCAGTGCTGTAACTGGACTAGCGGTAGAGAACCTTAACCTCATGTTTTAGGCAGACCCGCAATACATTTGATTTAAAAGACCCACTAAAAGTACCCAAACTTTTAAGCTAAATAATTGGCTACCCACAAAATTGCAGCTTTCTCATTTGCTAAGAGTATTTCGACTGTCCTTTAAGGGTTGTATATAGATGGTAGTATCTCAAAATGTAAAAAGAAAACTTCAAAACTTTATTATGCCATTTAAAAGTTAATAGTAACAGTTACCTATGATAAAAAATTTCAGTGCCCGTGACCATCAGATAAACGAGAAAATAGTTATTGAAATAAACATGGACTCTTATGGGATTAAACTTCCAAAAATCATAATTTAAAATCTAGCATGGTGACCCCCCAAATTTTTTACATTTTTGAAGATACCATATCCTAATGTATCATTGTGCAAAATATCATATACAGTACGTATTTTTTTCTTTACAATTTTTTAGTCAAATCCCGCAGTAACTGATTTACCGCCTCAAGTTGGGTACTTCTAGCAGGCCTTTCAAAACAAATGTATTGTGGGTCTGCCTAAAACATGGGGATGTCGCTTCTCTGTTGAGGTTCTCTAACTAGCAGCCATTAACTTAACATTGCAGTTGCTCAACGGCAGAAAGTGTAGATGCTCGGCTTGTCGCAAAACTGGCAAGTGTAGATGCTCTCTTTTGACGCAGAAGCATCAATATGTATGTGTGAGGTGTCTCACTCAGGTCCTATAGTATACCCATAGATGCGCAGTTACAGTAATGAAGGAAGAGGAGAGTTATTTAGTAGCTGTACAGTGTTACAGTATTACAAATATTAGCAAAAAAAAAAAAAAAAAAAAACAACAACAACATTAATGCAATTATAATCTATTACAGCTGGAGGCAATAGCAACAAAAGATCACGATGTAGTCCCACTAGGAAAAAATGCTGCGGAGGTAGGTTTCGTATGTACTTTTCTTCTAAATAAAAGCTGTGATGTATTGGTGTAGCAGATAAAGAGTATTCCAAAGCTTGTTATTGGTAGTGATGTAACACAATCAGAGGCGTGCTCGAAAGGCATGGGATCCTTAATTTAACATAACTCCTCTCTAGAGGGAACACTGCAAAACATTTGGGGGCTATTTGAACTATTATAATAAGGATGACTAAAGGTCAGAAATGATAATAATGTATGACGTAAACATAGATAAATGTAACCTCTAATTTTAATAATAAAAAACTAGATAAATTTATGTTGAAATAACGAGGAGGAAGATTCATTGTTAGAACTTGGTTTATTAATTATGAAGAAAACTGATTATAATAAAAAAAATGCATAGTAAGAGAGAGTGGTGAGTTGCCAGGCAAAGTCTCCATAATCGGAATTCTTGCGCTCGGGTGACAACAAGACCACAAACCTTGTGAGGCAGTATCAGTAATAGCAGTTTTAGCGGTCAATCGAGGCGCTAGAGTGTAAAAGCTTGAATCTTGCTTGTCTAAAAATTTATACTGTACAGGGAGTTGGAAGACATTAAACATTACTTAAATGGGGGGAAACTTTTTTTTTTTTTTTTTTAAATGGTGCTGCTCTAAAACACATTTATTACAAGATTACACACTTCTCAGTTACTTGCTCAAGTAAATCTCTTCTTTGATTGATAATGTCTTTAATATATGACGGAAGCTCTTAGTTATGAACGTTTTTATAACTATGACTGTGCCACGCCACATGAGACCTCTACCTCTCCATAGAACTTTTACTGTGGTAAAGCCCTTGCTGGTATTTATATCCTTGTCTTTGTTATTGATCCATACTTGACACAATACATATATACCTATATAGGGATATATATATATATATATATATATATATATATATATATATATATATATATATATATATATATATATATATATATATATCGTCGTGGTTCCGCTATAATGTCCGATGTCCAAATGACCTTGAAAAAATAAAAATCGTCTGATCGACCCCAAATTTTGGATTTTCCCATTTCAGGTCATTTGCAGCAAAAAATATTTTTCAAGGTCAAATGGACATCGGACATTATAGCGGAACCACGACGATATATATATATATATATATATATATATATATATATATATATATATATATATATATATATATATATATATATATATATATATATATATATATATATATATATATATATATATATATATATATATATATATATATATATATATATATATATATATATATATATATATATATATATATATATATATATATATATATATATATATATATATATATATATATATATATATATATATATATATATATATATATATATATATATATATATATATATATATATATATATATATATATATATATATATATATATATATATATATATATATATATATATATATATATATATATATATATATATATATATCGTCGTGGTTCCGCTATAATGTCCGATGTCCATTTGACCTTGAAAAATATTTTTTGCTGCAAATGACCTGAAATGGGAAAATCCAAAATTTGGGGTCGATCAGACGATTTTTATTTTTTCAAGGTCATTTGGACATCGGACATTATAGCGGAACCACGACGATATATATATATATATATATATATATATATATATATATATATATATATATATATATATATATATATATATATATATATATATATATATATATATATATATATATATATATATATATATATATATATATATATATATATATATATATATATATATATATATATATATATATATATATATATATATATATATATATATATATATATATATATATATTTATATATTTATATATATATATATATATATATATATATATATATATACAGTGGTAAAAGTGGGGGTACACATGTGGACACGCTGTTTGGCCTCGAGAATTCGGGGGTACACGCCGTGTACTCTCGATAAATTAAAAAACTATAAAATTATTATTAAAAACCAACGTTTTCGGAGAAAACTATAAAATAAATGGTTTCCTTTTGCTTTTGTAAATAATTGATTTGCTTAAAATTAAGTTCAGTTCAGTGCTCAGCTGCGGTTATGATGCCGTGTTTTTTAAATTTATAAACAAGAAGTGAAGCAAGTAAATTTAAATAGTAATTATGGCTAAAAGACAATTAAAAATAATTATTTTGTGAATTGTTTTTTAATAGTAAAAAACAAAAATTAAGTTTTGAGGATGATGAAAACTCAAATACTACAGAAACAACATCAACAACAACAAATGATCCAAGTACCTACATAAAAATAAAAGACTTTGGAAAAAATGTAGAGTGCAATTCTAAAAAATAAATTTGAATTCTATTGCAATTCTATGGAATTAAAAACGCTTCCGCTATTTTTCTAAATAATTTCTACATTATATTACAACCTTTTCATTTGAATTCTAGCATAAAACATACCGGTAGGTTTCTATTTGAATTCTTTTTTAAATAAAAATTTTATGACGTGTGTGGAAATAATTTCCACAAATTTAATATTTTATAGTCACTTCCAATTGATTTCTATTTTATAGCTCATCTGGGTGATTTAAATGTTTCCAATTGTGGCATATTATTCAAAGTGAAAAAAAAAAAGTAGAAGTATAAATAAAGAGTTTATAACAGATTTCCAAAAAAATATTTTACAGTGTTATTTAATGCGTGAATTTTCAAAAATTAGTAGATTAATGAATTAATTGATTAAAATTAATTTTTTGGAAATATTTTCTTTTCTAAATAGTTTGAAATCAAAATATAACGTTGCAGACCAAAAATGAAAAAGAAGCTGTGCTTTTTTATTTTTTTGCATTTTCTAGGGTTGCAGCTATTAAAAAAAAATACCTATTATTAGAATTGTTGTCATTATGGTGTTCTACGTACAAAATTTCATACATTTACAGTAAAATTGTTTGAGATGAGAGAAAAACCGCCAGTCAAAACCGAAAACCCCCTGGCATTTCGTCAAATTTTATCCTATAAATTTGTAAATTTAGACACGGCTATATATCTCAATGCGATCTATCGATATTGAATAAAATAATAAAAAAATTGTAAAAGAAAAGCATACCAATTTCTAGTAATTTTATAACTTTATTATTATTTATTATGCACCAGTGGATGGAGAGGATGATGATGTAAAGGATGAGTTTTGGAGGCAGTTGAGTACTGTCCTAAGTGAATGTGAAAAGGGAGAGCGAATTATTGTGTTAGGAGATATGAATGGTTGGGTGGGTAGGAAAAGAAGTGGTTTGGAAGATGTGGTTGGTAGATTTGGTGACTCTAGAGTGAATGGTAATGGTGAAAGTATCGTAAATTTCTGTGTGGAACATGAGTTGTTTGTATCGAATACATGGTTTAAGCATAAAAGAATACATGAGTATACATGGGTGCGCAATGAGCAGAAAAGTATGATTGACTTAATTCTGTATGATAACAGACTGAAAGGAAAGGTGAAAGATACAAGAGTGTGTAGAGGAAGTGAATGTGGTACAGATCATTTTTTGGTTGTGTCTAGAGTAGATCTAGGAAATAAATGGATTGAGCATAAGAAGGTAAAAGTGGTACAAAAGAGAATAAAAGTGGAAAAATTACAGGAGGTGGAGGAGAGAAGGATGTATACAAAGGGGATGAACGAGAGGTTATTTCTGGTAACAAAAGAGTGGGAGAAAAAGGTTATGACTGACTATGATGTTGAATGGGGGTATAAGGTAATTAAAGAAGCTTGTGTGGAGACTGCAAGGAAAGTATGTGGTGAGGCTGTGGTTGGTCGTATAGCTGGGGATGCATGGTGGAATGATGAGGTACGAGAGGCTATTGAGGAGAAAAAGAGAGCATATTTGAAGATGATTGATGCAAAAAATGAATTAGAAAAAAAGGAGTTATTTATAGTGTATAAAAAGAAAAGAATGAATGCAAAAAAGAGTGTGCTAGAGAGTAAGTTGAATGCAAGGAGAGAATTTGAAGAGAAAATGCAAAGTGAATTTATGGGTAATAGAAAAATGTACTGGAAGATGGTGAATCAAGTGAGAAAAGGAAGTAATAGTAAAAGTGCAGGCGGAGTAAAGAATGAAAGAGGAGAAATTGTGTGGGATGAAGAGAAGGGAAGAGAATGTTGGCGAAAGTATTTTATGAATCTGTTTTTGGATGGAGGGGAAAGGGAAGAAAGAATGGAGGAGGAAAAGGAGAATGAATCAAACGGAGTAAATGAGGAGATGATTGAGTTTCGATTGAATGATTTAAAGAATACTGTAAAAAAGTTAAAAAATGGCAAGGCAGCTGGAGTAGATGGAGTAACAAGTGAAATGGTAAAGTATGGAGGAGCGTCTCTGGAAGTAAAAATGTTACAGTTATTTAATATGTGTTACAAATGTGGTAGAGTACCTGAAGACTGGGTATGTGCTGTGATTGTTCCGTTATATAAGGGGAAAGGGGATAAGTATGACTGTAAAAATCATCGTGGAATTAGTTTGTTAAGTATACCTGGTAAAATGTACGGGGGGATGGTGATTGATAAGGTGCAAAAGGTTACACAGGGTCATATCTCAGAAGTGCAATGTGGTTTTATGCCCGGCAGGGGCTGCACTGATCAGATTTTCACTGTGCAGCAGTTGATTGAGAAATGTATGGACGCAAGAAAGAAAGTATTTGCTGTGTTTGTAGATCTAGAGAAAGCATATGATCGAGTGAACAGAAGTATGATGTGGAGTGTATTAGATGAATATGGGGTGAGAGGGAAGTTACTTGAGGGTGTGAAAGCCATGTATGCAGGTAGTAAGGCATGTGTGAGAGTAAACGGAAAGTTGAGTGAGTGGTTTAAAGTGGGTAGAGGCGTTAGGCAAGGATGTGTGATGTCGCCGTGGTTATTCAATATTTTCATGGATAAATGTATAAAGTTGGCTGAAAAGTATGGAAGTGGAGTAAACGTAGGTTTGTTAATGGTGTGGATGTTGTTGTACGCTGATGATGCGTTGATGGTGGCTGAGAGTGAGGAAGAATTGCAAGAGATGATTGATAGGTTGGAAGAAAGCACAGAACAAATGGATCTGAGAATAAATGTTGGGAAAACTAAAGTAATGGTATTTGGTGGAGAAAAGGATGATGGAAATGAATTCACACTGAATGGAGAAAAGCTGGAAAGAGTGAAAGAGTTTGTATATTTGGGAAGATTATATCAAGAGAATGGAAGTATAGATGGGGAGATTGAGAGGAGAGTGGCGGCAGGTAGGAAAGTAGTTGGCAGCATGGCAGGATTGGCCAAGAGTGATGCTTTATCAAACAAAGCAAAACTTACAGTGTACAATTCTGTCTTACTCCCAACTATCTTATATGGTTCTGAATCATGGGTATGTCAGAGTAGGCATATGAGTAGGGTGAATGCTGTTGGTATGAGTTTTCTCAGAAGTATGTGTGGTAAAACAAGATTAGATAGGGTAAGGAATACTTGGGTGTTGGAGAAATGTGGAGTAAAAGAAACTGTGACTGAGAAGTATGAGAACAGTGTATTACGATGGTTTGGTCATGTTGAGAGAATGGGTGATGAAAGAATAGCAAAGCAGGTATTTCATAGTAGAGTGGATGGAAGGAGAGATAGAGGCAGGCCTAAAACATCATGGTCTGAGGTGGTTGGAAGATGTTTGAAAAATAAGAATGTACGCAGTATGAAATGCAAAAGGAAATGTATGAAACAAGGTATGAGACTGGCGGAAGCAAGTGAAGTATGTCAGGATAGGAAGTTGTGGAGGTCTATCACTGGGTCAGGATAAAACATCTGTGTTGTTGGCTTACCCCGAAAGGGATTAATAGCGTCATGATATGTATGTATGTATGTATGTATATTATTGGTAATAAATAATCAATTTAATAATAACATTATAACAAAAAAACTGAAATAAAATAGGTTTAACGATTGGCTTGCTTAATTTATTGAATTTAATTCATTATAATTATCTGCATATTATTTCCAATTGGTTTGAATATTGTCATAGCAAAAACTATGATGGTTACTTTCATAAATATTTATTTAAATGGGTAAGAATGAATTAATCAATTTAAGGAAAAAACCATCGCGGTTAGGATCAATGATAAAGAAAAGGATAGAAAAACCAGCAAGGGCCTTACCACAGTAGAAGTTCTATGGAGAGGTCGAGGTCTTGCATGGCACAGTATATGTTATAAAAGTTTCTTTATAACTTGAGAGCTTTCGTCATATGATAATGACATTATCAATCAAAAGAGAAAATTACTTGAGCACATCACTGAGCAGTGTCTTGTCTTGTACTGCCGATGAACTCAACAAATTCTCCTGCCTAAAATTCACTCACTCCACATCACCTAATTCAGCCACCTTCCTCGATGTTGACATCAACATTGATGACGGTAAACTTATCACCTCAATCCACATAAAACCTACTAACCACATGCAATACCTCCACTACAATAGCTGTCACCCCCCGAGGACTATCCGCTCCATTCCCTTTAGCTTAGCATGCCGAGGCAACCGCATCCCAAACACAGACCAAACCAAATCTAAATATATTGACAGCATAACTACAGCTTTCTCCACCAGAGGCTACCCCAAGCACCTGGTGGAGAAACAAATAGCAAAAGCTGCCAATAGATTTAGTTTGGGCGACAAAACACCTTGTGACCAAAATAAAACAAATAATGACAATCAATCTATCCGACCCTTCATCACAACGTATCACCCCAAATTAGAAAAAGAAATCAGACAGATGTTACAATATGCACACCCCATTCTAGCCACCACCGAAACAAACCTACTGTTACCAAAAATACCACCAATAGCATTCCGTCAACCACCAAATATTAAAGCAATCTTATCCCATACTGATCCCACACCAAAACCTAAGCCCCTACCTAGTGGATCTTTCCCCTGTCAAAACAACGGCAAACAGAGCAACAGAGGAAGGAGATGCGATACATGCATCACTCAAATCCCCAGCAAAACGTTTACAAGTCCCGTCACCAACCTTACATACCCTATCCACGGCCACAATACATGCACATCAGAAAACGTAATCTACAAACTTGAATGTACCCAACATACCACCAACCCCACCACAGGCCAACAGGAAAAATGTCAAGCATTTTACATAGGCTTAACCACACAAAAAGCGAGAGACCGCATGAATGGCCACAGACAATCCGTAAAAAACAATGAGATGGAAAAACCTGTGGCTGAACATGCGGCCTCTCATGGCATATCAAATTTCCAATTATGTTATAAATCAACAATACTTCGCACTATTCCGGGCCCAGCCAACTATGCGACATTACGACAATATGAATTAGCATATCAACATATATTAAGATCCAGAAAAGCCCAAGGGCTGCCTGGACTTAATATTCGCTAACATATTTCAAAAATATACCCTATTCCCGCTCCCCTCCCCACCTTTTCCCTTTCCCTCACTCACTCCTTCCCTCACTCATTCACACTCCTTCCCAGATTCCCTACTCCACCCCCACCCCTCTCCACCAACTCCAAACCAGCAAGAGCATAACACGGCAGTACAAGACAAGACACTGCTCAGTGATGTGCTCAAGTAATTTTCTCTTTTGATTGATAATGTCATTATCATATGACGAAAGCTCTCAAGTTATAAAGAAACTTTTATAACATATACTGTGCCATGCAAGACCTCGACCTCTCCATAGAACTTCTACTGTGGTAAGGCCCTTGCTGGTTTTTCTATCCTTTTCTTTATCATTGATAAGAATGAATTAAAAATATAAATATTTTGCTTTAGAAAATGCACAAAAATGTGTTTTTTTTCCATCAAATTTTCAAAAAAAATTTACGGGGGGCGCAGCCCCCCGCACCCCCCAGCAGGGGGGAGTACCCCCCTGCACCCCCCCTCAGCATCATGGTTGCTCTCTACCTGGCGTGTACTCTCACTTCTCATTCCACTTTTACCACTGTATATATATATATATATAATATATTCATTAGCAACACTATAATATGCTGTGTGTATGAACACAAAAATTATGAAACACAGCTTGCATATTTCCCAATAAATGTGTGTTATGGCAGCACCAAGAAAAAAAAATAATAATAAAAAAAGTGCACTGCAATGATATTGCAATATATACCGTTACTTGAAACCCCTAAATTTTTTGATAGAACCTTATTATAATTATGACTTTGACAATGCAATATGTCAGACAGTAAAGTATATAACATTGTCTATATTGCACTTGGAATACTCTATATCTACTCTAGATGTCAAATTTCCAAATAAAAGATACCTAAGACATAAAGACTAAAATTAGAGTCATGTGCAATTTTGCAAATATTATGGTCATGCAGACTGTAAACATAAATTTTAGTAATCAAGTTTTTTTTTTATTATTATTACCTATTATTATTATTATTTTTTTTTTTTATAATTTGAAAATATCATTTTTGAAATTTTATCTTGAATTTAATTAATTATTTATTTATTAAACACCAAGGTGTACTTATACATATTTATATACATATTTATATAGGTCTACATTTTTGCATATTGACTTAATGATAGGGTCCGAGATGGACAATGAAGTAAGTGGTACCTGGTACATAGGCCACTACATAATACACATATACATTTATCATTACACTCGTGATATTCTTTAATTTGACAGATTACATGGTGGAAACCATGCACCGCATAACGGGTAAAAACATGCCTGTCTGTACAGTTTGGGCCTTTCCACCCATTAATATTATTAATATTAAATGCAGGGGTATTATAGAAGGCCAGGCTGATATCTTCAGTTTTACTTAGTCTATCTTGAATTTAATGTAACACCTATGTAATTAATATTTTGGGTCAAAAGAAAAAGAAGAAGAAAATATGTATAATATGTTGCAAAAAGATTTGATAGAAATATTTAGATTTTTTAATACACCCAAATTCATGTGTGGATGAAATACTCTTGTCAATAACCACCATTAACTATTTTAAAATTATTTGTGAAAATCGATATTGTTGTGAACAAAATGTCTATCTCATATTTTGTCATCTAAAGCTAAATGTCTATCTTCATATTTTGTCATCTGAAGCTAAATGTCTATCTCGTATTTTTTCATGAGAAGGAACATGTCTATCTCGTTTTTTGTCACAAGAAGCAAAATGTGTAACTTGAACGCCATCTACATAACATTCAGAAACGAGATGGACATTTTGCTTACCGTGATAAAAAAACGAGATAGACATTTTGTTCGCAACATCAAAATATATTTTGCCATTTAAATTTAAATTCAGGGCACGTTTTTCTCGTAAGAATAACATTGCAAATTTAGCACAAGTTTTTGAAGGTTAAATATATTCTCATAATCATGTGTACAGTAGAAGCAGTTTGTTCAAATAGTTAATATTCACTTCTAAAATTTCAGCATATGGATGAGATGGAAGAGGAGGAGGAAGAAGAAGATAATGATGATGAGGACTCTGACAGCAGGGGAGAAGATGAAGAAGAGGAAGAGATTGAAATGGACCTCACTTATGATCACGACTCTCCCGTCGATGTAAGAATTTAGCTTTAATTTTAGAATATTAAAGATAATATAGCAATCCATTATGTTATTGCATCAAAACACTGTAAATTATTATTATTTATTTATTTAGAAGGAACAAAGATAATTAGGTGACAAAAGCAGCTTTGTGCTCCCACCACTTAAAATATTTTGAAACACATAATATGCATTATGCTACTTTTTATATGGAAATGTAATGTTTAATGTATATCTATAATAAACCATTGAAATTCATAATGTAAGTTAGGAACACCCCCCCCCCTCTCCTTTTTTTTATTTATTTATTATTTTTTTTTTGGTACTTAGCAATTTCTTTTGCAAATTTGCAATTAGCTATACCTATAATAGTAAAAGACAATAGTAGACAATAGTAGACAATAGTAAAATAGACAATAGTAAAAGACAATATAGACAATATTATATTGCGTGGACATTATATAAAAGTTGTTGAAATAAATATAATGAGTAATGCAGCTTGCTCATGCATCTGGAGCATTCCCCAATGCTTTGAATTGCTAAATAAGGTAATTTTAGAAGGGTTGCCTAATTTTTCAATTAAAAGCCTTTGGAATGTGTCGAACAAGCCAAAATATCATGTCATATTTATTTCAGCATCTTATAATAATGTCTGCCTTTTTATTATTATTATTTTTTTCATCTCTTTCTAAGAGCTAAAAAACAATATTACCAGCCTTTCCTTTAATAATAATAGGCTATTATAAACATATCGTCTCTATCGCGTCAAAACGTTTCAAGTGAAATTATCACGAGCTCGCCAAACGTTCCATCTACATAGGGGTTACTGTTTCAGATGGAACGTTTGGCGTGCTCGTGATAATTTCACTTAAAATGTTTTGACGCGATAGGGACGATATGTTATGTATGTTATATCTATTAATCAAATTAATTTTGGTCCTTTTGTGATTTTTCTCCCCTCATAATATTGTAACTGAGCCCCAGCTCGTATAACAAATGTACTGTGAAAAATTAATCTTTGCCTACCTCTGTATCGGATTATGGCATTTCAGTTATTGCAAATACTTTGTTACTAATCAAATTAAGTAATGATTGTTTCAGGGTTTCCATTAGGGTCACTGACTTTCATCTCTTGTGTTGAACATGTTTGATGTCACTGTGGATGTTCCATTCTTAAGAGACAATTAATGGCTATTTGATTTGTAAAATAAAGAGCCAATTTTTAAAATATACAAGCTCAATTTTTTTTTTACTAAACAAATAGCTATAATAGTCTCTTTTGTATTATATTTTATAAATATATGTAGGAAAAAATATTGTAAATGTTGTATGATTTTGCCAAATTACTTCATGGTTTTTGAATTTATTGTTATTCTAAAGTTCATTATTTAATATTTTCATGTTTATTTATATAATTCCAAAATATATAATTGCAAAGGCATATATTTATATGGACATTAATAATAGGCCTATACTGTATAGACTTGATATTACATTTTGAAATTTCTAATAAACAAGTTTCTTTTGGAGTCTCAAAAAAAGAAATTATTTTATTTCATGCAAGTTACGTTAAACCTCAAGTGTTTAGACTTCGCCTTTTTTTTTTTTTTTTTTTTTTTTTTTTTTTTTTTGTTGCTTGGGCTTTATTTTAGCTTATGTTTGCACTGTACAGTTTCGATCAAATGAATAGTTACCATTTAAACTCGATGTTTTTTACCGCGTTAAATTTCGTTCAATTTTGCAACATTGTTTATGATTATTCATTGAACTCTATATTCTCAATCACATCTATATTCAAATTCATTGAGTCTAAATATTGTAATAGTTGACAAAGACACCACAAGAAGTCACCTGTGATGCACTCAGGTAGACAATCTGGCGGGTAAATATTTTGCTTGCTTGCTTGCTCATTCTCTCTCTCTCTCTCTCTCTCTCTCTCTCTCTCTCTCTCTCTCTCTCTCTCTCTCTCTCTCTCTCTTGTGAGAAATGCTTTCAAGTATTTGTTTGATAACAAGTTTCGAACTATTTTCTTACCAAATTGCTGTCATTACAAATCATATTGATATAAATGATAAAAAAAAATCTCTTAATTTTAATCTCTTAATCGGGCAAATCGGTAAGTCAGCAGTTATTTTGAAACATAAAAAAAACATTAAATGCATTTCTTAGAAGAGAGAGAGAGAGAGAGAGAGATAGAGAGAGAGAGAGAGAGAGAGAGAGAGAGAGAGAGAGAGAGAGAGAGAGAGAGAGAGAGAGAGAGAGAGAGAGAGAGAGAGAGAATGAGCAAGCAAAATATTTAGCCGCCGGATTGTCTACCTGAGTGCATCACAGGTGACTTATTGTGGTGTCTTTGTCAACTATTACAATATATAGACTCAATGAATTTGAATATAGATGTGATTGAGAATATAGAGTTCAATGAATAATCATAAACAAGGTTGCAAAATTGAACAAAATTTAACGCGGTAAAAAACATCGAGTTTAAATGGTAACTATTCATTTGATCGAAACTGTACAGTACCCTGTGTGATGATACCTTGTCTTTGTCATTTTATTAAATATTGTAATTTTGATCTTAGAAAATAAATCATCATACAAAATTAGAGTTATAATTTTGCTTTGTATTAATATTTTATTATTACGGCTTGTCATTCATAAATCATTTAAATTTATTGAGTATGCAATATGCATTACGCTTTGAATTTCTTTAGTATATAAAAATATGGGTTTCATTTCACTTTAATTTTACTGTACATCGAAGTATAGAGATAGAATTATTATATTGTTGCGTAGTACATCAGGTTATCTCTGGTGTTGACCTCCTCCTACAATGTCCCTTACATGTCTTCCGACTCCCTGTATAAATTTGTAGACAAACTTTTACACTGGCGCCGCGATTGGCAGCCAAAACTACTATATTACAAATACACTGCTTTACAAAGGTTTGAGGTCTTGTTGTCACCTGAGCGCCAGAATTCTGAGTGGTTATCTCTGTTTACGTCATACATTATATCGTTTCTAACCTTTAGTCAGCCTTATCAATCCTTATCATATAATAGTTCAAATTGCCCCCATGCGTATCGCAAGTGTTCCCTAGAGAGGGAAATTTAAAACAGCGTGTCTAAAAAATCAGCCAAGAGTTGGATGACATGTAACATGTAAGGGACATTGGGACATTCAATGCCTCTCACATGTCTTCCAACTCCCTATGCTAGCGCGTAGTCCAATATGAAACGACGCTGCGCCAATAGTAGTGACATCTGGAACTAAAAGCTTCATAAGCTTAACATTGTAGTTCAGGTGTCGCTAGTGTCGCTGGACTACAAAAAGTGCCTGGAGTTGGAAGACGCATGTGAGAGACACAATGTCCCTTACATGTCTTCCAACTCTAGCCACAATTTTTAGACAAGAGTTTTAAGAATCGATGCTAGCGCACGGATGGCAGCAAAATGAACTACTAAGCCAAAGTAACGCAAAGCTACGTATTTCAGGTTAGCAATGCATCTTTTAGTGACGTCACACTCACATATGCGTAATATGCGTAATGTTTGTGTGTGAATCTTAAACCTTGGAAAGTAATTATATGAAGAGTTGTGCAAATTTTAAGAGAAATAAGTTAAAATAATAAATAAATTAATTTTCAAGGGAATAATTTAAGCCTTTAAAATATTTCTTTTTGTCATTTGTGCTCCTTGCTCTTGTTATGAATAGAAAATCAACTTCCCAACACATTTTTGTGTCCGGAAAGGGTTGGGAAAGCTTCGGGAAAGGAGGCGCTAATTTGCATTCGTAATTTGCATGAAAAAAATTATTTTTTGTGTTAGTTTATTGCTTTATTGATTTCTATGTATATATAACAGAAAAATTTTGTAAAAAGGGTTTAAAAAATTACCATGGTGGGATTCGAACCCAGGACCCTGCGAGTTGAAATACTCGCTTTAACCAATTCTGCCATCAAAGCTCTTAAGAAATGGAGCTGTAAAACATTAATTTATCTTTTTATTTACAATTTATCATCGTTTGCATCCATTTTAAGAAATAAACAATAAATACATATAAATAGGATATTTATATAATTAGCATATAATAAATATAAGGTAAAATTTTAATTAAAAAAATGAATAATTTTTACACAAAAATTGGAATATTTTTAATTTTTGTGCCAAATAAAATTTTGGGCAATGTCAAGGAAAGGTTTCGGCATTTCCCAATCTTTGCCCAAAGATTGCCGAGTTCCCACGGAAAACTTTCTGGTACCTGGGGTATTTTGTTTTGTATACAAGTACTCCAAAGTGCCCTTTTTTCCTTTAAACCTGTTTAAAACTTCGCGGATATAATACGATAAATCCTAGTAGCTAGTAGTTATTTTTGCTGCCGGTGGCGCGCTGCTATAGTAGTTTTGCGCATGCGCAGATAACGTTTTCTTGTCCAAAATTGTCGACAAATTTTATACAGGAGTCGGATGACATGTAAGGGACATTGTGAGAGACATTGAGGGACTTTGCTCCTCCTAGGTTTTAAAATATTTTGAATTTTTCGCGCTAACTTTAATGTGAACTTTCGATTGTTTTTGTTTATAAACATTAAAAATGTCGTCCATAATAGGAGTATTTTATAAAGTGGAAGGATTTCCTCATTTATCTACGCTAAATTCTGAAAGTTCAGGATTAACCACAGGTTCTGAAGAAAGCTCAGGTATAAATGAAATCAGTGGAGCATCCAACTATGTTGCAGTTCCTGTGGGTGTCAATATGACACCCGCTCAAATGCCCCTGTCACCTCAGCGGCCAGTACAGTGTTGCTCTCAGCTTTGCTTGTCTCGCTTTAGCAACTCAGAAAAAATGGATTTGAAGTATATATACAATTCTATAAATTCCAAAGATGATCAAATGAACTATTTGATTTCAATGAGATGTCTCAGTGTGAGGTAAGAAGGTGTTCAATCACAGACCTCTTGGTCGCCTTGAATATTTGTGTCTATTTCTGCTCATATGATACTCAAACAATGTGTATGTTTTATATGTATATATTATAGCGCTGATAACAATGCACAAGGATGTGGAAACGACAAAAGTGATACAGTATTATTTTTGGTATGTATGTCATATTAGTCATGTACAGTTTGCAATTATCAATTGCAGTTACATTAACAGGCAAATTTTTATCTATGAACAATTTTTCTCTTTGTGTATTTTAGATTCCTACAGTAGAGGATAATACATCACAGGCAGTCTGTAAAAATGCATTTCGTTACATCTATGGTCTTTCATTGTCTACATTAAACAGCTTAACAAAGTACGTATGTATAAAGAAAGTATGCCCACATAATTATGTTTGCGATGATATTTTTTACCATTCAATTTTTTTTCTAAGGGTACGGCAGGACAAAATTGCACCATTTTTCCCCAGGTAGAGGTGTTTTGCGAGCTATCATTTAGCATGTCCAGCACTCCAGGCTGGCCGCCTTTCTTGTATTTCATCTGCATTGCATGCATGCACTGCATGAGATGCCAGCCGACCTGCATACTGAACATGGTAGATGAGAGCACTCACAACACCTTCCTAGTGACATAAAATATTTGTACACTGTCTGATATGTAAAATAACCAATCAGCTGCATATGCAATTTTGATCTAGGGTGAGATGATTCTTAATTGCATATTTGACTCACCTGTTAGATCAAAATTTGAATGGTAAAAAATTATTACTGTACCACAATTGGCTGTACTCTATACCTAATAAAATTAAAATTACGTCTGAAATAACAAACAATATGTGCCTATGCTTGACAGGATTGATTCAGGTCCAAGTTTAAATGTACCAGAGACAAGCAGTATAACAAAGATAGGAAGTTCAAAACAACCTGCTGTGTGTGAAAACTGTGGTAGAACATTTTCGACAGTTTATGTTATGAGACATCACTTGAAATCTCTGTGTAGTAAACAGAGATTGTCTGCTAAGAAATGTCAGTTTCAAGGTTGTGAACAGAAATTTCATCATACTACAAGACTTGCAGCTCATATGCGAGAAGTTCACAGTGCAAATATTGAGCCAGAGGTATAGATTGGAATAATAACAAAACACTTACAGTATAAAATAATTTTATTTCATTTATCTTGATATTACATTATCTGTTTGTTTGCTTTTCCAGAGACACCTAAAATTTACATCTGAAGCAGATTTTTTTACTTGGAAACAATCAGAAGAAGCTCGGACATTTTCTCTGTTCACTCAAAACTCTGGCACGAGGAAGCTTCTTAATTCCAAAGTGACTCTGTATGCATGCCAGCGTGATGGACGCGACAGAGGTCATGTAAAAAAAGGTCAACCAGAAAGAAAAACTGAGCGCAGGAGAACAAAAGGAAGAGTCAAGAGCAACATTACTTGTGTTGCTTACATGAAAGCAGAAGTGTTGAGCTGTGGAACTGTTAAAGTATTTTATTCTCCCACTCATTCTCATCCACTCAAGATAGAAGATACTGTCAATCATCCTATTACACCTAAAGTAAAAGAAGCAGTAGAAAAGAAACTTGAGGAAGGATATGCTCCAAAGGAAATCATAAGGAGGTTGAAATCTCAAAGTACAACAAGTGACAAGGTAAAAGAGAGAGGGGAAAAAAAGTGCAGAAATTATAAAACTGATTTGCAAATGCCTGTCTTTGCCCCTATATTTTCCCTCAACTTGTGTAGGGTATTTGAACTGATAGTTATAGTATTTATTACAGGTGTATGTTGAGCTTGAAGGACGTCTTGTGAACCAGAGGGTAGTGTCTGCACTTGCTCGTGGTAAATACCCAAGTGCACACCACCTTCACTCAAATGACAACAAGGCAGTGACTATTTTACTAGAAAACTTGAGAAAACAACACCCCAGTCCATTGGTAGCATTCATTCCACATGCTAAGCAGAACAAACCATTATTCCTTGCTTTACAAAATCCAGTACAAAGAGCAAATTTAAAATCAAGACTCTCTGCGGGAAATGTAAGTTGTCTTCATGAAAATTTTCTTTTGAATTGTATATTTGTTAATAGCTTTATCTTTTCTATTTTTCCCCATAGATGATATTTTTAAGATGATAATGATGCCTCCCTTTATACCCCCCCCCCCCCCCAACTTGCACTTATTATGCTGTTTCCATATTATATAATATTTCTAATTCTTAAAAATAACTTGCTATTGCTTTTGATTTCTTATTTTGTTTCAGTTTCAATGCTGAACACAAAACAGAGCATAGTAAATAAATTTAAATATATTATTGCTATACAATATAAACACAACTTCTACATTCAGCATTATATTTAACTATCAGAACTAGTCACACAGGCTAACTACACCAAATCAATAAATGAATAAATGTCTGCTTTAAAAAAAGTTATAGTTTGACAAAAGTCTAGTGTACTGAATTTTTACTCACTCACTCTTAATCTCTTAAAATAGAGTATTCACATGGAGAGAAAATTTTGTGTTTGTTGATGGACGTAAAATTAATATGCCATGTGAATGATACGTTAATCCACTGAATGAGGGGGGGGGGGGGGGGGGAGGGATTTATTGACTCCATTCTGAATGAAACTAAAGCTGAAAATAAATTATTAATTTTAAGAAAGTGTCTCATTCAAATATTAGTAGTCATTTCACTAAAATCATTTTTGGTATTTATACATTTTTGTTTGCAGAAGTGTGTGTTGTACGTCACTGCACTTGAGAATATGAGTACTTGGAATGCTGTGGTGTATGCTGCTCTCATTTCTGATGCTCTGGTGGGAGCTGTTCCTGTAGGATTTTGCATCACAGACAGACAAGACGTGCCAGGATTAGTGGACTTTTTCAAGTCTTTGCAAGGTCAAGTACCTAGCATGTGGCACAGAATTTCTACTGTGTTTGTAGCTCCACATCTTGCAAACCATGTTAGAGATGCATTAGCTATTCTCAAAGTAAGTAACCAGTGTTTCCCATATAGATATAAAACAAACTATATTTTAAAGAAATTTGACTTGTTAATTGCATATTTTATTGTACAGTATACGAGTATAACAATGTACTTTTTTTCCCTTTATTCTTTCCCTTTAAAAATTTGTAATGTACCATACTTATTTTCTTTTAAACGTATGGGAGATGAGTATCATATATTATCATAATGGTGTAATCAACTACAATATAAGCATCTGAAGCTAAGAGCTGTTGCCCTCAAAAAAACTTAATCAACGACAATATTTGTGAAAAGTGTGAAAACTCTGCCATCAGATTTTAAAGTAGCTAAGGACAAAATTTTGGTGGTCGCTTATTCTTTTTAATATTTTGAAAATATGTCTAAAGAAAAAACATTGCGGTTGGTTATTATTTAGATTAGAGAATCCTTGCTTTCTATTAATTTTCAATTCAACGTGCTCTAATCTCTACCAACTGTTTTCTAAATATTTTTTTGTAAACTTAATTGATATTTTGAAAATATTTTTAAATCAAAACGTTTTTCAATATCCTTTGAGTAATCTGAACAATGAGTTTGGGTTCATTGAAATAATGATAATAAAGAAATAAACACACTACTTTGTCTTCTGAATATCGTTGCTGTTGCAAACTATATGTGTATCTCGTTTTTTGTTGTTTTTTTTTTGTCACTCGACTTACACATATTGCTTCGCGTGAAAAAAATAGAGATATACATTTTGCTTACCGTGACAAATAAAGAGATACACATATTATTCCCAACCACATTGATATATCTTATAGTCTAGGATTTTTAATTTCTTTATCGTATAATTATCAGTACACTTATTTATCTTTTGATTATATTAATTTTTTTTAATGAATTACCCACTGTTTATTTGCTTGGTTGTTGCTAAATAAATGGTATTGTTATTTACTCCTCCCCAGATATCAGCAGGGCTGCTAATGAGTGCCAGACACACATTGACAAGCATGCAGTCCTTGCTGATCAAAGTTGTGACTGAGAGCGAAGTGCATCAACAAATTAGTCAGTGCCTTCCTAGAATTGTATCAGCTAAAAATAAAATACAATTTCTGGAAGAACTTCAGACTTTGCGAGCACTGGTGTCCACAAGTCCTGTGTCTGTGAGTTTTCTCAAGCAGTTTGAGTTGATGTACTTGGCTAGACCAGGAGAGTGGGCTCTCTGTGTTAGAGATCCTGACCTCCATGCTTGTGACTTGGGAGGTAAGATTTTATTCATATTTTCAGCTGAAATAATTCTTCTACCATACTTGTATACTTAATTGGAAATAATCAAAAAGAAAATTTAATCTCTTATCTTACAAACTTTAATTAAATAATAATAATAATAACAACAATAAATAATAGACAGATCCACAGCACTTATTTCTAACCCTTTAAAATATGTAAAATAGCAATTTTCTGAGTCCCTTTTCAATTTTCTAAATTCAAAAGTTAATTGTTAAGTACAAATAATAAGTAGGACTATAATTGAGGAAAAAACTATTTTGGTAGTATATACCCTATTAATATTAGGTAAAGATTTCTTTTCCTGCAATATTATTATAGTGTGTGTAAAGAAATTTAATATAAAACTCAAATCTAATGTAATTTCCTCCACGCACCTTCTTTTGTTACAGAGAGTTTTAACAATTTACTACTAGAATACCATCAATCCAAATATCCACTGAAAAGGTTGGATGATGTAATAAATACATTGCTAAATATTGGAAATGATTTGTACAGCGAAAATAAGCAACAAGATTGGCCAAGAGAAATTGCATCTCGTCAAGATGAATTTCAATGTCATATGGAAAACCAAAATGGTGAATATCAAGTTTTAGACACCAGTCTTCCTGGCCAATGGGAAGTTAAAAAAACATGTTATAATGATACCACTGATACCAGTGTATATGTAACTGTAATTGGAAATATAGTCACATCTCCTGTGCCTGAACCTTTAGATTATCACTGTACATGTTCAGACTTGTTGCCTTTGTGCTGTCATGTACTCAGAGTCCATGCAATGCAACTTAGAAATGTATCAGATATTTTAGTACCAGAACCTTCCAATAACACTGACGTATCAACTCAGAATAGAGATGTTGTTTTCATTGATGTATTTGTAGATGATAAAACAAATAACGTTAATGCAAATATGAAAGATATTTCCAAGATAGATAAAGTAGAAAGTAGAGAACATGGTGTTGAGGTGCCTGAAGTACAAGAAAATGATGTTTGTTTTGAGGTTGTAATTGAAACTAGTGATTCAAATCAATGAAAGGAAAATCACTATTTGCTCTGCTTATATACAGTAGTCAATGTTAAAATAAAATTTAAAGGCTTCCATATAATAAAGGCAATTTATTAAAGATATACCTATAAGTAATAGATGAATGAAATCAATTAGAATTGTGTTAAATGTTAATTTCTTTGTTGTTGTAATTTATTTGAAACATTCCTTGCATTGTTTGTATTAACCAACAATGCTTTACAGTACGTAAAATGATAATAAACCTTCACAATAATTTTGCCTTAAGATTCATTCTTTAAAAATCACTTGTAGAACATGTAGATACATGCATTTATCTATATTTCTATAATTTATTGGTCCTTTTATTTATATTTGTTAAAGATTTTAATTTTATATAGCATACATCAATGTATAATGTATAAAATAAAGAACACAAAACTGTTATGACACATTTTAATTTATTATTCTACTTCCACACTAAAAGATTACTTTTGAAAATAGAATGGTCTCCGAGTTTATTATTATTATTTTTTTTTACTAAACAACTTTTGCAAGACTTTAAAATTACAAACATGCATTATTTACAATTATTTTAATTACAATATATGCATATTATGTACATTTAATAATTTCACATTATTGACTGTTAAAGGAATAACTATTTTGAGACTGACTTAAAGCAATTTCGGTCACATCTGCTTCCGTTTTGACTTACTAGGCATGCGCAGTACGTCGAAAAGGAAGCGGATGTGACTGAAATCACTTACAGTCTCAAAATAGTTGTTCCTTTATTTTATTAGTCAATACATAACAAATAATTAGAGAAATAGTAAGAAATAAATTAGTATAAATACTTAAAAATTATGCATGCTAAAATTTAATTAATTTTATCAAATAATTTATAAATTTACTCCAGCTCTCAATGTTCCAATTATTTTCTTGCAATAAAACAATAATAATAAAAAAATTAGCTGTAATAATTTTTAAACCATAAGGTTGGAATGTATTTTCTCTTGTCAGCCAAAGCAAACTTTTTCATTCCTTAATTCTTTTCAATTAAGTATCACAAGTGAATTGTCCTAATTTACATTGTTTTAAAGATGCAGTTTTCAAAAGTCTTTACTCTTCTGTTTCTCAACGGGAATATATAAGGCATCTGCTTTCTTCACTGCTGCTTCTAAAAAAAATAAATAAATAAAATAAAAATTAAGGGGGGGGGGGCACATATTTATTTATTAATGAAATGATAGAAATTAAAAAATTATCTCAATAGGACTTTCAAAATATACATCTAATAACTAACATCAATCTTTATTTTTCTTTGTAAATCATCTGCACTCTAGACAATGTAAAACCCCAAATTTACCTTTTTGCTGCAACCAATGTTCTCTAGTTTCAAAACTATTCCAAGTTTTAACTTCTTCATTGAACAGTTTTTTCTGTGGTTTTTGTGTCCCACCTGAAATATAAAAATAAGAAATAAATTTCAAATTTATAAGTTAAATGATATTAGAAAGGCCCGCGAGGGGCCACGGGTTCAATTCCCGGCAAAGGCAAAGTTTATCAGTAAGCTTTGTCCACTGGAAATACACAGTGCATTTGGGAGGTGGAAGGGATATCTCAGAGCATTCCTCTACTGACTTCCTGACCGAGGTTCCATGGTTTCCCCGGTATGTAAAGGCGAATCGGGAAGAATTTGCCAGGCCATGGCTGACCCGCCATGGAAGAACCGGAATCTTATGATAGGGTTTCAGAAGTCTGATCACAAAAACTATCTATTTGTCTGATAGAAAAAAAAATTGATATTAGAAAAGTGTAAAACATTTGAGTTAAGTATCAATCAAATGTAAATTTGATGTCGGTTGTCAGTTGACACATAAACAAAGTTGGAATGTAATGTAAACAAATGAAGCTATTCACATGATTTTCAGTTGGATGGGTGCTGACCGATACTGAAGGGAAATGCTGGCTACTACCAGCTTTCCATCTGTAAGTATCTGTCAAAATGACAAATAATACTGCATTTGATCACATTAGCGCAACTCCATCTGTCAGTGAAAGATGGTGCATGTGAAAGGGTCCAATAGTTAATATAAGTACAACTTGGTCCGTTGATATCTGACGTTGTTCAACGCATGCCCATTACACTTTTGCATTTTGATCTGATGTTTTTCAACTCGTGCCCAATGCACTTTTTGATTTGATTCATGTAACCATCAGTTTCCGTCAATATTCATTGCCATGTGCAATGTGAAAACTACTTAGACCGATTATAATAATTATTTACTACAATAATTTTTACTTGGCTTGTGAGGTAGTGCAGTCAGTTTTTTCATTTCTTCAAATGGAGGGTAGCCACCATGGGGAAGACAGGTCAATGGTTGCAGTAATTGCTCAGGCCAATTGGTCACCAAGTCAAATATTTCATAAGTTTTGCGCAGAAATTGTCTCATGTCAATTGTATGTATTTCTTGATAAAACTCCTAAAAAATAATAAGATGAATAAATAAGGCAATGATCATGAAACTCTTACAATCAATTAATTATGAATTATGATGAATAATTTACTTTGGCATCTTTAGCATTTGAGACCCAAGTTCTGAGAGCACTTTCTGTAATAGCAACATAAGCAATAATTGCAGCAAAGTTGAAGGCTGGAGTGTTGCACAGTACATGATCCCACAACTGTGCCCACTGTTCTGGCTCCAAAACTTTGGAAAATCCATGCTCCAATAGAACCCTAAATCAAAACATTTAAGACAATAATACATTTTCCCATTATACTCTATAAATTGTTCTTACCATGCATATTGGGTGACATTGACTTCATATTCTGTCAAGATCTTCAGAGCACCAGATCCAAATCTCTGTAACAACTGCTCAACCACACACATCAAGTCAAATGGAGGCAGAGTGCTCATTTCAAGCCAGAAGTAACCCCAGTTCACTGGTAAAAAAAAAAAAAAAAAAAAAAAAAATTGCATTATTGAAAATTTGAACATAATAATTATTATTATTTAAATGTTGTGATAAAGATAGAGGCATGATAATAAACCATTTATTCCAAATGGGGGTCATATCTTTAAGGCATATGAGAAAAGCTAAGGGTCCCCTAATTCCTCCTTTAACATTGCAGAAGCACATTTTCAGCATGCTTTACTTATTTTTATTTCTATTATTATTTAGAAAAATACTGTGTCAAATCTATATAGAAATATTTAAATGAATTACACTAGAAAATCTTTCTAATATTTTAAGCTAATTGAAACTTTTTAAATAATATTTCATCTATTAGCTTTTCAGTGTATACAGGCCAATGATATTCAAATGCCCAAATCACAAGTTGAATACCCATATTTATATGATAGCTTTACTAGCTTGAAATTTGAGAATACTCACAAATGACTGTTATGAGAAGTTCATAGCATGTCATGGGGTCAGTACGAAAGGTTCTCACAAATGGGAGGATGAACTGAGGAAGAAATGGTAAAGTACAAACTTCAGGACTCCAGGCTGCAAGCCAGCGTAGCATACTGTGGACAGACAAATACGATTGCATTTGATGATGCATTCAAAGTTTTTCTCAGAGTTTATGAAAGAACTGACGAATGCATAACACTTCGTTTTCTCTTGGAGTTTGCAGTGTTGAAAGCTATATGCAATATGTGATAGGTTTTTGTTTTTATCTCGGTAATAGCAAGATTTTCACTGAACTATATGGGACTATCTTCACTATGGTAAGGCCTTTGCTATTTGCTCCTATCCTTTTCTTTCAAATTTATCATACCTATAGCATAGCTGCAATAGTTTAGTTTTAATATCTATAATAGTTTACGAATATTAATATGACCTTTTGTGTCAAAAAATAAGTATGTAACAATGATTAGATGATAGCATTTTGCAAAAAGAATAGAAGTAAGCGCCAAAATCAGTTTTTAAACCCATTATAAATAATACATACATCATGACATACATGTGCCATTGGGTATAAAAAACAGTGCGGCCAGATATCCCTCCTGCAAATTCTAATATACTTTTGGGTGCCATTAGCAGAGGGGCCGGAGGGGACATAATTACCGTATTACATAAGTGTGTATCGTCTTGCTGATAGATTTATTATCATCAAGCCATTTTGCCCAGGGTTTTGGAAGCTTTGATAATGGGGTATCATGGATCATTTTTCTGAAGTTTGTTGTGTTCTGTGGCAAGCTGAGAAGGTAGCGCCAGATCACTTGTCTGTGTTCAGATGGAAACACGCCAAATTCTCGAACCAGACGACGCATTTTTTTAGGATCCAATTCCGTTTTAAGCTGCAAAAGAATAATAATGTCAAAGAAATTAATGTACAGAAAGCATTTATTGCTGGGTGTATACGTATGGCCATTTCAACGATATATGTCATAATGCACTATATTTATAATTTTATGTGTATGTATATGTACGTACGTACCTCTGCTTTAATTTTTGTATGCATCAACTTGAGTTGTTGTACTTCATTTGTGCATTTTTCAGTTGTATTGTCATTCATGTTGTAAGATTATTTTTTGTAGTGCAATATTAAATTTATAAAATGAAAAAAATGAACCACTATAAGTGTAAAAAGTGTATACTGACTGTACCAGGACTGTACTTATGCTTGGTTTGTTTATGTTTACATGTTTACGTTCATTTACGTTCTCCGGCCAGCTGCTTGTTCCCGCGTAAATTACAGTCATTCTGATTACTCCGGATTGGTCAATTTTTTTTTAAGATCATTTGATTGGGCAGATTAAAAGCTGGTAGTAGTTATAAAATGCATTCATAGATGGCAAAAGCTTATAGAAAATTGTAAAAAAATATTTCCCTCTGTTTTTGGTTTGTTATGATTTTTCACATGTTTAATATGTTGTTGATGCCGGTGAAGTTTTAAGTTGTAATTTAAGAAATTGATCATTTAGTGAGATACTTTGAATTAATAATAATTAATTACACTAAATACTAGTAATTGTAACTATGGCTGAAGAATTCAAAAAACTAGAATTACGGCAAGTAAAAGTTGATTTATCTCGGGCTCTTATCGAATGCTCCCAACGTGGATTACAATACACTTCAAAATGGTAAATGTCCATTGTTTTTGTTTGCTTTACCTATGTTTTGTTATTATTTGCTATGCATATTTTTCAGGCTTGCAGAAATTAAGTTATCTCTTCGAGAAATAGAAGTGGAGGAAAATGAGCTTATGATATCAACAGAACCCCTGTCGCAGACTGATAGGGACAATTATGATATGGCTAAAATATTACTAGATAATAAAGAATTTGACAGGTAAATAATAAATATATCTGCAGTCTGCAGTGTCAAAATTAATATAAACTTAAGCTCTGTATCTGTAATCCTAACTTAAGCTGAAGTTTTCACAACTTATTAAAAACTTGCTTCACTTTGTATTGACTATATAGTAAAGGAACAATGGTTTTGAGGCCGACTATATAAGCGATTTCGGTTACATCCGCTTCCGTTTCTCCTTACTACGCATGCGCAGTAAGTCGAAACGGAAGCGGATATGAGCGAAATGGCTTATAGTCGGCCTCAAAACAGTTGTTCCTTTATCAGTCAATGATATAAATATGTACGGTACATACATTGATAATACCAAAATTTCTTATGTTCTAGGAGCTCTTTCTTTTCTGGGAACAGTAAGCATCCAAAAATGTTATTTATTCATTTGTATGCTCAATATAAATCAATAGAAAAGAAAACACTAGATAATATGGTTGAAGTAACTTCAAGTAAGTACATACATATCGATGCTTACCCGTTGAAGTGGACGAACTACACTTCACAAATTTTGTTCAATATGACTGATCTAAACTTTACATTTCCCCTTCTATTTCTCCTGTTAAATTGCATAGAAGCGCCAATCGTAGATGGTTCATTTTGAGTAGGCTGACCATCCTTTCCGGATTAGCCGGGACAGTCCCGGTTTCAACACTAATGTCCCAGCAAGATTGTGCAAAAATCTTCAATGTCCTGGTTTTATATTTTGCTGGAAAATCAATAAAAAGTACACAATTTAAAGCTCGCGGTAAAAAAAAAAAAAGGTCAAAAGATAGTCGATGCATTTTCATAATATTTTTTGTAGCATAAAATTATACACCATAGTTACGCCAAATTTTTAGTTCTTTTTGGGAGAGCGGGTGTTTCGGCTCAAATAGGACGTACACGTACCGTATGTTACGTATGTTATTTGTGATATATGTAATAAATATTATTATTTATTGAAAAATTGTTTCATATATATATACCGGTATATTATTTGCAGTGAAAATTTTTAAAATAGACGGCAAAAAGCATTGAAACAAATCAATGTACTTATAAATAAACTCTTGCAAAAAGACACAAAAATGGTGAAATTTCAGAGGCCACGCCCCCTTTTCTGAAATTTTTTTGCCTCCGGCGGGGACCCCCAGCCGCGCTTCGTGCAGGCCTCTCGGTCTCTTCTGTGCATTGCTCTGCAGTGTCCCGGTTTGTTAATTATATGGTCAGCCTAATTTTGAGCGAAATGTGTAAACTGTAGTTCGTTCACTTCGACGTGTAATAAGCATCAATATACACACTGTATAAATATTCAACAAATTTTTTAATGGGCCTAGCCAGTGGAGCTTTTGCTAGACAAGGCAAATGCACTGCTAATTTCCTAACACTTAGCATTGTGGGATCCTGTTTTGGCAAAAACTATAGGTTTGATGCTCAAAATTTTAAAAGAGTGCTACACTTTTACATGTTTTACAACGAGCTATAGGTATTTTTTGTATTTATATATATATATATATATCGAGGGTGCTCCGCTATAATGTCCTAAGTCCATTTGACCTTGAAAAATATTTTTTGCTGCAAATGACCTGAAATGGATAAATCCAAAATTTGGGGTTGATCCGACGATTTTTTATTTTTCAAGGTCAAGTGGACTTAGGACATTATAGCGGAGCACCCTCGATATATATATATATATATATATATATATATATATATATATATATATATATATATATATATATATCGATGCCTCCGCGTCAAAAGCGAGCATCTACACTTTCCAGATTTCAGACAAAACGACTATCTACAATTTCCGCCGCCGAGCATCTGTAATGTTAAGCTTATGGCCGATAGTCGAGTTACAGCACTGCTCGGAAAGTGTAGATAGTCGTTTGGTCGGAAATCTGGAAAGTGTAGATGCTCGCTTTTGACGCGGAGGCATCGATATATATATATATATATATATATATATATATATATATATATATATATATATATATATATATATATATATATATATATATATATATATATATAATATTATAATTATAGTCTATATATTAAGTATCTTTCACATGGAGTGAAATTTTAACGTCCGTCAAAGGACGTCGACGGGTAAACAAAGTTGATAAAGTATTGTTGCAACTTGTTTATAATGTAAAAAAACGAAACATGGTTTTAATACTGACGGATACCGACAGATACTGATGGGCAAAGCTGGCAACACCCAGCTTTTCTACCATCGCTATCCGTCAAAACAACGGTTACTGACGGGTAGCGACGGGTGCATGTGAACGGTTGCATTTGTTCACATAAGCGCAGCTCCATCCGTCAGTATCTGTCAACAATCACGCATGTAAATGGGGCGATATGTTTATGTAAGTGCAGCTTGATCCGTCGGTTTCCGTCAGTTTTCCCGCACATGCGCAGTAATGCAAAAAAAAATCTCATGTGAAACAAACAAATTCGCGTAACCGTCAGTTTCCGTCAATACCTGTCGACGGACGTCAACGGACGTTAAGTTTTCACGCCATGTGAACAATACTTTAATATATATTATTGTCACGATTGAAAGCCGCCATTAATAATTGTTTGCTAAATATATGATGTCTGATGTAAATGTTGCTTTTGTGAAGCTGTAGCCACAGATTCAGCTGAACTGGAAGGTTTACGAGAGCTGCTCGGACGACTCAATCGCATAGTTAGTGGTCCAGTTTCATCGCTAGATAAAGATCCATCCATCCGCATCAATGACGGCTTCATTCTCTACCTGCATGGACTTGTGTTAAAGAAACTGAAACTTCGTCAGCAAGCATTAAATAAACTGGTTCAGTCATTGAATTTGGAACCCATGAACTGGGCAAGCTGGTTAGAATTATCCCAATTAGTGACTGACAGAGGCATGGTTAGTATATTATATATTGTACCAGTAATACATTTGGGCTAGGCTTTAGGCTGCCGCAGTTCTTCATTTTAAAAATTAGCACCATCAATTTTGTGCTCCTTTTATTATAAGTACATATAAGAATTTTTACTGGCATCATTAATAATAAATACACAATTATATGTATATTATGGAAAATAAACCATCGCGGTTAGGTATGATAAATTGAAAGAAAAGGATAGGAGAAAACCAGTAAGGGCCTTACCATAGTGAAGAGAGTCCCATAGTTCTGTGAAAATCTTGCTAGCACAGATATAAAATAACTAACACATTGGAAATATTTCGGCAATCGACTCCAAGAGAGATATGGAGCGTGTTATGCCTTCATCAGTCCTTACAGACTCAGAGAGAAACTATGAATGATGGCTCTGCTGGTGTTACTTTGTGGTATGGTATATCGATGGCTCCGCGGAAAACTGAACTATTACCTGCGCTCCATTACAGATGCTTCAAATTTGGGAGAGGCGGAGAGCGCAGATGTTCCAAATTTGAGGCGCGCGGAGACTATAGATAGTTCAGTTTTCCGCGGAGCCATCGATATATAGATGGGGTGAGGGTGGGGGAAGACAATTATATTAAGAAAATAAGCCATTGTGACCTGATATGATAATTTTGAAAGGCAAGAATCAAGAAAACTGTAGGTTTATGTACATTAGATTTCAAATTAAAGACAAAATTTAAACTAATTACAGTTGTGTAACTCAAGTTTCTAAAGAATGTAATGGTGCTAACAAATATATATGTGTGTGTGTATATATATATATATATATATAGGATATATATACTGATATTTATTTAAAATGAGATTTCTACATTTTCATATTAATTAATATAAGGTAACACATTGTTACATAGAGGGACTGCATTTGAGGTATGCGCTGATATTGAAATGCAATGTATATGTACTACAGCTGACACAGTTGGAGTTGCCCAACCACTGGATGAAACATTTCTTCTTGGGTCACATGTACTTGGAGCTGCAGATGAATGACGAGGCGCTTGAAATCTATGAGTTCCTGCAAGAAAATGGCTTCAGTAAAAACAGCTATGTTCTTGCACAAATTGCTATTGCATACCACAACAAAAGAGGTTACTTTTATTAGTTTTTGATATAAATACATAACACTTAATGAAAATTAATAAGTTTAAAAAAATATTTAGAAAATAGTTGGTAGAGATTAGAGCACGTTGAATTGAAAATTAATAAAACGCGAAAATTCTCTAATTTAAATAGTAAATTGGGACTAGGGATCAAATATTCTAGCTTGAGCTAGTTAAAAAGTAGACGTTAAAGGGATGGAGGTATAGTGTCAAAATAAAATACGATGTGCCTAGCATCTCACGTTCTCACACTACGTCAAAGACACAACATTATAAAACAGCATCAGACTTACTCTTTGCCTTAGACCGGTTTCGTCCTTTACCTAGGACTCATCAGTAAGGCTCGGCAGAGAGCTCTGTACAGCTAGAGATGGCTCACACCACATCTGCTAACTGACTGAGCTGAGGAAGCAAGTGGCAGTCGCGTTTTTATACGCGATGCCCCCGCAGCTGCACGCGCTGATTGGTTAAAATCGCGCGCGCAAACTCGGCTTGCTGTTTAAAACCTCTCATCCTCACACTGTAATATAAAATCGTGTCTAAGAGGGGTGTAAGACAGGCAGCCAGCAAGCAATAGTGTCCTCCCTCACTTCCCAGAGTTCCCCAACTCTAGAAAGATCGCCAGAACAATACGCCTACCGACTGCACAGTATCGTGATTCATGCTAGTTACATCGCTTTATATGTTGACACTGGGGTAGGAAAAGCAAAAAGATGATAGAGTAGGAGAGATAGAATAAATATTATGCGCTTTGGCATATAGTTTAATTAATTTAGTACGTGCTCTTATTGACGTTGGCAAGTAAAAGGGCCTTAATGAAAATTTGTAGATAAAAATTCTGCTCCTTGCTCTACCCCCCTCCTCCCGACTAAATTACATAAAAATTATTTTGCATTTTTGTTTTACCTTTAGCTTGCCATATGATTTTAAAATATGTCAAGTGTGATTCCCCATGTTAAATTAGTTTCTTATAAAATTACCACTAAATAGGTTTTGAAATATGCTAACTAATTCAATCATCATTGAGAGTAAATTACATTATATTTTTTTGCATGCTTGCAGAAGTTGACGTGGCAGTGGATATGTTTCGTGAGTTGACCAAGGATGATCCATATCGCTTGGAGAACATGGATACTTACAGTAATCTACTTTATGTAAAGGAAATGCGTACTGAGTTGTCTCACTTAGCACATCATGTTTGTGAGGTGGATAAATACAGGGTGGAAACTTGTTGTGTCATAGGTGAGTGAATTTACATTCAGAACAAGTTATTTTGTCTTTTATATTCATAATATTACTCATATTTTATATGTTGAATTGACATATTTGTGGTAATTATCTTTTTACTTGTAGGTAATTTCTACAGTCTAAGAGCAGAACATCAAAAAGCTGTTCAGAGTTTTGAGCGAGCTTTAAAACTGAGTCCCAGTTTTCTCTCAGCATGGACCCTAATGGGTCATGAATACATGGAGTTGAAGAATATCAGTGCAGCAATGAATTGTTATCGACAAGCAGTTGGTAATTAATATTATTTGTGTCTAAACTATTTGATAATTTGTATTATGTAGACTTTTTTTTTCTGTTCCTTTATTGAGTTTTGTATTAAATGTGTACACACACTGCTTCAAAACACTTTATTATTTTTTTAAACATATTATTTGATCTGTTGTGTTCAGAGGTGAATCACCTGGACTACAGAGCATGGTATGGACTTGGTCAGGCATATGAGATCCTAAAGATGCACCAGTTCAGCTTGTATCACTACAAGAAAGCTCAGGCACTGAGACCAAATGACAGTCGCATGCTGATTGCCTTGGGAGAAGCCAATGAGAAGATAGATAAACCACTAGATGCCCTCAAATGTTACTTCAAGGCCCGTAATGTAGGAGATATTGAGAGGACAGCTCTGCTTAAGCTGGCTAAGTAAGTCAAATAACGGATAAATCTGAAATTAGCTACTGCTATTAAAATAAAAGGACACTAAAATTATTGCTGCTGTTATAAAATTTTTCTTATATCCCTATTATTATTAGTGTGGACTGATTGTTCTTCATCGTCATCCTCATTTTGTAACGCTACTACTGTTTCATGATATCAAAATTTCAAATTTTGCTTAAATTACAATTATTTATCGAAGTTAGTGTTTTACATTAGGCCTATAGTATTGTGGCTTTGCTACATTGTCTGTTGTCCACTTGCTAACCTTAAAAAATAATAATAATAATAAATATCAGATCACCGCCAAATTGTGCCATTCCATGCTATTTGCAACAAATAATAATAAGGTCAAATGGACATTATAGTGGCACCTCGACTATATATTGTACTTAATTTTACATGTGTAAAAAGAACATTTTTGTATCACAACTTTTAATCTATATGTTTACATTCAGGCTGTATGACAAGCTGCAAAAGAAGAGTCATGCAGTGAGCATGTACCTGGAGTATGTGGCAGAAAGCCAACGTGTGCTTGGTATTTCCACCAGCAGTGATGTGGCTTGTGTTGGAGAGAGAGGAGATCTTGCGCAGGCGTATCGCTATCTTGCAAACCACTACATTGAACTGAACAACTTAGATCAAGCATGTTACTACTGCAACAAATGTCTTGACTTTGAGGAGGTAACCATCTTGATTGCTGCTGTAGATTGAAAAATATATTTAGATATATTGATATTTTTGGATCAAATAACAGTCCAATTATTATTATTTAGAAAATATGCAACTACTCTAGTTTTATTTACAGTATTTTTTCTTTTTCTCCTTTATTAAAATTAAATTAATTTTAGTTTGTGATATTAGCAATAATATTTGTATTTGAACCTATACGTGCACAAGCTTTTCAACTCATTTTGATTTTCAGACCAAGGAAGAAGCCAAATCTTTGCTGAGAGCCATTACTCAAAAACGTGGGGCAGAAGAAGCTCAGATGCAGGTGTGTACTTTTGAGCACTTTAATATAATACACGGTATTAAAATTACAACTATGAATATTTTAGTATCACACAGGGACCAGAACCAGTTCCAGTTCTTGGAACTGCCAAGAACCGGTTCTCAGGAACTGATTATTAGCTTTTTTTTTTTTTTTTTTTTTTTTTTTTTTTTTTTTTTTTTTTTTTTTTTTTTCTACAAAATATTTTGAAAATTTTCTGTTGTTTTTCAGGTGGAAGAAGTTCCTCCAGGTGAAGGGGTAAGATCAGCAGTTCCCATGCGACTGCTTGAAACGCCCCCAACCCCTGCCAATCCTCAAGCACCAGGCTCGACTGACCAAAGCTTTCGTAGTGATATGTCTCTCACGGATGCTGAAGATGCCCCCATGGCCCTCTCACCCTAGTGTTGTTCAGTTCATGATTTTTCATTCCATTACTCTATGAATTATCATGCATCTTTTCACTCTCCAATAAGTAGATTTTTGGGTGGAAATGTGTATAATTTGAGCTTGTGCTTCAATGCCATGCCATGTGTAGGTAGAAAATAACATTAACCTGCATATAGAAATAATTTCAATTCTATGTAATCAAACATGTTGGTACAGTGAAATGTGCTGCAACCACACAATAAATAATTTTTTGGGTGAATATAATGTAACACTGAAATCTTGCTTTCTTTTACTCTTAAAGCTTTAAGAAAATCAGGAATAATTGAACTTTTTTGTTGGATTATATTTATGTAAACAATGATATATGTAATATTATTATTAAAAGTAACAAGAAATTTTTACTTAATATTGAAAATTTTACGTAATTTTATTTTAATTTTTTATATTTTCAAATGTAGAAATATGGTGTCATATACCTTGTTTGCGTTAAACTAAAACTATAGGCCTATATAAATTAATATTTAGTGAAATCACTAAAATATACTTATTTTATCCTAATAATTGTTTCTACATATTTAATAGACCCTTAGCTTAGCTTTATCATTGAGAGAGATAATGAGTTGAGAATAAATTGGGATTTATTGACTAATCAAAGCAAAGAACTGTTTCGAGGCCATTAAGCAATTTTGCTCACATCCGCTTCAGTTTCTGCTTTCTACTTACTATATGCATGTGTAACATATCTCCTCATAACAGTTGCTCGTTTATTAGTCAATAATTAATTATATATGTACAGCCTTATCGCGTTGACTGAGCCGGTTCCCATGAGATCACCGAAGTTCAGCAACGTCGAGCGTGGTCAATGCTTGATGGGTGAACGACTGCAAAAAGTCTCGTGCTCATTCAAGTGCTGAAGCGTAGCTGTACTCACATGATAGCATGACCATGTGCTCCCTTAATTGGGTGCTGCCATCATGTGCGGCCGTTAAAAACGGAAACACGATTTCACGTTAACGAGCACTGGTCCACCTTACACAGATTTGGTATTTGGAGCCCAAAATAGTGAAAGTGCGGGGTCTATATATACGTTCACAGTAGATGATACAGTAGTCCATCTCCTATAGCGGGAATGTCAGATCGAATGCGCGCCATAATTCCGACTGGGTGAAGTTGTCAGAACTACACGTAACATTACTTCAAATTACGGCTTCTAGTTCTGCCACCTTCACCCAGTCGGAATTATGGCGCGCATTCGATCTGACATTCCCGCTATAGGAGATGGACTACTGTACCATCTACTGTGATATACGTTGTGATATAGAAAGATAGATAGCAGTTACAAAGAAAATGATTTAAAAAATATCATTCAATATATATATATATATATATATATATATATATATCGCCAAATTTATAAGAGAGAGAGAGAGAGATGTGATTGAAATCTCGAGGAAAACTTTTGCAATGCAATGATTTAAAAATTGTTTACGTTGCGCGCCAAAATTATATTCGATAATTTCGATTACGATTATTAATGGTGGAGTTTTAAGTTTAATAAACAGTGAGGCGTAATGCTTGCGAATGTTTATTTTTAATTTTTTGTTAGTAAATAACAATTTTGCAAAGAATATATTAGTACCATATTAATACTTGAAAATATTTCCATAAATATTTAAATAAATAAGTTGCTAAAGTTAGGTAGAATTTATAAAAATGAGTAGTGAAGGTAGCTCTGATGAATCGTCGGACGAAGGACGCCATAGAAACTCTTTAAAAAGTTCTGTAACGGTAGCTCCTATTAAAATCAACAGTAATTCTGACCACGATGATCAGCGGCGTCATCGCAGCCCAGCAAGTGAGGGTGAGATCAGGAGTGATTCTGAAGAAAGTAGGCCTCCTTTGAAACGCAGACACAGATCACGTTCAAGGTCTGAAGACCGGCACGAGCCTCAAAAACGTAGAAATAGGCCACGATCTCGGTCCGACGAGCAAAGCGATCCTCAAGTACGCAGAACCAGATCGCGATCCAGATCTGCTGGAGGTTTAGAACCTCGTAAGCGCAGAAATAGATCACGATCTATTTCTCCTGAACGCCCAAATCCTTCAAAACGTAGAAACAGGTCACGCTCAAGATCTAATGGTCGCTTTGAACCTCAAAAGCGTCGACGTTCTAGATCCATCGAACGTATGCAGTTTCAGAAACGTAGGAACAGATCACGATCAAGGTCTAATGATCGACAAAGGCGTAGAAATAGACCACGGTCTAGATCTAATGATCGTCAAAGACGTGGAGATAAATCAAGATCCAAGTCCAATGAACGTTCAAAGCATCAGGGACGTCAAAGATCAATATCTAATGATAAATCTGACACTACGAAGGAGAAGCAGAGTGAAAACAAGGAAAACACAAATGTCAAAGCACCTGCACCAGCAAGAAAAGAAAGAGCAGTGAAGGATTTGCTGACAACTAGAACAGGAGGTGCTTACATTCCACCAGCAAAACTGCGACTGATGCAGCAACAAATAACAGATAAAAGTAGTGCTGCATATCAGAGGCTGGCTTGGGAAGCATTGAAGAAATCAATTACTGGTCTGGTAAACAAAGTAAACAAGGGTAACCTGGGTGTCATCGTCCGAGAACTATTCAAAGAGAATATTGTTCGCGGCAGAGGCTTATTGACTCGTTGTATCATTCAAGCTCAAGTCTCATCCCCTACTTTCACTCATATTTATGCTGCATTAGTTGCTGTTATCAACTGCAAGGTAGGTATTAAGGAACATCAATTGTTCGGACATGATAATTAATATGTAGTGATATTTTGTGTGTCTTTCAGTTTCCCAAGATTGGTGAACTTCTGTTACGTCGACTGGTGATTCAATTTCGTCGTGGATTCAGACGTAATGACAAAGCTCTTTGTATTTCTTCCGTCAAGTTTATTGCACATCTTGTAAACCAATGTGTGGTGGGTAACTTTCTAAAAATTATACATAAAAATCTTATATGATTTATAAGCTACCGTAATTAATATAATAACAATTATGATTTTAGGCCCACGAGATTTTGTCCTTAGAAATATTGACTCTGCTCGTAGAAAATCCAACAGATGATTCTGTCGAGGTTGCTATTGCATTCCTGAAAGAGTGTGGAGAAAAGTTGACTGAAGTTTCCTCTAAAGCTTTACACTCTATCTTTGAGATGTTGAGAAATATTCTTCATGAGGGAGTTCTGGACAAAAGAGTAAGGTTTACACTATTTATTTGTTGCTCACATTTTGATGAATCATCCAATTTAATAAAACTACATTACAGACATTAACGTAGCAAGTTACAGTACAATATTTATTGGAGAAGAAACTATTTTGGGAATATTTCTTTAGAAGACTTATAAAAGTAGGTGTACCGTAATAAAAAAAAAATAATAATGATAATAATAAACAAACTGACAGCTCAACAATACTAACAAAGTGCTAGCAGACGATTTTGTGTTCCTGTGTCAATTTAACATGAATGCTGTTCGTAAACCCTGTTCTTTGCCCCTAAAATGACGATCAGGTTAATCAAATGGAATGCGCATTTTTTGGTGCAAGAAAACAAGGTTTACGAACAACACTATGCTTTCTTATGGGGCTATGAAGTTGCTATAACTTGAATTAGATTTATTTCTTGGAGCTGAAATTTTTACAGTACTGTAGCTTATTGAGCCCAGGGGCTTTTGTTTTCCTGAATTTCAAGTCAATTGGATCATGTTGTACATTGTGTTTAATAAATAAATAAATAAAGAATAATAATTTGTAACCATACATACATACATACATACATATCATGGCGCTATAAATCCCTTTCGGGGTAAGCCAACAACACAGATGTTTTATCCTGACCCAGTGATACTTCACTTGCTTCCGCCAGTCTCATACCTTGTTTCATACATTTCCTTTTGCATTTCATACTGCGTACATTCTTATTTTTCAAACATCTTCCAACCACCTCAGACCATGATGTTTTAGGCCTGCCTCTATCTCTCCTTCCATCCACTCTACTATGAAATACCTGCTTTGCTATTCTTTCATCACCCATTCTCTCAACATGACCAAACCACCGTAATACACTGTTCTCATACTTCTCAGTCACAGTTTCTTTTACTCCACATTTACCCAAGTATTCCTTACCCTATCTAATCTTGTTTTACCACACATACTTCTGAGAAAACTCATACCAAATTGTAACCAAATTGTTTGAAATCTAGGAAAACAAAAGCTTCAATGCTCAGCAACCTGCAGTAAAAATTTCAGCTTTGAGAAATAATTCTAACTCCAGTTATAGCTGCTTCATTGCCACATAAGAAAGCATGTTAAATTGAGACAGAAACACAAAGCCGTCTGCTAGCACTTTGTTAGTATTGTTGATCTGTCAATTTGTTTATTTTCTCACTAAGCCTACTTTTGCAAGTCTTCTAATACATACTGTCCTAAAATCTAATTATAGGTATGTGCATAAATGTTGTGCCTGTTTTTACAAATTCTGATTTTTTGCATAATTGGTACAGTAAAACTTTGTTAAAATGTGCCAAATTCTGTTGTGCAAAAAGTCGGAATACAGTTCATGTAAACATCATTTTAAGAAAGCTTCACTAATAATTCATTTTAAAGTATTCAAATTTTCCATAAATGATAGACATATGTACTGTAAGACTTAAGTGTAAACACTAGCAGTGATACATTTAATTTGACCTTAAAGGAATAGACCAGAGAAAAACATAAGCATTTATATCACAAAACACTTGATAGGACTTACATAAATAACTTAAGAGGCCGTTTTACTCTCTGGAAAATATAAATGTAAACAAACTGTCTAAAAGATCAAAATCTAAGATAAGGCAGGAAACTTAAATGACTGAAATCGAGTGGTCATACGTCATCAGAGTGACCAATAATCACAGGAAACGAATACAATAGATTGGTATGTAAGGCAGTGATAACAGGTTTCAAACCAAGCTAGAGACTTGCAAAGAACGAAGAGAGTATTTTTTTTTTTTTACATAATATTGAATCTATAGACAGCAAAAATTCTTATAATATAATATAACACATTTATTTATTTTTTGTATAATATAGTAAAAGGAAAAAATCACATATAATTATAGAAATATGCAATTTGCTTCTTCCATGCAAATATGATAATGCATATTACAATAAAAATATATTAACTTTTAAAAGTCTACGTGCAAATGATACAATATAAATAATAAGTAATAATATTATATAAACGAAAACACAAATTTGAAGAAGAAAATAAATTGCCGTTGATCTCCAAATTGTGACAGTTCATCAGAAAGGTGTATAATTATATAAATTATTTGCAAGCAATATAATATATTTACATTAAAATAAAAATAAGTGATATTGTCCAAATATTTTAATTAATTAATTAATATATCCATGTTCTTATAGTGTGCCGATAATATCAATTTATTTTCTTCAAAATTGTTGTTTTAGTATAATATTGTACTTTTTTAATTATTTTATTTTATCATTATATATGTATATGTATATATATATATATATATATATATATATATATATATATATATATATAGGCCTATATATATATATATATATATATATATATATATATATATATATATATATATATATATATATATATATATATATATATATATATATATATATATATATATATATATATATATATATTATTGAATGTTAGCTTGATTATGTCTAGCCAGCAACTCGTATCGTCATTTTTTTTCTCATTCACCTATACACTACTCTGATATTAGACAAGATAATATTTTACATAACATCCGCTGTTTTGGGAGTATACTAAGCTGACCTTCGTACACCTTTCTTAGCAATAATAAAAGTATATATCGTGATGATAGAAAATATTGAAAAATACTCGACTAAAAGCAAAATAGAACATCTATAACTGTCCACAGTGGCGCATTTCCCTAGTACAATAAATATAACATCGTAATTCCAATTTAATTAATTAATTAAGCATCGGATGGAAATTATTTTTAAACCATTGAAAAGCTATTAAAAAAACGAAGGCATTCAAGGAGCGCTTTTTTTATAAACTCAATAGCAACATTTTAATTGGTTAAAAACAGAACAAAAAAAGATATCGAAAATCGGCTCCTTGAAGGTCCAGATAATATATTTGTAATAATGTGTTAAAAATTTGGCATCTCTAGGTGTATTAGTTGCGGAGAAATCTTGGAAGTACGATTACATTGATTTGAATGGGCAGCAAGCAGGCAGCTTATAGAGAGTAAAACGGCCTCTTAAGTTTGTCTCAAAACCCAACTGAAGCTCCGCAGCAGTTATCAGAAATTTCGATTTATGCAATCCGCAAAATATTTTCATACTAATTTTTGCATGTTTCTGACGCCATGAACATGAATAGTCATGTTCACAGTATTTACAGTATTTACAGTATTTTCACGCTCTCTTCTGGGGCTACATTAACATTTTGGTAAAAATTGTCAACAGTTTTGAAGATCCCATTTTGTGTTAATTCATTAAAAAGCACATGTTGTTTTATGTGGTCTATGGCTTTAAATGATAACCACACTTTGTAATATGATTGATGATTTGCGTAATATTAAATGTGGCAAGGGACTTATGTAGATATTCTTGATCACTTACAGGTGCAGTACATGATTGAGGTGATGTTCCAAGTACGCAAGGAGAACTTCAAGGACAATAAGGCTGTCGAGGAAGGTCTAGATGTTGTAGATGAGGAGGACCAATATACTCACCTCATAACCTTGGATGAGGCAACGGACCCACAAGATATCCTCAGTAAGCATAAGTCTCTAAAAATATATTGATTTTTTTTTTTTTTTTTTTCCTTTCAAATGTATTATTTACAATTTTAACCCCAGTTGATAGTTGCTATGTTCCATTGAGGTCATAAAATAATGCTTGTAGAAAGGTTGTTTTTTTGCAGAGTTTAAAGAATCTGTATTTAAAATACTTGAAAATTTTCTCATGTCATGTGTACAGTTCCTAAATAGTGCTACAGTAATTAATATTTTCCACCCAATTGATATATATATATATATATATATATATATATATATATATATATATATATATATATATATATATATATATATATATTTTTTTTTTTTTTTTTTTTTTTTTGCCAGTTTCTTGTGTAACTACAGAGATGATGAGACTAACATTGTTAGTTTGTTTTTTGCAGATGTGTTCAAGCTAGACCCGGACTACGAAGCTAATGAAGAAAAGTATGCAAATCTACGTAAAGAACTACTTGACGAAGACTCAGGAGACAGCGACAGTGATGGAGATAGTGACGGAGACAGCGACAGTGATGCAGATTCAGATGACAGTGCAAAGAGTAAGTTTATTATTATCATCATTATTTTATCAATTACAGTATCATTTTTTAGTTTATGTGTAATTGTTTCGTCAGGTATGAGACATTAAATAATATCACTAGTTAACAAATTTCTTTATTTGTATTTTAAACAAGTACCATCAAATCAGCAACCACTTTATTATTATTAATAGTAATAAGAGAACCGTATAATGTTAATATCACCCAGTAATATTTTATCAGCATTAATCAGGGAGTCTGTTCCGTAAGGCTTCACAAGAAACTAGTATCGAGAAAAGGCGCGTGGCTTACGAGTTCTCTATAATAAACAAGTAAATTAACACCCCTTTCTCAGTACCGATTTTCTTGTGAGGACTTACCGAACCGATCCCCAGGCCACCAATGTCTTCAATCAAATTACAAAAAAAAAAAAAAAAAAAAAAAACTGATCTTGTATGCTTGAACAACAGGAGAAGAGGCTGCTGCTGCCACACAGACCATCATTGACCAGACAGAAACCAACTTGATCCAGCTCCGTCGTACAATCTACCTGACCATTACTTCAAGTTTGGACTATGAGGAATGTGCTCACAAGCTGCTGAGGATGTCACTCAAGCCTGGCCAAGAGTCTGAGTTGTGCCACATGTTCCTTGACTGTTGTGCACAACAGAGAACTTACGAGAAGTTCTATGGACTGTTAGCACAGGTGAGATAGGTGTAAAGTCTTCTTGAACTAAGTTATTTCACACGAAGTCACTCAAAAATTTAGTTACTAAAGAATTAAATATAGTTATTATGCATTGTGTTACAAAAACTTGCCTTTTGCATTTGATTTTTTGACATGTTAAAGGCATAGCATACATTGAACACAAAAATAGCATACCTGAATATCAACATTGATTTGACCGGAGTCATTAATTTCTAGTTTATATTACTTTCATAATAAGGCTGAAAAGGCAGACAATTATGTCACAGCTTGCTTGTTTTACGTGTGAGAGGAACAGGTGAGCTGTGACATCATTGTCTCTGCATACGCCTTCATGTGAATGAACAATAAATCAGAAATAAATGGCTCGGGCCAAATCAATGTTGATTTTCAGATAGTTATATACAGTAGTAAAATTTTAGGTCTTTATATAGTAAAATTTTGCACCTTGTATGCCACAAAATCATAAACAATATGACAAATCTGTGACATTGATGACTATTTAGGAAACAAAATAAAAATATAAAGCAATTACAATTATAAATCAGTACCGGTAATAAAATAGGGCCAGTTTAATTATCTCGAACTATAATATAAGTTATGTAATTAGTTAGGAAAGGTTAAAACCATTTCGGTTTGAATTGATAATCAAAGAAAAGGAAAGGAGAAACCAACAAGCGCCTTACCACGATGAGGTCCGCAGCTCGGTGAAAATCTTGATGGCACAGGTTACACACATATTTACAATTTTACTAAGACGTTTCGAGGGCAACAGCCCTCTTCTTCAGTTGCTTAGAGTGTAGTGAAGGCAAGTTGGTTGGAATAGGTTGTCTAGGTGGGAAAGGGGAAGGGAGGAGGGGTGGTTTTGGCAGGAGTGTGGGTGAGTTGAGGGAGGGGGAGTTTGGAGTAGGGAGGGGGGGGGGGGGAGTTTGATAATTGCTTTGTATTATCTAATATTTAGACCTAGCGGGTGGTCTATTTGTCTAGTATTAAAAAGTCGTTGATATGATAATTCCCATCTACGTGTGACAGAATAATTATGTTGCCCAGGAATGCTTCGGATTATTTTTAATTGGAAGCATGAATCAAAATTTGTGGTGTCATGTAGCTTGGCATGATCAGACACAGGCTTCCTTATGTATTGATTTTTTACATCCTGCCTGTGTCCGTTCATACGACCGCTCACTTGTTGTGAAGTGAGACCAATATACATGGCACCACATTGACTGTTGGGGTTCTGTGAGCTTGGTTTCTGACATGTCAATGAATATATTGCATTGGTTGTGGTACAAGTGTTGTGGTTAACAATGGGGTATGTTACGGAAGTTACTGTGCTGGTAATTGATTTAGCTGGGGGATTTATTTTGCAAGTCTTACATTTAGGTCTATTACAAGGGAAGGAACCAGGTTTGGGAGGTTTTGGTTTAGTGGTTGGGTCAGTGTGTGATAGAAGTTGACGTAGATTAGGCGGTTGTCTGAACATGATGTTAGGTTTTTTAGGCATGAAATTTGTTAGGTCTGGGGAACCCTGAACTATGTGGTAGGCTGATTTAATTATATGTTTGAGAGGTCCTTCGGCTCCTGGGTGGTAGGTGGTAACAAAGGGAAGGATGTCACTATCTTTATATGGATTTGGCTTTTTATAGGCATTATTGTTTCTGAATTTAGCTGTTTTGGTGGCTTTGTTTATTTGTTTATTAATTAGTTCTTCTGGGTAACCTCTATTTATGAAAGCTGGTTTGAGTATATCAAAGTATTGTTGTTGAGCAGTATGAGTGTTGGGGATTCTTGTGCCTCGGCACGCTAAACTGTAGGGGATTGATCTGACAGAGCGTGGTGGGTGGCAACTTTCAAAATGTAAATATTGCATTTGGTTGGTGGGTTTGATGTGGATTGAAGTCTCAATTTTACCTTCCGAGACTTTGATATCCACATCAAGGAACGTTGCTTTTGTGGGTGAGGCCTCGTGTGTGAATTTCAGCCTGGAGAATTTATTGAGATTTTCCAAGAACTCGGCCAATTTAGTTTCACCATGTGGCCAGATCATAAAAATATCGTCAATAAGTTATATATAAGTTAATATAAGTTAACACTGTAGTCTCATGCAATCTCATATTTTGTTTTTCTCCTGGTCAAGCTAGAATAATGATACCAGCACCATTGGGCATTGTTAATTTTCTGTGAAAAGATTTGATAAAACAGTAGGTTAGCTAACTTATCTCTTAATTTTTCACAATTTTCATTTTTTCCCCTCCCCTGCTTGCATTTTATTATTAAACTGGAATAAAATGAAGTGTCAAATTTTTACACAGTTTTTGTTAATGGTTTTTGTTAATACAGTACATTAAGTACGTAATTAGAATACAATTACTTTTTTTTTATTATGTGTTACAGAGATTTTGTCAGATGAACAAGATCTATGTAGCACCATTCCAGAAGATATTTGAGGATACATACAGCACAGTGCATCGACTAGAGACCAAGATGTTGCGCAATGTGGCAAAGTTCTTTGGCCACTTGCTGTTCACTGATGCCATTGGTTGGGAAGTCCTTAATTGTGTCCGACTGACAGAAGAAGATACAAACAGCTCATCAAGAATTTTCATTAAAATTCTCTTCCAAGAGCTTTCTGAATATATGGGACTACAGAAGCTTAATGACAGGGTTAAGGATCCGTAAGTCTAGCTTTTTCTTCAGTTTTATTAAATTTTTGATAAATTGAAAGAAAAGGATAGGAGAAAACCAGCAAGGGCCTTACCATAGTGAAGAGAGTCCCATAGTTCGGTGAAAATCTTGCTAGCACAGATATAAAATAACTAACACATTGGAAATATTTCGGCAATCGACTCCAAGAGAGATATGGAGCGTGTTATGCCTTCATCAGTCCTTAGTCCTTACAGACTCAGAGAGTCTCTGAGTCTGTAAGGACTAAGGACTGATGAAGGCATAACACGCTCCATATCTCTCTTGGAGTCGATTGCCGAAATATTTCCAATGTGTTAGTTATTTTATATCTGTGCTAGCAAGATTTTCACCGAACTATGGGACTCTCTTCACTATGGTAAGGCCCTTGCTGGTTTTCTCCTATCCTTTTCTTTCAATTTATCATACCTAACCGCGATGGTTTATTTTCCTTAATATACATTTTATTAAATTTTTGATTGAAATTAAAATTCCTAATCCTATAATTTATGACAAATTTGAAAGAAAAAGATAGGTGAAACCAGCAAGTTGCCTTACCATAGTGAAGAGGTTTCCATAGTTTGGATTCTGCTTTTTATCTCTCTGCTAGCAAGATTTTCTCCAAACTATGGGACTCTCTTCACTATGGCAAGGCTCTTGCTGGTTTCTCCTATCCTTTTCTTTCAAATTTATCATACCTAACCACTGTGGCTTATTTTCCTTGATAACTAATACTATACAGTAATTTGCATTCATTTTATCATTTAATGTAAGAATTTTATTGAGTTTATTATAATTATTAGGGTACATTTACTATAAGGTGATACTTTTTTTTTTTTTTTTTTTTTTTTTTTTTTTTACTGGGTATCAATACCTAATGTTAATGATCAGAAAAGAAAACAAAGGTTGCATTACAAAATGCTGTGCGATAGGGGCAAAAATTAGAATCCTAAGGTAACACAGGAATCAATTCACATTGGAATACATACCATGTATTCAAGACTAAAAAAAAGCTTGATAATGTGTAGTGCCACTTCTTAAAGAGACATTATGTTTTCAGGACCCTACAGTTTGCATTTGAAGGCCTATTTCCACGAGACAACCCCAAGAACACAAGGTTTGCAATCAACTTCTTCACTTCCATTGGTCTTGGAGGACTTACGTAAGTATTACATTATAAAGCTTAAATTCATCTGTAGCTAATATTTTAAAATTCAATAATTTAGCCTGTTTATATTTATAATATGACTTTAGAGATAAAATTTGTAAAAAAAAAAAAAAAAAAAAAAAAAAAAAAAGGGACTGGAGAACTATTTTTTAAATATTTCACATTTCCTTCTTATTGTCATCATGGCATATTGTGATTAATATTTGAAAATAGAAAATAGGAATGAAATTACCATGTTCTTGTACCGTTCTTGACAGAGCACGTCTTATGACATGCTGAAGGTTATGGAATATAAGGGAAAAACTCCGTGGTGAACAGGTTAATACATAGTAATATTTTCATAGCAAATTAAAAACTCCTAGCATTAATAATAATTATATTAAAAAATGATTGCTTCAGAAGGGGGGGGGGGGGTATACCTTTGTTATAAAATCATCAGTTGTGTGTGAGGTTGCCATTCCATTTAACCTGTTGTTAAGACTTCTGTCTTGACATGAGAATGTGTAGAACAATAACACAGTATGGAAAAAAAACTGTTGTTTTAAGTAGCATTCACAATACAGACGTAAGATTGTTCAGATATTAATGTATTTGCAACAAGAAAAGACATTTACGTAGTATACTGTAATCCATTGTAAAAGCTACTTCTGATTACAATCTAATGTTGAACTGTTTGTTTCAGTGATGAGCTGCGTGAGCACTTGAAGTCTCAGCCAAAGACACCTGTAGTTCCCGCTCTGGTGCAAGCCTTGCCCTCAAGCTCTAGCTCACCTAGCAGCTCCTCATCAAGCTCCTCATCACCGTCTTCCTCTGATGAATCCTCCTCAGGTTAATAAGCTTCATTTATTGAGAAGGCTCATATCTCAAGAATTAAAAAGTTAACCTGCTTATTCTTGGTGTCATTTATAGCTAATCATGATGCTTATGATAAAACTGCCAGAGCCCATGGTTATCAGATAATGGAAAGAGAAATTATTAATAACTTACATGAGGCTTTATGGTATTTGTCATTGACTTTAAGTAATAAATTAATAATAAGTGCTTGCTAAGCTTGCAATATTTTTACATCTTATTTAGAAGTATGTCAGGATAGAAAGTTGTGGAGGTCTATCACTAGGTCAGGCTAAAAAAATTACATCTGTGTCGTTGGCTTACCCCAAAATGATATACGTCATGATCTGTATGTATGTATTTAGATTTGTCTCATCCTGAAGTGAAGTAGCTAGTCTTAAAAATTTCTTAGGAGGGGGGGGGGGGGGGGATAAAGATCAAGGTAAAATAAAGTTACAAAATTTATTATCATTTATTGATTGATTTATAACTTGTTATAGATGATGAGCCTAAGTCCAAACGAAAGAAGAAAAAATCAAGTAAGAAGTCATCAAAGAAAGCAAAATCTAAAAAAACGAAAAGTCGCAGTTCAAGCAAAAACAAGAAAAAAAGTAAAAAATAGAGAGTAAATACAAACGTGTCTATTTTTAATGTTGATTGATGAATTGTATAAAAACATGCCTGGAATAAAAATATTTTAAAATTTTACACGCCAATGTTGTATAATTTTCTTTACACAACTTTCAAAATTTAAAATTCTTTATTCATTTCTTTCCTCCAACATACATAATACAATCAATGCATTAGTCTAGGTTATTGCCATAAATTTATTAATACGTTTAAAAAAATATTTAGAAAATAGTTGGTAGAGATTAGAGCACGTTGAATTGAAAATTAATAAAACGCGAAAATTCTCTAATTTAAATAGTAAATTGGGACTAGGGATCAAATATTCTAGCTTGAGCTAGTTAAAAAGTAGACGTTAAAGGGATGGAGGTATAGTGTCAAAATAAAATACGATGTGCCTAGCATCTCACGTTCTCACACTACGTCAAAGACACAACATTATAAAACAGCATCAGACTTACTCTTTGCCTTAGACCGGTTTAAGAGTAAGTCTGATGCTGTTTTATAATGTTGTGTCTTTGATGTAGTGTGAGAACGTGAGATGCTAGGCACATCGTATTTTATTTTGACACTATACCTCCATCCCTTTAACGTCTACTTTTTAACTAGCTCAAGCTAGAATATTTGATCCCTAGTCCCAATTTACTATTTAAATTAGAGAATTTTCGCGTTTTATTAATTTTCAATTCAACGTGCTCTAATCTCTACCAACTATTTTCTAAATATTTTTTTAAACTTATTAATACTAACCCTAACCGCGATGGTTTTTTCCTAATACGCATATTATTGCCATAAATGACAATATAGAAAATTAAATGATTGTCAAAAAGTATTTACAACTTTGTGTAGGTATAATTAATTACCTAATCTTGAATCCCTGATTCAGAATAACTAAGCCTCATTTTAACCTTGTGAATATTCCATTTCATTTTAAACATTGCATGATGTTATCTGCGATGTGCGATGTTCTTCATTATCTGCAATTAAAATTGTGGTGTGCTTAAAATTGTTTCGAAGTTTTTCAAAGATGCTCAATTCAAATTTTTGCGCTCAAAGTTGTGAGAAAAAACAAAGCAAAGTGAATTTTGCGCAATCAAAATCTAAAGCTTGTTAATTTTATAAGTGACATTAAAAGTGAAATTAATTAACCTTTTAAAATATTTTGGCTATAAATATTAATATTGAAATGTAATATAATATGCATAGAACGCGACCCCGTTGTATGTTAAATCTGTGACTCGTTTATTTCTCCTTTATTTAAATTTCTTCGAAGCGCTTGGCCTAATGGCAGGTAAAGTTACAATAATTTCAGCAATCTGTGCCGGTTTTGACGATTATTTTTACTTAACTTTGATTAAATCAGTATTTTATAGTTTCCAAATACAGTACATGCATGTAATATAATAAATAAGGACAAATATTATTTTATTATTCTCTCGTTTCTTAAATCCAAATCGTATGAAATTCAGAGGAGTCCCGAAGCTATGTACAGCTCTGGCCAAAAGTTCCCGAACGGGGCAGCGGCGGCCGCTGCGTTTTCTCATAAGATAACATAGTCAGAACTATAGTGTGGTTGCCGTTGCGGGTTGCATATGCAAATCGTTCGGGAACTTTTGGCCAGAGCTGTACATGCATATTGCATACATATGAATGTATTATAATATGTACATACCAGTATGTATACTCGGTAAAATTTCTTAACAAAATATGCATATATGCATAGATCAATTAACTTAAGGTCTCGAAAAAGTCATAACTGTTAACAGACAATATGCTGTTTAATTAGATTTTAATATCATGGTTTCAGTGCTACATATGTATGTTATGTATGTACATGAAGTGGTACATACATACCATATCATTGTTAATAATTGCCTTTTTGTGTTTTACATATGCATACATATAGAAGAGATAATACTCTATGAATTATTAATTGCCATTATGCTCTCATGCATAGCTGATGCATAGTATACATACAATACATATGCATAGGTATATGTACTGTAATTAAGTATTTAGAGAATGCAACTCTTTAAAATTATAAGTAGACTACGCATATTACGATTTGAAATTAATTCATATAAGGGTGCCCGATTACTCCAGGCATACCCACTTTTCTATTATGTACAGCTCTGGCCAAAATTTCCCGAACGATTTGCATAGGCAACCCGCAACCACACTATGTTATCTTTATGAGGAAACGCAGCGGCCGCCGCTGCCCCGTTTGGGAACTTTTGGCCAGAGCTGTACATGCGCATACACTGCACACAACAGAGTGTACGGATATTATTATGCACATTCATACGCATATTACATAATATAATACATAAATACTTATTCAAGCTTATAACATTACATTTTTTTTAACACAATATTACATTTTGTCTTCTTTTAGGCCGAAAAAATCGACCATTTCTTTCCAAGATCCAAGTGGCAGAGCCACCTCCCCCTGTGTAAGTTGAATCACTTAAATTATTTATGTACATTTGTATTTTATAGGACATTGATTTATTTATATATTTGTATGTATATATTTTTTTTTTAGAACTCCTCCTAGAAACTTGGACCAAAGAACTTCAATCACAATAGGAGATCAAACGTTCATCATTGATGCTGATAGTCTTGAACGTATTACTGAACTTGGCAGAGGGGCCTATGGTGTGGTAGATAAAATGAGGCATGTTCCCTCTGGAACTATCATGGCAGTCAAGGTAAATTAGTAGTTTATGATTTGTAATATACTCTACCGTTAAATCTGTAGTACAGTATGTACGTGTGATGAAAATATTTCCCAAACATTATATGGTCAGCAAGCTAGTCTTCGAACAGCTAAGCAAAAGTGACAACTTAACTATTAATTTAAATACTTTTAATAACTGTAATTTTAACTAAAATAAAATTACTGTACAGTACAGTAAATAAAAGTTTAAAAAAACAGTGAGATAAAAAGGTAGACTTCGAACGACCTTCGATGACATGCCAAACATCGAACGAGTTAATCACATTTCTCAAACACAGTGCAGACATTCTAATAAATAAAAATAATAATAAAAAAAAAATAGAGCTTTTGCCTAAATGACCTAAGCTAAGGACCTATTTAATGATGTTAAGCCTAAATCTTAACTACCGGTACATTTTTGTAACTTTGTTTTTTTACACGTATATAAATTATAAAAAGAGTTTATTTAATTAACAAACTTTTACTTTATAAATATATGAAAAAACCATCGCGGTTAATGCTACTAATCAATAGGATAGAAATAGTACGAGAGAAACTAGAGCACTTTGTATTGAAAAGTAATGCAGAGCGAAATTCTCTAATTTTGATAGAATAATGGGAATGGGATTCAAATTAATTCACTAGTATTGTAACTAGGACGTTTTTTAATGAAAGAAATTAAAAGGATGGGTTATTCTGTGCGAAAACTAGCCATACATACCAAATATCGTCACGTAAACTATCTCTCAATCTGGCTGGACGCGTTTCGACCTATCCGTTCCGAATATTGTATATTAATAAAATTAATATACAATAAAACATCGCGGGTTTCAGGTTCTCTTCAGCAGCCCATGGTAGTGCAATATGCTCACCTATACCGAGCATCACCGCTTGGTACGTGTGGTTCATATCGCACGCCATGTGAAAATGAGATTTAGTCAGAGCGCTTGCTGAGCAGTGTCCGCCGCACCCCCCTCCCCACATTCCCCAATGCAGAGAAGGAAGCAGCCGCGACCACTACCCCGCAAGACGACACCTGTTTCGTGATACATACTTGTATGTTTGGCGAGTCTTTGCACAGAGAGGAGAGGAAAAAGTAAAAGATGATAGAGGTTAGAGATAGAAATAAAATGCAACCAAATGTTGCATTTTTTGTATGCACTTACGTAGCTTTCGCTCTGGCATATAACTCGAATAGAATGTGAAAAATATTATTTACAAAGGAAAAAAATCGACATTGCGATAAATATAAATATATGAAAAAACCATCGCGGTTAATGCTACTAATCAATAGGATAGAAATAGTACGAGAGAAACTAGAGCACTTTGTATTGAAAAGTAATGCAGAGCGAAATTCTCTAATTTTGATAGAATAATGGGAATGGGATTCAAATTAATTCACTAGTATTGTAACTAGGACGTTTTTTAATGAAAGAAATTAAAAGGATGGGTTATTCTGTGCGAAAACTAGCCATACATACCAAATATCGTCACGTAAACTATCTCTCAATCTGGCTGGACGCGTTTCGACCTATCCGTTCCGAATATTGTATATTAATAAAATTAATATACAATAAAACATCGCGGGTTTCAGGTTCTCTTCAGCAGCCCATGGTAGTGCAATATGCTCACCTATACCGAGCATCACCGCTTGGTACGTGTGGTTCATATCGCACGCCATGTGAAAATGAGATTTAGTCAGAGCGCTTGCTGAGCAGTGTCCGCCGCACCCCCCTCCCCACATTCCCCAATGCAGAGAAGGAAGCAGCCGCGACCACTACCCCGCAAGACGACACCTGTTTCGTGATACATACTTGTATGTTTGGCGAGTCTTTGCACAGAGAGGAGAGGAAAAAGTAAAAGATGATAGAGGTTAGAGATAGAAATAAAATGCAACCAAATGTTGCATTTTTTGTATGCACTTACGTAGCTTTCGCTCTGGCATATAACTCGAATAGAATGTGAAAAATATTATTTACAAAGGAAAAAAATCGACATTGCGATAAATATAAATATATGAAAAAACCATCGCGGTTAATGCTACTAATCAATAGGATAGAAATAGTACGAGAGAAACTAGAGCACTTTGTATTGAAAAGTAATGCAGAGCGAAATTCTCTAATTTTGATAGAATAATGGGAATGGGATTCAAATTAATTCACTAGTATTGTAACTAGGACGTTTTTTAATGAAAGAAATTAAAAGGATGGGTTATTCTGTGCGAAAACTAGCCATACATACCAAATATCGTCACGTAAACTATCTCTCAATCTGGCTGGACGCGTTTCGACCTATCCGTTCCGAATATTGTATATTAATAAAATTAATATACAATAAAACATCGCGGGTTTCAGGTTCTCTTCAGCAGCCCATGGTAGTGCAATATGCTCACCTATACCGAGCATCACCGCTTGGTACGTGTGGTTCATATCGCACGCCATGTGAAAATGAGATTTAGTCAGAGCGCTTGCTGAGCAGTGTCCGCCGCACCCCCCTCCCCACATTCCCCAATGCAGAGAAGGAAGCAGCCGCGACCACTACCCCGCAAGACGACACCTGTTTCGTGATACATACTTGTATGTTTGGCGAGTCTTTGCACAGAGAGGAGAGGAAAAAGTAAAAGATGATAGAGGTTAGAGATAGAAATAAAATGCAACCAAATGTTGCATTTTTTGTATGCACTTACGTAGCTTTCGCTCTGGCATATAACTCGAATAGAATGTGAAAAATATTATTTACAAAGGAAAAAAATCGACATTGCGATAAATATAAATATATGAAAAAATATATGAAAAAACCATCGCGGTTAATGCTACTAATCAATAGGATAGAAATAGTACGAGAGAAACTAGAGCACTTTGTATTGAAAAGTAATGCAGAGCGAAATTCTCTAATTTTGATAGAATAATGGGAATGGGATTCAAATTAATTCACTAGTATTGTAACTAGGACGTTTTTTAATGAAAGAAATTAAAAGGATGGGTTATTCTGTGCGAAAACTAGCCATACATACCAAATATCGTCACGTAAACTATCTCTCAATCTGGCTGGACGCGTTTCGACCTATCCGTTCCGAATATTGTATATTAATAAAATTAATATACAATAAAACATCGCGGGTTTCAGGTTCTCTTCAGCAGCCCATGGTAGTGCAATATGCTCACCTATACCGAGCATCACCGCTTGGTACGTGTGGTTCATATCGCACGCCATGTGAAAATGAGATTTAGTCAGAGCGCTTGCTGAGCAGTGTCCGCCGCACCCCCCTCCCCACATTCCCCAATGCAGAGAAGGAAGCAGCCGCGACCACTACCCCGCAAGACGACACCTGTTTCGTGATACATACTTGTATGTTTGGCGAGTCTTTGCACAGAGAGGAGAGGAAAAAGTAAAAGATGATAGAGGTTAGAGATAGAAATAAAATGCAACCAAATGTTGCATTTTTTGTATGCACTTACGTAGCTTTCGCTCTGGCATATAACTCGAATAGAATGTGAAAAATATTATTTACAAAGGAAAAAAATCGACATTGCGATAAATATAAATATATGAAAAAACCATCGCGGTTAATGCTACTAATCAATAGGATAGAAATAGTACGAGAGAAACTAGAGCACTTTGTATTGAAAAGTAATGCAGAGCGAAATTCTCTAATTTTGATAGAATAATGGGAATGGGATTCAAATTTGAATCCCATTCCCATTATTCTATCAAAATTAGAGAATTTCGCTCTGCATTACTTTTCAATACAAAGTGCTCTAGTTTCTCTCGTACTATTTCTATCCTATTGATTAGTAGCATTAACCGCGATGGTTTTTTCATATATTTATATTTATCGCAATGTCGATTTTTTTCCTTTGTAAATAATATTTTTCACATTCTATTCGAGTTATATGCCAGAGCGAAAGCTACGTAAGTGCATACAAAAAATGCAACATTTGGTTGCATTTTATTTCTATCTCTAACCTCTATCATCTTTTACTTTTTCCTCTCCTCTCTGTGCAAAGACTCGCCAAACATACAAGTATGTATCACGAAACAGGTGTCGTCTTGCGGGGTAGTGGTCGCGGCTGCTTCCTTCTCTGCATTGGGGAATGTGGGGAGGGGGGTGCGGCGGACACTGCTCAGCAAGCGCTCTGACTAAATCTCATTTTCACATGGCGTGCGATATGAACCACACGTACCAAGCGGTGATGCTCGGTATAGGTGAGCATATTGCACTACCATGGGCTGCTGAAGAGAACCTGAAACCCGCGATGTTTTATTGTATATTAATTTTATTAATATACAATATTCGGAACGGATAGGTCGAAACGCGTCCAGCCAGATTGAGAGATAGTTTACGTGACGATATTTGGTATGTATGGCTAGTTTTCGCACAGAATAACCCATCCTTTTAATTTCTTTCATTAAAAAACGTCCTAGTTACAATACTAGTGAATTAATTTGAATCCCATTCCCATTATTCTATCAAAATTAGAGAATTTCGCTCTGCATTACTTTTCAATACAAAGTGCTCTAGTTTCTCTCGTACTATTTCTATCCTATTGATTAGTAGCATTAACCGCGATGGTTTTTTCATATATTTATATTTATCGCAATGTCGATTTTTTTCCTTTGTAAATAATATTTTTCACATTCTATTCGAGTTATATGCCAGAGCGAAAGCTACGTAAGTGCATACAAAAAATGCAACATTTGGTTGCATTTTATTTCTATCTCTAACCTCTATCATCTTTTACTTTTTCCTCTCCTCTCTGTGCAAAGACTCGCCAAACATACAAGTATGTATCACGAAACAGGTGTCGTCTTGCGGGGTAGTGGTCGCGGCTGCTTCCTTCTCTGCATTGGGGAATGTGGGGAGGGGGGTGCGGCGGACACTGCTCAGCAAGCGCTCTGACTAAATCTCATTTTCACATGGCGTGCGATATGAACCACACGTACCAAGCGGTGATGCTCGGTATAGGTGAGCATATTGCACTACCATGGGCTGCTGAAGAGAACCTGAAACCCGCGATGTTTTATTGTATATTAATTTTATTAATATACAATATTCGGAACGGATAGGTCGAAACGCGTCCAGCCAGATTGAGAGATAGTTTACGTGACGATATTTGGTATGTATGGCTAGTTTTCGCACAGAATAACCCATCCTTTTAATTTCTTTCATTAAAAAACGTCCTAGTTACAATACTAGTGAATTAATTTGAATCCCATTCCCATTATTCTATCAAAATTAGAGAATTTCGCTCTGCATTACTTTTCAATACAAAGTGCTCTAGTTTCTCTCGTACTATTTCTATCCTATTGATTAGTAGCATTAACCGCGATGGTTTTTTCATATATTTATATTTATCGCAATGTCGATTTTTTTCCTTTGTAAATAATATTTTTCATATTCTATTCGAGTTATATGCCAGAGCGAAAGCTACGTAAGTGCATACAAAAAATGCAACATTTGGTTGCATTTTATTTCTATCTCTAACCTCTATCATCTTTTACTTTTTCCTCTCCTCTCTGTGCAAAGACTCGCCAAACATACAAGTATGTATCACGAAACAGGTGTCGTCTTGCGGGGTAGTGGTCGCGGCTGCTTCCTTCTCTGCATTGGGGAATGTGGGGAGGGGGGTGCGGCGGACACTGCTCAGCAAGCGCTCTGACTAAATCTCATTTTCACATGGCGTGCGATATGAACCACACGTACCAAGCGGTGATGCTCGGTATAGGTGAGCATATTGCACTACCATGGGCTGCTGAAGAGAACCTGAAACCCGCGATGTTTTATTGTATATTAATTTTATTAATATACAATATTCGGAACGGATAGGTCGAAACGCGTCCAGCCAGATTGAGAGATAGTTTACGTGACGATATTTGGTATGTATGGCTAGTTTTCGCACAGAATAACCCATCCTTTTAATTTCTTTCATTAAAAAACGTCCTAGTTACAATACTAGTGAATTAATTTAAATCCCATTCCCATTATTCTATCAAAATTAGAGAATTTCGCTCTGCATTACTTTTCAATACAAAGTGCTCTAGTTTCTCTCGTACTATTTCTATCCTATTGATTAGAAACTTTTACTTTACTCATTTATTTTATCATTATGTTAGATTCAGTATAGTCCAGGCTCGGACTGGCCATAAGAGCAAGTCCGCAATTGCGGACGTGCCCCCCCCCCCCCCCCTATTTGGAGGCCCCTAAGCCCCAAAAGGGGCGTAACTAGGGTGTTACGCCCCCTTTGTGGCCCCCAAAGAGGGTGTTACAACCCTTTTGCGGATGAGGCCCCTTGATTACCAGTCTGACCCTGGTATAGTCTGTAACATAACCCATAATTTAATCTTGCCACTATAATTTTCAGCGTATTGCTGCCACAGTAAATACCCTGGAACAAAAACGTCTTGTAATGGACCTGGATATCTCTATGCGTTCCTCCGATTGTCCTTACACGGTTCAGTTTTATGGCGCTCTTTTCCGAGAAGGCGATGTCTGGATCTGTATGGAGGTGATGGACACCAGTCTAGATAAGTTCTACACCAAGACATATCGTCATGGCAGGTGTATACCAGAAGATATCTTGGGAAAAATTGCATATGCAGTAAGTTCAGTTAACTGTAAATTTAATTTGGAAATACAAAATACAGTACGTACAAATATACTTAAAAATTTATTACTTTGTCTTAGAATAATAATCATTGTATGAAAATAATTATCATAATAATAACTTTGAAAACCCAGCCTAGTATTGCTTGTAAGTCAGCTTTTGTCGTATGTGAAGGTTGCCACACCACACGATATAAGAAAGTGCGGTAGTTTGAGTCTAATAGTGGTTGACCCGAGAAAAAGATAATTAAATCAATTGAAATCAAATAGTTAAGATTTAAAACTGTACAATACTTATATCATACTGTATCTGTAAATGTGCCACATTATAAAACCCTTTTCATGTTAAACTTGTTATGCTGTAATAATATATCAAGAGTGGACCTCTTTAATGTTATAATTCCATTTTCAATATCTCTCTCTCTCTCTCTTTCTCTCTCTCTCTCTCTCTCTCTCTCTCTCTCTCTCTCTCTCTCTCTCTCTCTCTCTCTCTCTCTCTCTCTCTCTCTCTCTCTCTCTCTCTCTCTCTCTCTCTCTCTCTCTCTCTCTCTCTCTCTCTCTCTCTCTCTCTTCTTCTTCTTTTTTTTATTTATTTTTTATTTATTTCTTCTTCTTCCAAGATCAAGTGAACATTGATATCATAGCATAGCACCTTTGACACTAAACTTAATTGTTATGATTATTATTTAATACTCTGTGTTTTGAATGTTTCAATCCACTAAAATCTTTGTAATGCTTTTTACTAGGTGGTGAGTGCATTGCATTATCTTCACTCAAAACTACGTGTGATTCATCGTGATGTTAAACCCTCCAATATTCTCATCAGTCGACAAGGAGAAGTTAAGATGTGTGATTTTGGCATCTCGGGTTACCTGGTCGACTCGGTTGCTAAAACCATTGATGCTGGATGTAAACCTTACATGGCAGTGAGTATTCATACCTCTTTTTTCAGGTTCTCTCTTTGTGTAGAAAAATATGTAATAAAGCATAGTCAAGGAAAAAGTATCTAGAACTAATGTTGTATCTAAAACAATTTTAAATTTCTGGTTCGTAATGCATAATGATTATGGAAACATAATAAAAGGATTTGATACCAAAATGCATACAATTAATTCATAGATTTAATGAAATATTAAGCAATGGGAGTTATAGATCAAAGCTGACATTTTGAAAGGGAAAATATTTAACATGGAGCAATTATTATTTTTATATAAATAGTCTTTAAAATTGACTGTTTTTTAAGGTAATATTCTACATACATTTTGACTTAAATTTTCTTGTTTATTTGCAGCCTGAGAGAATTGACCCTGCAGGTAATCCCTCTCAGTATGACATAAGGTCTGATGTGTGGAGTTTTGGGATATCCATGATGGAACTCTCCACTGGCAATTTCCCTTACGCCACTTGGGGCACACCATTTGATCAGCTGAAGCAAGTGGTCCAGGATCCTGCCCCTCGTCCCCCTCCAGGACACTTTTCTCCTGAGTTTGAGGACTTCATCACTCAATGGTCAGTCTAATTGATGCCTCTAAGCAATTCATACACAATTAGGTCTACAAAAATATAGAAGAGGAGGGGTGACTAAATAACACTTAATCCAATATCTAAATCAATATATAGCTTCCAATCTGTAGATGTGTTTTTACTTTTTTAGGCAATCCTGCAGATGCTGGAATTTTTACCATTTAAAACTTGAGCTTTACTTAAACCTGTAAATATAACCTAACAGAGCATTATGTGGGGGGAGGGGTAAAAAACGATTTTAATTTTTTAAAATATAATATATAGGAAAAAACCATCGCGGTTGGTATTAATTACGTTTAAAAAAATAATTAGAAAATAGTTGGTAGAGATTAGAGCACGTTGAATTGAAAATTAATAAAACGCGAAAATTCTCTAATTTAAATAGTAAATTGGGACTAGGGATGCAAATCATTCTAGCTTGCGCTAGATAAAAATAGACGTTAAAAGGGATGAGGGGTATAGTGTCAATGTAAAATACGATATACATAACATCTCACGTTCTCACACTACATCAAAGGCACAACATTATAAAACAGCATCAGACTTACTCTTGGCCTTAGACCGGTTTCGTCCTTTACCTAGGACTCCTCAGTAATATATTTTTATCCTATCTCTCCTATTTCTATCATCTTTTTTACTTTTCCTACCCCGGTGTCAATATAATAAATGATGTAACTAGCTTAATCACGATACAGGCGGCCGACAGGCGCATTGCTCTCGCGAACTTTCTGGAGTTGGGGAACTCTAGGAAGTGAGGGAGGGCACATGTGGCTTGCTGGCAGCCAGTCTTGCATCCCTTGTTAGTGCACAATATTATATTACAGTGTGAGGATGAGAGGTTTTAAATAGCAAGCCGGGTTTGCGCGCGCGATTGTTCAACCAATCAGCGCGAGCAGCTGCGGGGGCATCGCGTATAAAAACGCGGCTGCCACTTGCTTCCTCAGCTCAGTCAGTTAGCAGATGTAGTGTGAGCCATCTCTAGCTGTACAGAGCTCTCTGCCGAGCCTTACTGATGAGTCCTAGGTAAAGGACGAAACCGGTATAAGGCCAAGAGTAAGTCTGATGCAGTTTTATAATGTTGTGCCTTTGATGTAGTGTGAGAACGTGAGATGTTAGGCACATCGTATTTTATTTTGACACTATACCTCCATCCCTTTAACGTCTACTTTTTAACTAGCGCAAGCTAGAATGATTTGCATCCCTAGTCCCAATTTACTATTTAAATTAGAGAATTTTCGCGTTTTATTAATTTTCAATTCAACGTGCTCTAATCTCTACCAACTATTTTCTAATTATTTTTTTTAATGTAATTAATTTTTTAAAAGACATTGTGTTTATTTATATGTACAGCTTTGGACAAAAGTTTGAGAATAAAACATATAGGCACCCTGCAACTACCCAATGCTTTTCTTATCAGAAACCCCTACCTTGCCTAACAAGTTACCCATACATTCTATTCTCAAACTTTTATGCACAGCTGTACAGTGAGATGCACTTTTAACACATTATTAGTCACAGGTGTGGTTTACCTAATTTGTTAGGTTTATTTGAGGCAAAGCTCAGTGGGAGTATTTTCTTTTTCCCATTGAACCACTTTTTTATTATCACCTATTATTATTATTTGTACGTGGAAGAAAAATATAGGAGAAAACCAGTAAGGGCATAACTATAGTGAAGAGAGTCTTGTAGTTTGGTGAAAATCTTGCTACCGGAGAAGAGAAAGAAGAAAAAAGAAAAAGAAAGAAAAAAACATTCAAAATAGCATTCAAAAACATTCAAACACACAAAATTTTGTGTCATGCAGTGGCCGCTGATCTCAAGTGCTCTGCAGGTATCGCTCGTGAAGTGCGTTCTAAATATGGCATACCTAAAATAAACACTAAAACTTTAAAACCAGGGTCAGTGATTCCTCACCAATCTGAAGGAAAAGTCATTCTAAATATAGTCACAAAATAGCAAAGCCACCACAAATACACGCAAAACAAGAATCAATTCTTAAAAAATTTCCATGAAGGTGTACGTGGTTTAGGACTGTATTGTAGAGACAATGACATTAGATCTCTAGCCATCCCTAAGATCGGCGCAGGATTGGATCAATTAAACTGGCTTTACGTAAAGAAGCTAATTTATCAAGAATTTAAGGCCTACGATATTCATATATCAGTGTATTCTGCAAGCCTTAAAAATGTATCCGCACAATCAAAACCATCCCCAGTTCATTCAAAGATGTCACCCCCACCCCCACAGTTAAATGTATCCCCTCCCCCAGAGTCACATATTTCCCCAACATCTCCTGTAAGCCGCAGCCCGTCAGCAGATCTTATGGTACCAAATAGCCCTTTGTTACCCTCCCCAGCTTCCCCGCTCCTTGCTGTCTCAAATCCAACCTGCATTCCAACATTATCTGTATCTGCTGCTCCTTATAGCCCTGCAGATAAACCACCAGCTAATCCCTACCGGTTTTGTGTAACTCCTCCTCCTAATCAAACGTCAATTTATAATAATCCTGCAATGACACAAGCATGGGTAGAAGACGAGGATAATAGAAAATCCCCTGTAGGTGAAAAGGCACCTGCATATTATCATGATATCCCTTCTTTCACCTCTAATCAGCATTTTCTTCATCCCCTCTCAATGACACATGTGTCACCAGTGTAAAGCCTGGGGCACAGTTGTCTATTCTTGTATGGAATGTGGAGGGTGTTAAAAATCTCTTTAAAAAGTTACCAGATGTTAATGTGTTTAAAAATCTAGAAATTCTTGTTTTAACTGAAACATTTTCAAAAGTTAGCTTTGAGTTAAGAGATTTTTATTCAACACATTCGTTTGCCATACAGGGATTGGGAGGGCGCCCTTCTGGAGGTATTTCATGTTTCTCCAGTCCCAAACTAGGCCCTGTTATCAACAGTTTTCCTAATGCTAGATATTTAATTGTAAATTTTAATTCTGTATGTATTATCTGTTTTTATCTTAATCCTTCTCTATCGCAAATTGATGTTCACGAGACTGTTCTTGAAGCCTTTTCACAAGCTTTAAAAAGTAACACTCCAATTATAATGGCAGGTGATTTTAATTGTAGAATGGATGCCAATGACAAGGACAAGGGTCAGTCTCTTATTGATGTCATGTCAGAGATAAATTTTATTTTGTGTAATAATCCTATGGACAAAACCTATATCTGTCACAACGGTTCCAGCACGATTGATTTATTATTCATAGATCCCTCAAAATTCAAACTACTCTCTCATTACTTTCCTAGATTTGCTGGTATTCACCTGAGAAAACACCAACCACTAATTTTTAATGTAAAATTCCTGCACAAGGTGCAATCAAATAAGCTGTACACAACTCCATTATCTAATATAACAAATAAAATAGATCTGGAAAAACTAATGTACCTGAGCCAAAATAATTTTAAACTTTTAAATGACCTCTTCATAAAAGGGGAAATTGATAAAATATATGAACAAATTCAATATTTGATAATAAACTCTGCTTTACCTAAGAAATATTCTAAGCGGCAAGCGAAACCGTGGTTTGATCAGGAAGCTTTCCTTCTCCGGAAATACGTGTTACACCTTTTATTTAAACTAAGAGCTTGTAGATTTAAAGATAAGCAACTTCTTACTCATTTCAATTTAGTTAAAAAAGAATATATAAAATTACTCAATGTAAAACGGGATCTATTTCAAATTAAATATGAAGAAAATTTAGTTTCAATTGCGGAAGGCGTTCCATATACATATCTTAAAAAAGACAAAATTCTAAATGTCCAATGTCCCATTCCTGTTCATGATTGGGAGAATCACTTTAAAGAGATATTAAACTGTAAGAATCTTTCATCAGAAGATTCATTGAATTTAATTAGTTTAATAGATAATTATTCATCGGATATAATTTTTAAACCTATCTCTACCTTGGAATTAAATTCTGTTATTAACTCCATGAAAAATAATAAGGCAGCTGGCCCGGATTGTATTTCAAAGGAACATATTGCTGTCTGGGGTTTGCTTTCGGGCAACTGTTTAGCTAACTTTTTTAATCTATGTATTGAAAATAAGAAATTACCTCAAGTCTGGAAACAGTCTCGTTTAAAAGTTTTGTATAAAGGTAAAGGTAATATTCTGTCCACTAACTCCTATAGAGGAATTGCAAACTGTTACATCATGTTCAAAATGTTTGATAAAGTTATTTGTAAGAGAGTTTTTGATTGCACTAAGGCTCTTATCCCAGATATACAGTTTGGGTTTATGCCTGGCAGATCAACAATTCAAGCCGTTAAATATTTGCATGCTCAGATTTTAAAAGATGTAGCTGAACCAAAAAGTTGTACATACGTGCTATTCATTGACTTTCTAAAAGCATTCGACCTGGTTGATAGAAAGTTATTATTATGTAAACTTATCGAAACTAAAAAGCTTCCGAAAGAAATACTTGTTGCTCTGGCCCTGCTACTGGAAGTCAATTTTGTAACTGTAAATGATGGTTTACTTCTCTCGGACCCTATCTTGCAAAGCAATGGAGTTTTGCAGGGGGGCCCGAGTAGTCCTCTTTTGTACAACCTTTTAACCTATGATATACTAACTATAATCGAGGAAATTGTTAATTTAATAGCAGATGATCCTGAGATCTTTCTCAGTATCTATGCTGATGATTTGGCTATTATATGTAAAAACTTAGAAAAATTACAGAAAATTTTGGATAAATTAGTTAAATGGGCCTCTCTAAATGGGTTACAAATCAATGCGAATAAAACAAAAATTATGAAGTTTAAATATGCAAGTGGTGGCCGTCCAAAAACAAACCCTCCTCCAGAAAATATCTACTGTAATGGAACTAAATTGGAGTTTGTAAGCTCATTTAAATATCTAGGTATTACCTTACAGCAATCAGGCAAGACATTTGCAGCTCATGTCAAAGATAGAAGCAAAAGTGCCATCACAGCATCCTTCACCATATCAAACGTACATTTGCTATCTCTGAAAACGGCCATAAAACTTTTTCACCTGAAAATATCACCTGTAGCATCTTATGGAATAGAGATTTTCTGGTCATATCTAACCATCACAGACTTCAACTTATTAGAGTCTGTAAAATCTCGTTTTCTTAAGAGAGCAATGTGCCTCTCAAAATATACAAAATCTAGACTAGTTTATGAACTTTCAGGAGAGGAGTTTTATGTACGTGAGCTGAGATTAAAATTTAATTTGCCAGAAACTGAAAATTTTATTAAGTTTGTTCAAATTAGAGAAAATAAAACCGATGATATTAATCTATCATTTTATAATACACCAGCTTTAAAAAATGATACATGGAAAAACTCAAATCAGAGGAACCGTAATATTATCACCCGCTACGCGGCACACGGTTTTCATCACAAAATTTGTAACACTAAAGAATATCATATTTGTAATAATAATTGTATCTGCTCCTTGTGTGGGATGTCATGTGAACAGTATCATCTCCTCACATGTTCTAGGAGACATTTAAGTATGGCCTACTATGCCGAGGGCACTGATCAACATGTATAATACTGTTATTTGATCTTGATATTATATGTAATGTTTATGAGTTGAATGTTTAGATGTATGTTGTACACGCAATGTGTTTAATAAATAAATAAAAAAAAAATAGCTTTTGGCACTTAACTCCAAAAGAAAACAGAGTGTATGTTACGCCTCATAATCATAGTCTTGCTCCAAGTCTAAGAGGATTGACTACAGCAATCCTCCATTTTCTCTTGGAGTTTAGTTCCAACAGCTATCCAAAATGTGTTAGCTTTTTTTATCTCTGTGCTAGCAAGATTTTCACTGAACTACGGGATTCTTCACTATAGCTGGCAAGGCTGGTTGGTTTCTTCTATCCTTTTGTTTAAAATTTATCGTACCTAACCAATGGCTTATTTGCCTTGTATTTTTTTAACTACAGTATAATAAATTTAAAATGTATGAGTAACATTTATTATTATTATTTTTCAGCCTACAGAAAGACTTCACAGCACGTCCTAATTATGAACAACTCTTGAGGCATGCATTCATTGAAACCCACAAGGATAAAATGACTGATGTGGCAAGCTTTGTATCTGAAATACTTGATTTGCCTGAGCAGCCCTGAGTCATTACTTGATGAACTTACAGGGTTCTACCTCAAAATCAACCCTGAGACTCCAAATCTGAAGAAATGACCACAGTAGCAAGCAGAACTACTTACATAATGTATTTTTTATTTCTGCACAGAATTCAATATATTATATCTCTGCCTCAGCACATTTTGCCAACTCTATAAAATTCATTATCTGTCTCCAGCTTTTTTAAACTTCTTTGTGTAACAATTTAATTCATATTCTGTGTCTTTGCTCCTGATAAAAGAAAATGTAAGTAGTTCTTTGTGCTACTCTTTATCTGAAGTCTTGGACATGCAAAAACTTTTCGCTACAATATTGAATCGATTATGCTTTCTTGTCATTATAGAATAGTAACTCAAAATATATATATTTTTTTGGGTGTATAAATGAAATTATTAAGTAATTATTACATTGATATGATACTACAATATTATCGTAATTGTGCTTTGAAAATTAAATAAGTTACATAAGTTCTTTGAAAGTAAAGAGTAAGTCAAAATGGTATTGAAAAATCAAAATGTCCATTAAAAATTAAATACTATTTACTTGCGCATTTGCTGTTGTGTATAATCAAGTTGTCTTCCTTAATTTGCATTCAAAATACATGCTTATTTAACTTATTTAATTTTCACTACATAACGGATTATATTATTCAAATTTTAAATGTAATTTAAGACTGTTAACTTATGCTCTCATATGATTAAAAAAAATCATTGACATTACAAAATTAATAGCAACCATGGTTTGTAAATTGTAGCAATGTTTCATCTAACTTGACCACTTTAAATATGTAATCAAGGAAAGGATATGAGAAACCAACAAGCATCTTAACACGGTGAGGTCCATAGCTTGGTAAGGCACTTTGTTGGTTTCTCCTATCCTTTCCTTGATTCTATATATTCAAACCGAAATGGTTTAACCTTTCCACTTTTACCACTTTAAAATGAGTAGAGTATCTTAAAATCTTTACATTTGAGATTTCACTTGTATTTTGCATACAGTTGGGAGAAAAAAAAGTATCGGTACTTCAGCAGCTGCACCATAACCTGCTCACATTATGAGAAAGTGGGCCTGTTTACATTACGCATGTTAAAGTTGCAGTTAATGAGGTATAACAAGGGTGTTCTGCTATAAAATAATGTAAATGTCTGATGTCTACTTGGCAATTTCAAAGGATTTGCAGCAGCAGCAGCAAAAAAACAAAAACAAAACAAAAACAACAACAACTAAGGTCCCTTATGATAAAGTGTAGCACCCTTGTTTTTGCTTCTCCTTTTTTTTTTTTTTTTTTTTTTTTTCTTTTTTTTTTTTTTGACCGTGTGTAGACTCTGGCTTCTGGTAACCACATGTCAATGATAGTATCAATGAGGCATAAGTTTAAGAAATGTCTAGTGAGAGTTTTGTATTGCATGTCCAGGAGTATAATTATTAAAGTAAATGAGAAATATTATTGTATGTGTATTGCTTGTTGATTTATTTAGCATTATTAATTGTGCTCATCAACTTCACCCAAACATCACAAACAAACAAACAAAAAATATATTTTTACTTATAAATATAATATACTACTGTATTAAATATTATACAAGATCCAGTTATAAAAAACAAACAAGTTAACACTGTGTTCATTTATTAACATTTTATTTTAGTTTATTTTTCAAATGTGTAATTATGAGGGGAAAAAACACCAACCTGTTGTTTTCTAATTGAAGTACAAGAAGAAAAAAAGGTTTACTTGCATATTCTGCTAGTAGCGAATGATATTTTGTTCATTTGATAATTATTATCATTATTATTTTTTTTTTAATATTATTATTTTAGTTTTATATTACAAATTGTATTTTAATGTTATTTTTAATTACTAGCCAAATTATTGTGTATTGTGATTTATTATTTGCAGTAGGGTTTGTGTGCATGACGTCATGCTGAGTGCTTTTCGATGCTCCTCTTGAGTATGTAATAAATAACATTGCTCAGTATAGGACAAACGTAGTTTTTAGCTGTTTTCTTTTTTGCATACTTGAAAAACTAATTCAACCTGTTAACAGCATCAATGCTCCCAAAAAAATTGCGAAGTATTTTTAAATTGGCAAAATGTGCCATTTTCCTATACAGGCCAATGTTATTTAGTACAAACACCCTATAGAAGAAAAGTATATTATACAATATTAATTACACTTTTAAAAATATGGATAATGTTTTAAAAATAGTTTTAAGAAATGAAGGAAAGCTCTAAACTTAAAGATAAAGTATGGTAGGCAACAGATGTTATTGTAGTGATTTTGCATGAAAATAATAAATATTTCGGAGTTAATGGTGTTGTGTATCAAACTATAATCAAAATAGGCTTAGACTTTATTTGGTGACATAATTTAAATGCATGGATATAATTATATATGTAATGTAGAGTTTGGAAGATTGACAGAAAAGAATGCTAATTGTAATTTAACATACTAAGATTTTTTTTTTTTTCATCTTGTAACCAAATTCAATTCAGCCCATTAAAATACAAGAGATGGCCTTTGTTTTACAGGGGGGGGCACGTGAAAACATCAGAATCTGATGCATTATGTATGTTTTTAATTGATACTTTTTTTTTTTTTTTTTTTTTTTTTGCCATTTACTGGCTTGAGTTGTAACTGTTGGATTTTGTGTTGGAATCATTTGCTAAAATGCTGTTAACTTCCCCCCCCCCCCCCCCCTTATTTCTAAGACTTACAATTTTATAACAGTTCAAGCATCATTCACATAGCAAATGAATTGGATGTCTGTCAACTGTAGCGGATGGTAATGCGATATTGCACCTTCAAGCTTGACAAAATAACTTGTATATGTGCGGAAAAGTGACAGATACTGACGGACTGAGCTGCACTTATATTAACTTGTGAACCATTTCACATGGGCTGGTTTTGACATATAGCAACAGATAAAAGTTTGAAATTACCAGCTTTGCTTTATTATTATTATTAATTGCATCACTTTTTAAAACCATGTGGAAGGGTTTATTTGTTTATACGTCGATTGACTTCTAATTCACAAGCCATGTGAGCGATACATAAAAAGTAAAATGCCCATATTGATGGCTACTGCAGGCCTTACATTTCACAATGTCAAGAATTTACTGTACAATCTTATATTCTTGCAATAAAAATGTGGCAAGAGTTAAAACAAGCAATAATAAATTATTTACAGCTGAAAATATTTTTCATACTGAACAATTTAATTTTTGGTACCAAATTACAGATGTTATGCAAACAATCATTAAACATACAAATTGTAGATTTAACCTGGATTCATAAAATTATTTTACAAAATACTTTTAAAATAGTTCTATGATAGAAAGGAACTGGTTAAAAAAGAAAAGGAAGAAAGTATCATTTCTGTGATATTAAAAAAAAAAAAAAGAAAGCCAAATAAGAGCTCTCTGGTATTAAAAAAAAAAAAAAAAATGGAGAAGTTGAAAATGAAATATTTAAAATTATGCATTGCCGTATTTTTGCTGCTTTATATATCCAGTAAAATTTAGTAAAAATATTTCTCAAAGTAAGTAAATTGAGTTTTTACATTTTAACTTTTTATTTTTTTATTTTTATCATGCAATATTATGAGATTTGTTTACATTCAATTGTACGTTTTATTATTCATATACAAATACAATCACTTTTGATGAGCACAAATTTATGCTATAATATTATGTTTTTATTTGTTTTTGTGTGTGTTTTAATTTTGCAAAGAAACGTTTCTGTAGAAAAAGAAATTGTGTTTTGCTCACAAAAAATAATAATAATAACTATACAAAAAATATATAAATATATTTAAGCTATAATAATAAAAGAAAATATTTAGCTCGGAATAATAATATTAATATTTGTTGAAAAATGTTCGACATTGGTTGATTGATGATACAAATAAAATATTTATAAATATATATTGTTATTAATTTTTATACTACACCTGAATATTACATTTTAAAACATTAATACACAGCAAGGTTAAGGGTGAACATAAAAATCAGCACGGTTTAAAATACAAATTGCAATACGAAGATAGCAGTAAAATGTAAAATATAATGTTAATACATGAAATTAAAGCTGAAATTCGTATACAATTGGAAAGTATATATCAGTTTTAATTACGTGCGTTGACATTCTCAATACAGTACACATGAATTTTCACTGAAATCGGACTCTTAAAACCGGCAATTTTCTTGAGAAAAAGTTTTTTTTTTTTTTTTTTTTTTTTCTCTCTAGAAATTTAAACAAATAATCTTAGGGCATGTCTTGTCCTCGTGCGAACCCTTGGTACCCTGTCACATATCCACATGCACCTCCAACTCGTGTCACACAAGGCACAGCATTTGCGGTACGACATTCCTGATGTGATGGCAGTAGTGATGCGTTTTTCTGAAAGTCCATGGGACCTCTCATGCACTGGAGTACCAAAGGTTCGCCCACAGCCACAAGGGCAAGCCAAGCCCTAAAGTGATTTGTCCATTTCAGCGTTTAAAAAAAAAATAATAATAAACTTATTTTTTTTTTAACGTCGATTTTTGTGAAAAACTGCATGATTATTATTTTTTCATTGTTTTGCATCTCGTTACAAACTTTACCTTTTTTTTTTTTTTTTTTTTTACAAATTTCAGCTTTCATTACATACGTATTGAACTTTTACAATTGATCATTGATCTTGAGGCTGTCGTTTTTCTCTCAAAACTTTCATATTTTTATTATTACCCTCCTGAATATATTTCGCACATAAAAGATTACTGTACAAATTTGTGTCTTTATACATGAAATCGACAGCATAATGCTATTTTTATAGATTGTTTTCTTATCAAAGACCATATATTACTATTATTACTGCACCTATATATATTATGGTCTTTGATTATTATTTTTAATTGCATTCCAGCTCTATACGAGGTGTAGAAGTCTTAAAAATCATGATATGATTGCAAGCGAGAATGTGTGAAAAACGGAAGAAAGATAGTTTTTAATTATTACAAATTTTATACTTATTCTGAGAAAAAAAATGTACATTTGCTTTCTTATAATATTACGATTTTTTAGAAAATAAAATTTGCCTAATAATTCTATGGGCCAAATTTTGTTATGAAAAAAAAAAAAAAAAAAAAAAAAATGAGAAAACATATTAAAAATTGCTGTTCAGAGGTGTCATATCCTACTATTTTAAACAAATTTAAATATTAAAAATAATTATAAAAATAGAAAAATTTATTTCATGCAATCTAAATATACAGTACGTAGACGCCAATTCTCTCCATACGACATTGTAAGAGGTTCATTCGCCACTAAAAATTATTTTTATTTTTATCCTTGGAGTGTTTAGCTGGAAGGACTTTTTATAATTATATATATATATATATATATATATATATATTATGTAAGCATAAGCAATAAAAATGGGAAAGTAATATGAAAAGCGTATAACGCAACGACAGATCAGGGACTCAACATTTTAATAAAATTTCATCATTCAAGTTTTCTAGAGATCCGGTATTTATTTATACTAAAATCAAACAACAATTTTTTTTTCTTGTAATATTTATATAATATATACATTTTATTGCAACAAATTATTAAAACAATACATTTCACTTTTCTTCAATCATTATAACCATAATTTTATACACATCCATAACTCTACATTTGCAAAAATACAACAACTAATTTTGAAATTTATATACAGATATATTTATGTAGCTTAAAGTTAAAATCTTACTAAAATTTACTTAATACTTAATTATACAATATATATTTTTTAATATCATTTTCATTTGATTTGAAATAACATAACTTATATAATGTTTTGTAAAGTATGTATATTGCTTATTTGATAACCTTTGTTTAGCCGCGCTTTCACAATGGATGTAAGATGTAATAGTGTAGGTATGATACTGCTTTTTTTAGGCTTAGGTCAAAATAATGGTTTCAAAGCTGATTTTTTGATATTTTGTACCCAGTACTATATATAAATAACAAAATATCAAAATACCTCCACTCAAAAACGCTTGCGTCATCCCGAAAAATCCGAAAATTGGCGAACTCATGTCAACACCTATAACTTCCGTTAGAAATAAGATAGTTTTAAAATTCAAAATTTGTATTCTTTATCACACAATAGTTTATATGTGTGTTGAATTTCACAAGGCTAAGCCGAAAATTGGGGTGGCAGGGGGGAGAAAACTAACATTCCGTAGCGGCGCGATTGTAAAAATTGGCTGTGGTTAAAAAAATATGCAAGTTATCAAAAAATAGTTAATTTAACAAATAAAGTAGACATCCTAAGGATTATTTTGATATACTAATAGTTATAATTGAACCAGCGGTAAAGGAGATACAGCGCGCTGAAGGTCAGATTTCTATGCTAAAATACGACAAATGCCATACTTGAAGGGTAAATATGACCCATTACTTTAGTCATTTTAAACATGATATGCACAAATATTGTTTTTAATCATCATTTATCATCACCCCCTTTGAATTAAACGTGTTTTAAAACATAATTCGCACATTTTTGCAACCCCAGAAATTAGGGTAGTTTAATTTATTTTAAGGGTGTCAGATGTAATTTTAGCTTTTAATTTGATGAAAACTATTAAATTTTCAAATTAGGAGCTAAAATTACACCTGACACCCTTAAAATAAATTAAACTGCCCTAATTTCTGGGGTTGCAAAAATGTGCGAATTATGTTTTAAAACACGTTTAATTCAAAGGGGGTGATGATAAATGATGATTAAAAACAATATTTGTGCATATCATGTTTAAAATTACTAAGTAATGGGTCATATTTACCCTTCAAGAATGGCATTTGGCGTATTTAAGCATAGAAATCTGACCTTCAGCGCGCTGTATCTCCTTTACCGCTGGTTCAATTTTAACTATTAGTATATCAAAATAATCCTTAGGATGTCTACTTTATTATTTGTTAAACTAACTATTTTTTGATAACTTGCATATTTTTTACACCACAGCCAATTTTTACAATCGCGCCGCCACTGAATGTTAGTTTTCTCCCCCCTGCCACCCCAATTTTCGGCTTAGCCTTGTGAAATTCAACACACATATAAACTATTTTGTGATAAAGAATACAAATTTTGAATTTTAAAACTATATCTTATTTCTAACGGAAGTTATAGGTGTTGACATGAGTGCGCCAATTTTCGGATTTTTCGGGATGACGCAAGCGTTTTTGAGAGGAGGTATTTTGATATTTTGTTATTTATAGTACTGGGTACAAAATATCAAAAAATCAGCTTTGGAACCATTATTTTGACCTAAAACCACATAATGCCTACACTATAAATCGACATGTACATTTTTTTTATTGCAACATTAAAATTATGACAAATTTACGCAAAATTTAAAGTCCAGAGTAAAAGATACGTTAGGTGAAAAAAAGCACTTTTATAGAGTTTTAAATTGTGTATTTTTTTTAACAATGTTAAAAAGCGTATAACGAATTTTTATATTTACAAATGTTACTTTTTTATACATTACTGAAAAAGTCATTTATAAAACCCTCATTCTTTTGTCGCTTTGGTGTCAAAATTATTATAATATTTTCTTCATTTGGAACACTAAAGGATTTTATTTTACGTAATATTTTTATTCATTATTTATATATTTTTAACCTTTTTTATGTTCATATTCATATTATATATAATTTGTACGCTGTACATGATACAATTAACCAATATCTTGAAATCATTAGACGGATTTAAAGGATACAATATTTACTATTCATGCAGCAACTTGTTCCATATAGTATTCATTAAAAAAAATTTAATTAAATATGTCAATCCATAATAATTATAGTTGACTTGAAACTATAATTTTAGAGCAGTTAAATTTTATTGACATTTTTTAAATCTCGTTCTGTGCATTGATTTAAAGAAGGAAAAAAAATCTGTGGAAATTATTTTAAATTTTAAAAAATATGCTAATTTTGTTGTTGGGTTTAAAAAAATTAACAATAATAAAACAACAACTCATATGTGCTTTTGAAATGTATTTGATTATTAGAACGGCCTGAATACTATTACACAAGCTGCGCAACTATATATATGAAGTGTGCTCTTTTTTCCTGGACGGTCACTTTATAATTATTTATTGCTTTTTTTTTTATTGATTCCTTTATTCATTAATGTTTGCCTAATACAGTATAATAATATCAACATTTTATGATGGCTCTTTTATGGTATTATAATTTTTCTGTATAATATATTCCTTAATTGTTTTATATTATATAATACGGTATATATATATAATTTTTTTTGTTTAATTATATTATTATAATTTATTTTATTGCCAAATTACTTAGTCTTTTTTGATAAAGATGAAATATGAATTTCACAAAACCGTTATTGTCCGAGTCGAGAAAGAACTATATTTTTATTGCTTTTAAACATTTTGGATTTAAAATAACTCATGATATTATAATTATGATAAATTTTACTTTTAGACTTGTGCACGTATTCTCTTTTTATTATTTAAATTTTTTCAACGTACGGCGTTATGATTAATGAGCTAGTTTTAATGATGTCTAAAAATATCGCAGTTATATAGCTCTTTACGCTCATAAAGTCGGTTTTGCTACTGACAATCTTAAAATTTAGAATTTATATATTGATTTTTTTTTATAAATTATGATTGCATTCATTAATTATTTGTGTATTTCCAAACATAATGCAAGAAAGTTTCATTATATTATATTATTGTGTCATTATAGCTATAGATAACTATCAACAATCGTGAGGTTAATATTGCCTATATATTTTCTTGACTATCACTATGATGTTAACTTTTTGATTTGTTCAACCCCAAATGGAGAAACCTAAAATTTTAGATTATTTTGTAGATCTGTTTTCTAAAATTATAAAATAAAAACTAAAACTAAACGTGATCGGTATTTTATATTATATAACCAAAACACGTATATATAAAATTTACATTTATGTAAACTATATAATAATACCCTTTATTTCACCATTATGAATATTTTACTGGTTATTTTTTCTTTGAAAAATATTTAAAAAAATAACAATGGTTTAATATTTAAACACGAAATATATAAAATATAAGTCATATATAGGTTCTCCATTGTTACCCGTTATTCAAAAGCAACCCTCGTAATGTGTTTTCATTTTGATCTACTTGGTGTAATGTTGATGCAGGCACATCTAACAGAGTGCTCGCTCTCGTGGTGGTGATTGCATTATAGTTTAGACACTGGAGCTGCGATGACATCACCGCGAGATGAGGATAGTGTCGACTTGTGTAAAGCGACGCTGTGAATGACGAGGCAATCGCCGGTGACTCGGTACCAATGTTGGTACCAGAGGATGTAGTGGAGGTGAGTGAAGGTGAATGCGTTCTCCACGTCTACGGAGTGCCACACCACGTCGTCTTGCAAGTCGCCACTCACGTATAGCAAATGCAATCAGTCCTGCAACATGGGAATATTATTACATACTGGGTATTAATATTCTTATGACTGACTACAGTAATCTATCATGAGTATACTCTATACATCTAATATTTTTTAGTGATATTCAACCCAATGAAAATAAAGGTATATGCAGTAAAAAGTAATGAGCCGCTTTTCAGTCTTATCAAATGTGTATATTATAAAAAAAAAAACTTGATCTAAAATGCATAAAAATTGACCATTGATTATTTACTTTTAATTAAATCAACAACTATTCATTCGAGTATAAGAAAAAAAACAATGGAACTACTTCGATTACATATACAGTACATTTTGATGTAAAGTTATGTCGAAGTCCTGACGCCAAGAAATAAAATTTTATGCCAAGTGATTTGCTCATAATAAATTCTTAAGCACGGCTACGGCAGTTGACCTTATATGAATTAAGAGTAATAAGCTCTTTCAACTCACACTCCCTAAAAAAAAAATAATAATAAAAAAACTTCTGAAATTTTGCGTTGTTTAAATTCAACATTGAAAAATGCCTAATATAAAGTATTATAATAATAAAATATTAAATTCATGTATAATTAACAACATAGTAATTGGGATTTTAATAGCACAGAATTGAAGAGCTAAAAAATTCTTAAAAAATATGAAATGATTTTTTTTTTTTTTTTTTTACAAATTGCTCAGATTGCTGACGTGTTTAAAAAAAATTAAAAAAAAAAAAAAACGTCAAATATGGAGTTTAAATATTTCATTATACGTGTACCTTATAAAGTGAGCCATATTAGAGAATTTATTATGGACAAACCGTTGAGATAGAATTTTTTAACTTTGTAGCTTCATATGAAGGACTAAATTTAAACATAAATTTTATATTAATTTATAACACATAATGTCAATTCATATAACATTTATTGCTTATTAAAAACTTTTTTTTAAACCATTCTGATTCTGATTGATAAATTGAAGCTATATGATCTTCAATGTAAGTTACTCACCGGAGGCTGCAGTGATAATGATGGTTAGCCATGCGACGAGCAGTAGTTGCAGTAGCAGAGTTATGTGCAGCAAGACGGTACACGCGGGCAACCATGGTGCCAGAGGTACGCGGAATGACACCTCAGTCATATCACGGTATCCTCGTGACCCTTGCTGAGGTTGCTTAGCTGCGAGACCAAGAAGAGCAACGGTCATCAGGGACATTAGCGCTAGCAATAGCAATGACCCTGTAGAAGCGCCAAGTTCCAGTACCTGAACAAAGAATTGAGAGATTTGTATTATTCAATGTATTACATACATTTCTAATGTTAACAAAATCTACATTAATATCGCACCATATCCTTAATTGAGCAAATAAATTTTATTTTACCTAATGGAATTTTCAGAAGCCCGACCAATATTTGCATTATACTGTATGATGCTAGCATTCAAATTTAATGTTTTTTGATAGAGATTTGCATGCAATCAAGTTAATTGCAGTGTATAATGTAAACATGCATGTCTTAAAATTTATTTATGATTTTTGCTTATTTATTTGAAAATAAAACAATGACATTTTTATTTTTTTAATTACCAAAAGCGTGGTAACACAGGCAATTGTTCCTGTGCATAGAGCTCCTCCTAGAGCAAGACTGGCTCGACGTGACGTCACCGTATCAGGTGCAGCACATCTCGGAGTATAATCACTTAGCGTTGCAACCTGCGGAATATCAAACAATGACTAATGAGGAAATGAACCGCACATTACGTCATCAAAGTGAAAATATTTTAACGTAATATTATAATATTTCAAATTATTTGATTCATTTCAATAAATAAATTACTAAAGATTCAAAGTTAAAAAATAAAATGTGGTTTCAAAGAATTTTATTACGGAAATTATGACGTGCCTTTATTTTTTCCTTGAACTCAGCTACGACAGCATCGATGTCCGTGCTACACGTACTGCTGTCAGTCTCATAGCCTGAGAGATCTGAAGACATCGATTCACGTGATCTTTCATGCTCATGTTGAGCCTGAACATCCTCTGCAAAGAGAATCAAAATTTTATGATACAGTACATAAGAGTATCCTGATGTGTAGGCAATTTGTCGGTCATTTGTGTCAAGCGGGTTGCCTGTTTTCAAAATCAGCAGGATGAAATAATTGTCAGATACAGTTTATGATTTATGATCTCTACGTATTACATAGTAATTAACAGAAAGTAGATATTTACCTGAATTTGTTTCCTCGATGGTCATTAGTGGTGCCGCTTCTTCCTCCTCATGTTGAGGTGAGGGTTTCCAGCGACACGCTTCGCCCGCGCGACGCACCGCTGCAGGGATTGCACCCAACCTCTCGCGTACTCCCTGCACCGTCAGGCGCGTCTGTGTTGGTGCAGTACTGCCCTCTATAATTAAACAATACTTTAAATTATGATTTAAGGAAAAATAGTAAAATAGAGCCATAAGTATTTGGAATAACTGAAGTAAAAGCTACAAAACAAATTCTGCTTGTAAATAGAAAAAAAAAACTTGCATAAAGACGCCATTAATAAAAGCGTATATTATATTGGATGTGTTACCTGAATTATTAGTGGCAAGTTGGTCAGGGTCAGGTTGGAAGCGCAGAAGGACGGAGAGAGCAGATACTACTGTGTTGACGAACAACGCGCCGGCTGCTGTGAGGTGCAAAAGTGACGTCAGAGGTGCAATAAGAGCTAGAAGTGAAGCACACACACCACAAATGCTGATAGCCGCCGCTGGGGTGCCTGCAGAGACACTTTTTATTGAGTAGCTGGTCTTTAAAAAAATCAAAGTATATTAATCTCATCTTTAATTTCAAGTGTTTTTTTTTCCTGTAAAAATTAATGGTTAATAAGAGATTAATACAATACAAGATGATAATTTTGTTGTATTGACCTGTGAATGCCCAATCTCTGGCAAGGTCTCGAGGTAGCATGCCATCAGCAGCGAGGGCACGCACGAGTCTGTGCAAAGGTTGCGCCAGCTCCACGAGGGCGATGGATAGAGCGGAGATACCAAGCGTTGACATTACTAGTCTAGCCCAGTCAACATCACGAACCTCGAAGGCTTGCACCAGTGTAGGGGCATCAGAACCAAGAGCCCTGCAGACACATATTATCAACACATTAATTTCAACACTAATTATGCAAAAATCATAAGTAATAAAATATTTAACTTTCTCGTTTTTTATCCTGTTCTTTTGAGTATAAAGAATATAATATTGCTATATTGCTATATATTCTAACAGTGAACCTTTTTTTAAACTAAAACTTTAAGTAGGCGTAATCAATTTATATATATATAAAAAATTTATGCATATTATATATATATATATATATATATATATATATATATATATATATATATATATATATATATATATATATTGTGGTCATTTAAATGAGTTCTTGGTTAGTTTTTATTGGTGGAGGGAATTACCTTTAAAATTAATAAATTAAAATAATTGAAACAATACAAAGTAAAGTAAAAAAATCATATTCATAAATATTTTTTGTTCACGTACATTTTCTTTGTATAGTGAAGTACATAACAAGAACGCTGATTTCTAAAATTATAGATTACATTTCATATTTAAAATTCCCCATGCATATATATGTGTTTAGTATTCAAGCCTTCAATCATGGTGATATATTGATTTTGTTTGGTGGTCTGCGGTCTCGTTAAACATGACCAATGAGCATAAATTTCACCACATATGTGTCAATTTTGTCACATAAAAACAGTATATTATATGAAAGTTTTGACTTTTTTTATCTCTATTAAATAAAAAAACTTTTTGTATAGGTATTTTTGAAATAATAATGAAAATTATTGAGCATGCTTAAAATACACACCATGATACAGGGTGTTTATTTAAATTTTTACTTTTTCAGATGTGCTTTTTAATATGAAGTTTATTGACAAATTAGACTTATTATACATCAAATTAAAGCTTAAGTTTTGACATTTTCTTTTCTGTTTTTAAAAATGTGATTTGTCAATTTTTCTTTTGACTAGATGCAAAATAATACGAAGAGCGATTTTTTCAAAAAACAGACGTTAGCAAATAGCGTTTTTCTAAAAAAATAAAAAATGTCTTATTAGTTACTTTTCTTAGTTAAAAGTGATGATAAGCAAATGACATTAAGGTTTCTCCATGTGGGAACCATTTGTAGCCAGGCAGTTGTCAAGTCAAAACTGCAGTTCGAGCCACACGCGTAGCGGAGCATCTAACTTATAAGCTGTGATGGACTCGATAGCATCAGTAATCCTGATGGCGTCGCTTCAACTCTGGGATATCTTGCACTGGAGTCTTAAACACTTTTTCTTTGACGTCCCACAAGAAAAAAACAGGTGGGGTGAGGTCTGGTGATCTCGGTGCCCAAGCTGTGGGTCCATCTCGGCCAATCCAGCCTTTGTTTACATCGAAATCTGGCGCAATCGAGAGTTTTTACTTCAGAAATGAGCTCTTACGCCACTTACTGATTAAAATGAAAACCACTTGAGATAACTCTTTATTGCGAACATTTTTAAAAATGTCAAAATTTGTGCTTTAAATTGATATATAACAAGTTGCAATTGTAAAAAAATTTCGTAGTAAAATCAGCCTCTAAAATAGTAAAAATTTAAAAAAACACCCTGTATAATAGTTTATAAAGCCATAGATTACTTTCAATATAATAGAAATTAAATGTTTACTGTAAGAGAAATATACTAGATAATATGCTGCTATATACTATCTAACAGTTTATTCACACTATCATTATAGATTCTATCTACTATATATGTATATTATATCTATCCTATCCTATCCTATAGATGTCTAGAAGCCAAACTAATAATTGTTTTATATTAATAATGTTTATTTTGTAAACACCTGGTCTGGTTATTTATAGGTAAATGTTAGCATTATAAATGTTTTTAAACACCATAATGCTATAACAACTTTATATTGCACTACACAGAAAATTAATAATTATTTGTGCCTTTCTGATTTAGAAAAAATTATACTCTTTAAACAAAAATTAAATAGAGCATTATATATATATATTAAACATCCTCAATAAAAATAGAATTTTTATAACGAGACAAAAAGTTAACTACAAAAAGTTTGAGTTAAAAGACTTCTTACATAGTTAAGAAATTATGAGGTATTTTTTAAAAATAACAAAATACTGGGACGATGTTTACCTGAAGTTGACCATCATCGTGAGGACAGCAGTGACTGCGAGATACGAGGCTGCAGCCGTCAAGATGACTGCGATACATGCAACAAGTTCACAGTGTCGTGAGGGTCCTGAACTTCCCAGGGTACTGCGACGTGATCGAGTGCTACTTGGCGGTGCGGTGTGAGCCCAACTCTTGGCACTCTCTGCTCTTACCGCAGTGACTCCAAGGAAACCACCAGAGCAAAGTGCAGCACCAGTCACCAGCTGCAAAATGTAACTTCAATTATATTTATTAAGTGCTATATTTGAAGTATTATTATTATTTTTAAATTTTTCCCAAAGTGAGTTTATGCCTCCTTGCAGTGTATAGCTTTCTCAAAAAATGCTTGAAACAAGGCTCAAAAATACTAAAGAATTCACAATCTCTGCTTTTCAAACACAGCCTATGGTTGGCTATAGTCACCTTTACCGATCCCTATTAAAAAAGGATAATGTACTGGGATTTAATTTTTTTTTTTAAGTTACTTCCCCCTCCCCCCCCCCCCCCCAATTTTAACTTAATGTTCATTATTACAAAAGATATTGCAAAAATGAGATATTGTTATGGCATTATATAATTTGAAAATTAAAAGATAATAGAGTATGATAGTTCCATGCCATAAAGTAAAGATAAATGAATATAACATATATTTTTAATAGTGGTATATTTAATCACATTTTGTACCTTTATTTTTAAATTAAAACTTTTAAACTTTTTTATTCACAGTTTTTTAACTTAATATTAAAATACAGTGTTGTTATATTAAATATGTATAAAAATATATCATGCTCATGCAGGCAAAAAAAAAAAGTTAGAGGCACGGTGGGTGTATATTTAATGTAAAAACGAGATAGAAATATTAAAAAAAGAAAGAAAGATATTAAATATTCTGCTAGTGGAGTGTGTAATATTTCGTATGTATGTATGTTAGAGTCTCACCCCCGCGGTACCAGCTGGCAGGAAGGCGTGCGTGCTCCACATGTCAGACTCGCAGTGCGTTGCACCCACCAGAACGAAGAACAGCACGGCGAACGTTACACTCAGGTTCAAAAGTAGCCGTAACGCTCGGGAACGCTAAAATTGTCAAGAAATATATAATTTCAATTCAAGTTTATAAAGTATAATGAGTGTATAGTATATTTTTAATAAAAGCTGTGCTTTTTTTCGGACTATTTTATTTGTAATTATGATATTACAGACATGATTAGTGAAAAAAAGAGAAGATATTATATAGGGTGGTTGCATTCATATAAAAGTCAACAACATATGTGAGCAATAAAAAGCATGGGCGGATATGGGACAATGTCATTTATTTTACCAAGGTTTAAAATGTTTAGCAATATTATTGAGACAATTGATGCTGTTAACATTCTGAATCAGGTTTTCAAGTGAGAAAGATAATAATAATAAAAAAGAACTAATTTTCCAAAGAAAATAGAAAAAACAAAACACGTTTGTCCTATGCTGAGTAATGTTTTTCATTGCTTCAGTATGGTTTCGAAGCGCATTCAGTATAACGTCATGCGCGTATACCCTATTCTAACAATTTTGCAATAAGATGTAGTATTTTGATTTCTCATAACTTTAACTTAATCTATAACCACTTAATTAACTTGAGTACTTTTAGTGGCTTTAGAATACTGTAGAGTAAATTATTAATAATTATGTATAATTATTATTATTATTGATATAAATACATTTATTGTAACTTCATACATATCACTGAGACACTGACTCTCAATCGATTATTTTGATTTGCGGCTAAATTTGTCATACCTCCAGGCCTAGAATGAAGAGGAGCGCAGTTAGTGCAGTTGCTCCAGCTGCTAAAGGGTCGATGGACATTGCTGGATGTATAGACAAGACACGTGTTAGCCATTTGTTCACTGTAGTTCGTACTCGACCTCCCGAGATGTAGTCCATGGTCGCCCCAAGTCCTCTGCCACATGCTGCAAGGGCTGCGACGCGCCATGCTGCGCTTGCCCACCCCAGCACGAGGGCGGCGCGAACTCCGAGTACGTCACGTGCGCTCTCGTACATTGAGGCATGTCGTCGACGTGATACTTCAGCATGGCATAATGCTGAAACACGAGCAATTATATTGCTGAGTCTGCTGAGGTTCGGACATAATAATGAGGAAGGTGAATTCTTTTTAACCCCCACTTTTTATGACATTTTTGAAAAGAGCATTAAAACATTTTTGAGGCGTTATTTTTTCTTAGAACAGTTGGAGCATGGGAAGTATTTTGTTATTAATTTTTGAAAATCGACCTAAAAAGCCTGTGACGTCATCAATCGGGCATTTATTTCGGAAAGTATTGACCGTAGAAGGTTCAGTAGCCAGTTTTTTTTTTGTAATTCTGAGGACGAGCTGATTTCATTAAACTCATGGTTACTGAACCTCGAACGATTAGTATTTGCCGAAAAAAAAGTTGGCTGATGACGTCACAGGCTTTCTAGGCTGATTTTCAAAAGTTAATTAAAAATACTTCACATGCTCCAATCGTCCTAAGAAAAAATAACGCCTCAAATTTTTTTAAAGCTCTTTCCAAAAATATCATAAACTCAAAAAAAAAACTCAATTCACCTTTCTCATTAGTTCAGGTCTGCTATGAAAGCTAAAGAAGAATTAAATATATTATAATATAATACCTCGTCTTATTGAATTTTACATATGCACTGACAGTGAGAGAAATATATAATATTATATATTCCGACTCCTTGTCTCCCTGTATGTTTGGTGTTCTATACTTTAGGTTTTATTATTATTATATAAGATTAACCTTCGAACAATCACAGTATTGTGTCTACTTCATCCATTTCTAAATAAAAATTGAATTGTGACTATACCTACGTGAGTTTTCTCGGTGTTGGTGGTGTTAGTATTATTTGAGGCGGAAAATTTTAAATGTGCATGTTTATTATTATTGTTAGTTTATCATTACTTGTTAAATTCTTAAATTATAATTGATAATAAAATAGCTATAAATTATATTTGCAATTAATACATTTTTAGAGAATTTTTGTTTTCCTGCACTTTTTACTATCGGATTTCTTTTGTAGTTCACAAGGCACAAAAAAAAAAAGAAAGAAAAGAAAAGAAAAGAAAAGAAAAGAAAAGAAAAGAAAAGAAAAGAAAAGAAAAGAAAAGAAAAGAAAAGAAAAGAAAAGAAAAGAAAAGAAAAGAAAAGAAAAGAAAAGAAAAGAAAAGAAAAGAAAAGAAAAGAAAAGAAAAGAAAAGAATTAAGAAAAAAAAAAATCCGAACAGATTTTAAAACTGATAATTTTTTAGCATGCTAGTGTTGCCCAAAATTGTGTACTTCGTTCAGTACACTACATACTATATATCGATCATAACACAATGTTAAATTTATTATTGCCTGATATAGTACTGCAAATATTTACGTATGATTTATGCCAACGAGAGAGTCACACTGCATAAAAAATTCACGTTTCAAAATATTTATATTAATAATACATCCTAAATAACAAGCGTCAAATAAAGACTAAATTCACCATGCTTCATCAAATTTATTGTTGTTATTATTTAATTTTAAATCACTTCCTATGCTTTGTTTATTAATTTTCGTTCATGCACTATAATACTATAATTGCTTTAAAAAATTATATTCATAATAAACTAATAATAATATAATAAAATAACAATTATACCATGTATATTTTGTTAAAACAATTGTAAAAATATATATATGCAAATTTTCATATATATATTATATTATATTTATATATATATTTAACTGTTTTCACTTGCTACATTAATTTCATACATTTTTTTTTTTTTTTACGTACGTTTTTGCTTTAAATAAATACGCTAAAAATGACGCTAAATAAAGCACAAATTGTTCTCTGTTTTTTAATCTTGATTTAAAATGACGTTTTTAAGTTATATACCAGAAACGTTTTTCTATTATACAGGGTGTTTTTTTAAAAGCGCGCATTTTAAAACGCAAAATAAAATATGAAGAAATAAAATAAAATAAACTTTTTATATATCATTATGTAGCCCAGCGTTAGAAATTTTTAAAACTGTTCTTAGAAATAAAATTGAGTGACCGGTTTTCTTGCACCGAGCGATAACGTAAAAATGTGCTAATTTTTTTTCCAAACGTCATTTTTTCTGCAAAAATGATCAGAAATTTGTTGTTTTAACTATCCTTTATTGACAATGAATGGAGTCTGTTGGCATAAATTAGATACCTATAGCACTCTAAACATGTTCTGTGATAAAAACGGAAGGATGGGGTTACATTGGTATCAGGGTTAAGGTGAAAACTTTTGCGTTAAACATTGCTAAATTTGATTTAAAAAATTCTCTTAAATTAAATTTTTTTTTTACCGATTTTGTATGAATTTTAATTTTCATAACATTGTTTGTAACTTTAATTTTCTGTCAATTCTTACAAACTGGTTTGATAATTAAAACCTTAGGCATTTCATTTTAAAGAACGGAAATTTTTAATTTGCATTTGTTTCTTTAAAAGTTGGTCCATACGGAAATCCACACATTTCATTTGTTTTTTGCTAAATTCATTAATCCTTTGCATCTTGAATTTATTGAAGCCTTCATATTGCTTTTTTTTTAATAATTAAACCAAACATTACTCAGACTTGAAAGGAAACTGTGAGTGCAAAGCCATTAATTATAGAGAAACTAAAAATTTCGTTAAATCATTAAAAAAAAATCTTGAATTAGAGAAAATGTTGGCAAATTTAGCAATGTTTAACGCAAAAGTTTTCACCTTAACCCTGATACCAATGTGACCCCATCCTTCCGTTTTTATCACAGAACATGTTTAGAGTGCTATAGCTATAGGTATCTTATTTATGCCAACAGACTCCATTCATTGTCAATAAAGGATAGTTAAAACAGCAAATTTCTGCTCATTTTTGCAGAAAAAATGACGTTTGGAAAAAAAAATAGCACATTTTTACGTTAACGCTCGGTGCAAGAAAACCGGTCACTCAATTTTATTTCTAAGAACAGTTTTAAAAATGTCTAACCCTGGGCTACATAATGATATATAAAAAGTTTTTTTTATTTTATTTCTTCATATTTTATTTTGCGTTTTAAAATGCGCGCTTTTTAAAAAACACCCTGTATAACAAAGACAATTTATTTTAATTATAGATAATTAATTTTCTATTCATTGAAGTACAAATATATGGACACTCGTCTCTCTTCCCTATCTACTCTTTTTGTTATATAACTTTTTTAGTGCCAAAAAAAGGCATCCAGAAGAAGGGTATATTACTTTACGTTTTACTATAGGAAGTCTTATTGATTAAGTGCTCAATAATATTTTAAATTATTTTACTTAATTTAATCTTATAATTATTTGTTTTCCCAATTTAAACTTTCAATAATATTAAAAGTTATAAAAATAATTTGAAAATATTAATGTGTTGCAGGCTTATTATTATGAATGTAAGATATCAAAAAACTTTAAATTGTAGAACTTTTTGAACACGAAGTTTTAATATAATAGTTTAACTAAAAAATATATAAATAATATAATATATTCTTAGGTTTTTAGGTGTTTTGTGCCAATAATAATGTATTTTGTATTTATTAATTGCTCATTGCAACTACAAAATACTTATTTCAAATTTTGTTGTGTGTTATTCTTATTATGAAAGTCATATATTTATATTAAAAATTTTATACATTCAAAAACTGAGAGTGAGAACTACACGTAATTTAATATATAAGAGGATTTGTGTACGTGTTTCAAAAAGTTTCAAGTACTATAAATAACAACAAAACTCTTACGTAAAGTACTCTCTATATAGCATTTAAAAATAAACTGTAGTGTATATAACCGTCATACAGAATATTAAATTTTAAAAAAGAGAACATGTAGGGTGCAAATTTACATAAATAAAAGTGTGAGATTGTGGATTACAGTTAACATGCAATGCATGTCTGATGTTACAAACATTTACATGAAGAAGTGAACCGCAAAGTCTGCTGCTTCATTTGTTTATTGACTTACTGATTGGACGTTACCATGGCAACCTTTGTTGTGTATCCATGGTTACATCATTCTATCATAGTTAATTATTTGTAAGTGAATACAAATACGCAGTAAAAGTATTACCATTATTTTCACACGAAGCAATAATATGCAACAGCAATATATTGCACTGAATTTAATGGTTTAGAAATAATACATGGTGTTAAATTGAGATTGCAAGTAATCAAATTCATTTCACGCGTGAAGTTATTTCATATTATTTTTCAATTTCATTAGAGTTACATTGAATTATCAACTTAACTTACTTCAGTATAATGTGCAAGTGAATTTTGTGCAAATTGTAAATTGTAAATTTTTTTCTAGAGTAATGCAGTGTCCATGTCTGCCCATGTATATAATATAATAACTAACATTGCATGACTAAGTGACTAACAGTGACTTGAATGGATCCATATATGAAGTATGGAGTATATGAAAACATGCTATTGTTATATAAGTGAATATTTATTAGAAAAAATATAGGCCTATATTTTGTCTTGCAAGAGATAATATTATATAATTCATTATTTTTAGTACTATAAAGAATCGAGTTCCTATATATAAATATGTTTGAACCTACACATCTTACTTTTTTTCAATGTACGGATTGCAGATTATGATTTAGTTTCAATTATTTCTTTTAAATCATTTAATATATTCAATATTCAATTAACACATTTGACTTTTTATCAAAAATCAATCAACATTAAAAAAAATAAGGTGTTAGTTATCGAATTAAATAAAAACATAGATAAAAATATCTGGTGCAGCAGTTTTCGTATATAATAGACAACAAATGGAAATTATATTAACAAAGCAGTTTAAATGGCATCAATTTAGTATCTGTTTATCTTGCAATTTATAATTTTGCTTTGCTATTTAATTTTTAAAAAAGTCACCATATAATTACAAAAGAGGCCAATTATAATTATTATTACATTTTCAAGAACTTCTTAAAAGCTGTTTAACTTTTTCCTTTTCCTGGACACCAGACAAAAGTTATTATTTTTTTTCTCTTATGTAAAGTTCAACATGATAAATCTTTTTGTCTTCCGCTTTTGAAGCACTTTTTTTTACTGCGTGTTTATACATTTAATACAAAAAACTACGTCCAGACTTGTTGTCTGTGAAACTGAAAATATAAATCAGATTAAAGATTAGAACTGTCACTTTTATTTTTTTTTTTGTCTAACACAAATTGCACACTTTTTTTCTTATTATTTTGTGTGTAATATTATTTTTGATTCCTCTGCTTTACTTTAAATGTAATTTTTGCTTTTTAGTAAATATCTGAATAAAAAATAAAGTACACTCAAGTTTATCAGTTTTTGTACTATAGCTTTATAATTTTATGGTTAATATAACATTACATATACGTACGTTTGTTTTATAATAATTAAATTTTATAGCTCAAATTACCCAAATAATAAAAATAAAAAGTGTGAAATATAAATTATCATGATATGTATATAGCAGTTTACAAGTATACGTATAAAAAGTAGGTATATGAAATATAAAAGTATAATATTTTGACTTGATGTAAATATAAAGTAAGTACTATAAAACTATACATAGTGATTTCATATACTCATGTACAACAAAGTTTTTCGTGATTGTTGTTGTATATTCTACTATTACATTTATTTATATAACACGTAACAATAATATAAATAAAAAGTAACTATTGTTCCTGCTTATTGTTGTCAACTATAAATTACTTTTGGACTGTGTTGTATGTGGTATATATATGTCACCCCGGCCACTCTTGTTATTATAACAATAGAATAGAACTAAATGTGTGGTACACAACAGCATGAATTGCTCGTCATTATACCTCTCTCTCTCTCTCTCTCTCTCTCTCTCTCTCTCTCTGCAACTACTCTGCATTTATAGAGTCCGAACAGTTGCATAACTCGCAGGATAAAAGACAGAAAAATGCTTATATAGCATTCCCCTCCACCTCATAATGAGATGAAAATATATCCTTTCATGTAATATTTTTTACGTGTAAGATCTTATCATACGGAGCTATTTTTCAATAATTGTACAGCAAGTTTTATTAAAAATGGGACACAAAGGATTTTACGTATTTTTACCGCACCAATATGATTCGATGAATAACAATTACAGAGGTGTTTACTGCTGCACTTTTCCCTTTTACTTGACTTCTATCAGAGCAAAACAAAATATTCTCGCACACTTATTGTTCCTTCTCTCTTATTTGCATGATTTTTACTCATCGCTTAGAGGACTCGTTTCCTGTCTTGACCAATTCTATCATAAAAATGATAGAAGTCAAGTAAAAGGTGGAGAAGTTCAGCTTAGAACACCTCTTATTGTTATGCATCTACTCGTATTGGTGCGGTAAAAATACGTAAAATTTTTTGTGTCCCATTTTTAATAAAACTTGTTGTACAATAACTATGAATCCATGAAAAATGTGGTTTTAACAAATATTGTTGCTTATGTATATAATCAAATTTAAATTCCTTTGAAAATATGCCTATGGAAATATTTTGAAATAACTGAAAACAAAATAAATATGCACATATGATGCCTAAGAAATTTATATTGCGCTAAATTCTCCCACCTCTCAATATAATGCTTATTAAAAAAAAAAAAAAAGTCCCAGTCCAGGGTTAGCCTGGTACTGATTCGTCAGTTTTTTAAGTATCAAAAAGTGACAATTTATTTATTAATACTTTACTGTTTTATACAAACAACTAAAGAAACCTTTAATTTACTTGTTGAAAGTAAAGCTGAATATTTGGTGCATTATTTGATTAATGATGCGCATAGAATATAGAAAGTAAAAAAAAAAAAAAAAAAAAAAAAAAAAAAAAAAAAAAAAAAAGCGAGAGTAACTTTTCTGGTTGAGTTACGTTCCTTTTACTGGAGGAGAGAAAAGTAGATGCCAGTGCCACAATGATAAATTACAATGTAACCCAATACTCACTTGATTTACTATGTAATTTTTATTTTCAGTTGGAAATAAATTTCCAGTGTCTTAATATAATAAGAGTACTATAATATAAAATAGGTTATGTTGAAATTTGAAGTACAAAAGATTTTAATGAAAAATTAAATTTGTATTGTATTTTAAACATTATTTTCTATTAGACTGCATTTTTATTTCTTTAACAAAAATCAATATAAACTGCTGATTTATATGTATACGAAAAAGTAATTTACTTAAGTTTTTCTTTACTAATGACTTCAGATATTAAACATTTTCTTGTTTTTCATATTAAATTTGAAGCAAAAAGAAAAAAAGTTTAGAAAAAACAAATAACATAAATATTATTCTTTGTAAGTTATAAATATAAAAACGTCAGAGTGAAAATATAATGTGTTTGAAATGAGAAAAAGATTTATGTAGAACGCAAATTGGATAAAAACAAACCACGCTCGATGTTCAATTACAATTCCACTGAACGTGCTTTATGATCCATATAAAAATATTATTTACGATTGTAATTATTGTGTTATTTGTTGTATTGATTTTTTCTTGTAATCTACATAACAAAATTGATAATTATAATTTAATTAAAGTTAAAATTCACAGTTTAATACAAATGCTTTAGATTTTTTTTTTTTTTTTTTTTTTTTTGTAATTTGCTATTCGTTTTTAATGTTTTCTAAAAATAGTAATGCAAAGATGCAAGAAAAAAGTTCAAAGGTCATTTACTGCTATTTATTTATTTGCTATTATGTAAACTATTGTGTCGCAAAAAGGAAGCCATATCTATGTTACAAGAGGTGCTAGCGGCGCCAATTCGTGACGTCATGGCATGCTTATTCAGAGAAAATTTTAGGTGCAGTTTGACAAAATTTGGCCCAATCTTTTGATTTTAACATATTAGTTTTAAATGAGCTACAAATAATGACGAGAGAGAGAGAGAGAGAGAGAGAGAGAGAGAGAGAGAGAGAGAGAGAGAGAGAGAGAGAGAGAGAGAGAGAGAGAGAGAGAGATTTCAGCAACATTTGTTTGTACAAAACCCAATTAAACATCATATTATTGAAAAACTTGTATTAATGTTTTTAGAAGCAAATATATTTTGATATTTTTGTGGTGTTTATCATCCTTTGAAAACATTATATTATTTATTAGAAGTTATATAATACAGTTTAAAATAAGTAAGAACATCCTATCGATTTAATTAAATTTCTGATAATATCGCAATGCTTACAATTTTAAAGTCATTAATTATATGATTTGCATGTTATCTAGCTTTAAAAAATAATTACAGAATGTTAAATTTTTCTTTGTAAAATATATAAATAGAATGTGCATATTTATCTGTCAAACCAATATGTATAATTATATAGTTGATTTAAAAGTAAAAAAAAAAAAAAAAAAAATGATACACTAAAATATTCCATTTTTACAATACGAAAATGAATGAAGACGATTACATAATTTACTATTACGTAAGACAAAGTACATCCAATCTTTTAGTTTTTACGATGAATAATTTATTATATAATAATAATATTATTATTTTTAATTATACATATATTAAACTGCGGAGAATAATTGTCGTTGTATTTAGAAACTTTATTGCCAGTGCGGCCCTTATTTCAATGATTGTCAAGAACAGCATATCTCGTATTTATGGTTAGAAAAATTTACGCTCTAGTATTACGATTGGACATGATGATAAATATTATACCATATAACAAACACAAATAACATCTCTTTTTTATTACATTTTCTTGTAATTCAAAATTTTCTATTTTATATAAAGTAACGTAGAGTGAATATTATCTTCTGTAAATCATTTTTAGTATATTACACAAAAAGATAGGACCTTTTTTTAACAGTTTTATCTCAAATATAAGAGCATTAAATTCCTTCTTTTTTTTTACTACACAGCTGTAAATTTTTTATTTTCCTTTAAATTTTACAGTAAAACTTAAAATAAATGATTTTTTTATTAAAAAAAAATTTGTACTTGCGTACTGATTTCAATAGGTCATATTGTAAAAATGTTTTTAAATCTTAAAATATTTCTTTAAAAAGTAAGTTAAATTTTTAGAAAATTTCAATTCAAAACTTAAGTTGATTTTTAGTAAAGAATAAAGATAAATTCCATATTACTACAAAATAGTTTTAATTTTTTTAAAAAATTTAACTTATTTTAATAATAATTCTTCATACAGTAGTTATAAACATAAATATGCTATTTACATATAAAGTTTTTTTATTATTATTATTTATTTTATGAATTCATTTTAAACATGCCACAGTTTAAAAATTTTCAATATAGTGTATGGGAACTTAAATTTTCTTCTGCCTTTGCAGACACGAGTATAATTTATTTTTGTGTTTTTCCGGTTGCATCGAATATGTTAAGAAAAATTCCAACGTTATAGAATATTGGATGCGCTAGTAGAGAATTTACTTTAATACAGTGTTATGTGAAAGCGATAGAATGTGTTTGTGGTTAACAGGCATATGAAAAGGAGAAGGCAAAAGTATGATAAATCGATTACAAGACCTAATATTATATATTTTACAAAGAAACCATCCCCCTTCAGCAAAAAAAAAAAAAAAAAAAAAAAAAAAAAAAAAAAAAAAAAAAAACTTTTCATATAAGAAAACAGCACCCATCATCCTTTCTTTTTTACTTTAGAAGGAAAAAAAAGACGATAGAGCGTATGCTTTGTGGCTTCATATAATCCTACAGGCTTTCATAGTACACCGCGTATATGTCTTTAAAACTTAAATTTATTATCACTTCAAGAATCCTAACGATGCCACAAAAAGAAAAGACTTACGCACATAAAGTTTAAATCATAGTATTACGTATAATAATTATTATACTGCAAACAAAATTTGATGAAAATTTTTTTTGTATTTTTCTTTATCATATATATATATGATATATATATATTTTTCAATATAAATTAAAATTATATACCAAAGTTTATATATCACAAAAATTCTTTTGACTTTGTTTTTATTAAAAAAGTCTTTCTTGACAACTTTTGTTTGTCGTATAATATGGAGAGAAAAAATTACTCTTATCATATCGTATATATTGTATTTTTTATCATATATTTTCAACTTCATTTTTCATATGTGCTCCAAGCAAGCAACCAATAGAGAGAGAGAGAGAGAGAGAGAGAGAGAGAGAGAGAGAGAGAGAGAGAGAGAGAGAGAGAGAGAGAGAGAGAGAGAGAGAGAGAGAGAGAGAGAGAGAGAGAGAGAGAGAGAGAGAGAGAGAGAGAGAGAGAGAGAGAGAGAGAGAGAGAACTATCAATCAAAATATTATGCCCCAAGTATACAGTATAGGCAAAGCCATGGATTTTTTTCTTCAAGATTATTTACCAAAAAGAGTATACAAAATTACAATATTTTGCTTTTCTAAATCAAATTACATTTACATACTTCTTTATGTCATAAATACAAAGTTTTAGAATATCCTGATGTATAGGCAATTTTTCGGTCATTTATGTCATGCGGGGTGCCTGTATCAAACATTGCAGGCTGAAATTTTTTTTTTTTACTTATTTAATTAAATATGATTTATTTATTATTAATTCTAATTATATTTATTAATTTCATATTCTAGTTTTGTTTTTAATTTTAAAAGAAAAAAAGCATTTTCAAAAAATTATCAATAAGTACCTTTTTGTGCTAGTATCGTATCTAATAACCACTATATGAATAATAATAGTAAATGGTTTTTATTATTTAATAAGCACAGAGTAGAATTTTTCTTCTCACAGTATGAAGACAACAATAAAAAAATTACATAAATAATCACAACTATTTGTATGCTTGTTAAAGTTACAAAATATAAAAATTAAAAATCCTCTTTTAAAACATTTCTATATCACATTACATTACGATATAACGTTAAATTTGCTTAATTATATTAAATAATAATAATTTTTCAAAAACAAAAATTCAAACTAATAACTCACTGAATTACATTTTTCTAAAATTCTACTAGCCCTTAAACTATTGTGGTAAAAGAAATACACAAAAATGACCTAAAATCATGCAATAAATTATTAATTAGTGTCTTTATTTAAAATCTAGATACTTTCTGCTGTGATTAATGGGCACACAAGAATAATTTCAATTTTTGAAATTATTTTACAGTAACCTTTTTAAGTAAAAAATAATATTTCCTGTTAAATTTATACATACGCACAACGCAGGGTTAAAAAGCCGGCAAAAGGTCACACCCTGTAAATACACATTTACTTACCAGCAAGCACTGCCGTTGTAGCTGCGATGAAGAGAGCTGCAATGGAACAAGGACCGCTAACACCGGCCGCCACATGTCCTACAATAACGAGAACACCGAGAGCCCAAGGTCCCGCAAGTCCGGCGCTCAGAAGTCGTACCCCCTGGAGAAGTTGCAAGGGTCCGGCACGCCAAGGTAGTAGCGTCATCGCTGGCTTGCAAAGCAGCCGGCACCTCTCTCCCTCTCCCTCGTACTGCAGCACTGAGCGGGAGTAAAGCTCTCTCTCGCTCTCTAGTTGACCTGGTGCTCATGCGCACCCTGTGACGTCACAATCTCAACAGCTGCTACTGCATTGGTGGGGCGCGCACCCTTTGTGTGTGTGTGTATATATATATATATATATATATATATATATATATATATATATATATATATATATATATGTGTGTGTGTGTGTGTGTGTGTGTGTGTGTGTGTGTGTGTGTGTGTGTGTGTATGTGTGTGTGTGTGTGTGTATCGTAATATCAAACATACAAAAACTCCCTGTCTCTTTTTCCCTCCTATAGCTTTTATAATTTCACTTTAAACGGTGAAAAAACACCAAAATGAATCATATTACGCATCATTTGAGTGGATGACACTTGAAATGCTTATACGTTTGTCTTGTTTGTTTATAATTATAAGTTCAAAGTAATACTTGAGGTTACTATTAATTTTTTTTTTAATGGAATAATTTGTAGTGTAAGAACTTTTTTTTTTTTTAGATGTATAGTATATGGTTTTATTTTGCTCTTGTATATAGTGCAGAAAAGTTAAGGAAAAAAAAGAAGATAAAAAATGTGTAATCATAATCGTATTATATAACTGAAATCCAAACAATTATTGTAAGAAAATAAAACATTTTGACTCAATTTATTTTTACTATATATATTTTTTTTTCCTTTTCACTGCCTTGTAATATAAGTCTTCTATAAAGAAATAAATTTTTTTTTCATCATTCATCATCTACGACGATTCACGGAAAAGCAGACCATAATATAATTTCAAACTCTTATCATCCGTATATCGTTAGTGGAGGATAGGGTTGCAGCGGATGGAAATTTATTTTATACCACTTTTGCTTAACAGGAAATATAACGTTTGAAAGTAAGGAAATTAACCATCATGGGAAGCAAATTATAATTTAATACGAAAATTATATAGGGTTGATTGCGCGAAAGCAATGCGATTGAATGGGACGTTCAAGGAATTTCAAATAACCCTATAACTCGATCGCTTACTATTATTCAGTCAGCCGCAAAACTCAAGCGTATATAATATTCTATTATTATAATTTTATTAAATAAAATACATATTATTATATCATATATAGCATAATATATTATATATATAGTATTATATATTATATTATAGAATAATAATTTTCATTTTTTAAAATTAATGTAGTATATAGGAAAGAAAAATGCAAACAAAATCGCAATATGTATACAGTATATTAAAACACAAAATTATAAAGTTAAATTATTATAATATAATATTATATAATAGTTCTTAACATTTCTAAGCATAATTACAATTTTTGTATTATAATTTTTGTTTATATTCTTTATTCAATTCGCGGATATCTGCGTTTTATTTCTATTAAAAAACCTAACTATTTTCTTTTCAAGCAATAAAAGATTTTTAAACTTAACCAGATAATGTGACCTAATTCTAATATCCATACTTTAAAAAATAATCAAAATGAACATTTTTTTTTTTTTACTTGTATTAAAAAACAAACATAATAAACTGCTATTTTTTACAGTAAAGAAAGAGGGGAAGGAGGAAGAAGAGAAGGAGGAAAAAACTAACTATATAACATCTAAAATGTTGATTTTTATTTTATTCAACAAAGAAATCTCTATTGTAAAAAAATTATACAAGATAAGGTTTGAACATTTTTTTTTTCTAGAGAGCATTGTTATAATAATAAAAAGTCTTATCGGCTATAGAATGCTTGATGTATTCTTAAAAGAAAAAAAAAACATATATTGATTGTTACAATGAGATCAATGCCCGACTGTTGAAATAAGCTAGACCATCAAATCTTGTAGCTTCAAAGTCATCAGAACGTCCTTGAATTAAATATTGATCCATCTTATTATAGATTATCTTTATTAGATTTTACTTCATTGTTTTCTTTATACCAACGTCTTATATAAAAGAACCATTTTATTTTATGTTTCCATAGCTTTTATTTTATATAATCCACCCCTTTTTTTTGTTCAGCCACATTAGAAAAGTATCTCATTATCAAGATAATCTCTTTAATTAACCACATTAATTAATCTTAATTAGTTTTTATACGCAGTTTAAATTAATATTTAAATGCAATTAATTAGTTACTTATAAAGTAATTTAATTTTGAAAGGAGAGAGAAAAATAGCTGTGTAGCATCTGGTGCACAAAAATTATTCTTCATATATATATATATATATATATATATATATATATATATATATCAATATAGCAAGCATTTTATTTTAGTTAAAGATAATAATTTTATGCCTCTTTTTATTTTAATTAATCATGGAATATTTTAAGACAATTTTTTTTATCTGATTGTATTTTTCTATGTGAACTAAAAGCATATCAAATAAAACATTTAAACTTTCATTTTTTTTTTTTTTTTTTTTTTTACATAGTACGTAAATACCTAGGCCCATATATTTCTATAACGTAGAATACATCACGGACAAAAATAAATACGTAATAATTATGCTATAGTTATAGCTCATTTTCAGCACTATTTGTTCGATACAGCATATATAATCTATATTCTATATTTCACAATAACTCTATTTTTGTTTTATGTTGTTCTAATTTAGCATCAATTATAACGCTATATAACATATATGACATAAATGCAGCATAAATTATGTAATATTTTCTTTCCGTGTGGTGTATATGATATATATATATATATATATATATATGTGTGTGTGTGCGTGTGCGTGTGCGTGTGCGTGTGCGTGTGCGTGTGCGTGTGCGTGTGCGTGTGCGTGTGCGTGTGCGTGTGCGTGTGCGTGTGCGTGTGCGTGTGCGTGTGCGTGTGCGTGTGCGTGTGCGTGTGCGTGTGCGTGTGCGTGTGCGTGTGTGTGTGTGTGTGTGTGTGTGTGTGTGTGTGTGTGTGTGTGTGTGTGTGTGTGTGTGTGTGTGTATAGTAGAATACTTTTATGCTTTGCACAATTGCACTAAAACACAGTGCGCGTTATAGTACGTCTCATTAACATAAGTCTAGTTTACGTTAGGCCATACAAAAACTATATATTATATGTTAACGTGAAAAATAACTCATTGCATTCCAAAAATAGTTTGCAATGTAAAAATTATTTTTATTTTATCGCGATATAGTGTTATTGTCTAGTGAAATATGTAGACTCAATATAATATATACAAATATACATGGATATGTCAAAGTACAATAACAGCACGTGTGTTACGTATTACATATTGTCATACTATTTATGTATAACTGAAAAATTCTAAGTGCATAATTTACCTGATCAATTGAGTGATTGCGCATTAAACTTAAATAAATAAAATTGGTATCCTTTATTCTATAATTTTTATATTTAAATTATTGGCCGATTTAATCTCAATCTTGAATATTTTTATTTTATTAATTTATTAATCATAATTATGCAGATCAATATTCATAAGTTAAATTACAACATATGACTATATTATGTTAATATATATTTTTCCATTGAAATGCATGTAAATTTGACGCAAGTTTTGGATGGTAAAATATAACCATCACAATCGTGTCATTCTAAAATTATGATTAAAATGTCCTTAAAAAAAAAAGTATGTAATTTTTATATATATTTTTTTGATAATAATTAATATAAATAATTAACATTTTATTAAAAAAAATGGAGAGAGAGAACAATAATGCACTATTGAAATTAAATTATATATATTATGCATAAAAACTTATATAAGATGTAAAGAATTTTGCCTTTTTAAGTTATTTCCAAACGTGCTAATGTACGTGCCGACTAAGTCAAATAGTAATCTCGTATCTCAGACTTTGATGTTTTCAAGTTTACAGTAGCACTGTAGCTCAGAAAAAAATTACAAAAAAATAAATTTTATTTTATCCTAAGGCACATGTGTCACACATTATTTCAGCTCAGTTTCAAAATTTTCCAGCTGATGGTGTCTTTGTAATTAACTAATTATTAGTAACAAAAAATGACTTTTTTTGAGTTATTTCGCAAACAATGTTTTTAAAAGTGCATTTTCTCTGAAAGCACTTGAGATAAAAATTTCAAATTCAAACAACCAATAAAGAAAATATTGATTAATCATGCCATGCATTCAATAAAAAAATTGCAACAAACCCCTTTGCCAAAAAATGCAAAAAAACGTAACTTTGAAACTACAACGGTTTTAAATCTGAAAATCACTTTAGGGGTAGAATTGTGTATTGGTAATATGAAACCATATAAATTATATTAGTAAGTTATTTTTGCGAAGAAGTCTATATTTTTTTAAAAGCATATGTGCTCCGGGTTACATTTTACAGGTTGATATGTGCTGCGGGTTGCATTTATTAGGCGCTCTCAAGAATTTTACCTCATATAAATTTGGGGTTCTTTTACGGTTATTTCTATTATTGTATCAAATCAGGTCACCAATACAAATTTATGGCTCTAAACCAATTTCTAGCTTCTAAACCCTTGTAGTTTCAACATTACGTTTTTTGCATTTTTTGGCAAAGGGGTTGGTGGCAATTTTTTTTCAATGCATGGCATGAATAATCAATATTTACTTTATTGGTTATTTGATTTTGAAATTTTTATCTCATGTACTTTCAGAGAAAACGCACTTTTAAAATCATTGTTTTCGAAATTACACAAAAATAAGTCATTTTTTGTTACTAATTAGTTAATTACAAAGACACCATTAGCCGAAAAAATTAGTAACTACGAGCTTAAATAATGTGCAATATATGTGCCTTAGAATAAAATAAAATTAAAATTTTTGCAGTTTTTTTCTGAGCTACAGTGCTACTATAAGCTTAAAAATATCAAAATCTGAGATGCGAGATTACTATTTGACTTAGTCGGCACGCAGTATTATATTTAGTAATGAAACTCTTAAATTAAACAATAAGTATACCTGAATCTTTATAGAAACTATACAATAAATGTTACAATATATAAAAGCAGGGAAATTAATTAAATAACCTCAAACCTCGAAAGGAGATATAATAACACATGAAACGAGAATGTGATAAATATAACTTTATATTCATATCTTGAATAATTTTACAAATAAAAAGTAATAAGAAAACAATAAGTGCATTTTATATATAGTTAATAAGCTAACAAAAGAAAACAGCAAAAACAAAAAGGCAGAGACGTAATAACTTTTAAAAAGTTCAACAATTTATTACTCTCTATATGAAGATATACGCAAATTAAAAAACTCTCTAGAAAAAATAAATTTAAAATTTTGGATATCTTTTTTTTCCCTCCTCTCTATTGACCTCTTCTACAAACACACATGTAAACTTTTTGTAAAATTGTTTTTGTATGGTGGTGTGTGCACCAATTGTTAAAGATACTGTAGTGGCAAGCTTTATTATCTAATGTTGGCTGGGTTTGTCACATGTCCATTTGTGTCCGTAAATCATTGTCCTTACTATATATATAAACGAGTAATGTTTGCCTCTATAGATATGTGTATGTTGTATGGTCCTGTAGAAATAAAGCCTGTTACTGTTTTCATCCTCCTCCTCCTCCTGCTCTCTCTCTCTCTCTCTCTCTCTCTCTCTCTCTGAGAAGAGAGAAGGGTGCAACTACTCTACTACATTTATATAAAAGATCGATATTGGCCCGCTGCCGCTCTCTGCTTGCTCAAAACTTTCTTTGGCACTAAACTTTTGCCGCCTAGCTCTCTCACTCTCTCTGGCAAAGACGTATATTTGTATAGTTTTTTTGCTCCATGTGTCAAGTACCATCTAATATTAAGGCTATATAGGGCGGAATATATAAGTTTCGTTTAATAAGATATTATAGCAAACAGGCAGGAGTGGTTATATTTTACAACATGTTACATTACACACCTCTCTGCCATATTAACTATATCATATTATGTTAATTATAATGTTTAATAAATAAAATTTATAGCATAATATTATATGGGTTCATTAATATTGATTTTATGGGCTCTTGCGCCATGGTTTTTAATTACTATGAATATCATTTATACATAATACTTTCAAGCTGCATTTTATATTATAGTGCTTCTTTATCTAGAGGAGAGTTCCAAATTAATCGCAGCTATTGATATAAACATGAAATTGCGTCTAACCAATACTTCCGTTTTTCACATACACGCTACGCTAACTGCTATATTAATAATTATAGTTAATAATTTCTGAGGTAATTTATTGTTTCAAAAATGTTCATTATCAGTTGCAAATTATATTGCAAACAAAGGCTGCAGTATTCTTCTTATAAAAATTATTATTATTATGTTCTTTTCCTTCTTCTTTGAAAACACCAATCGTCGGAATCCTACTTGATTCAAGGTGAAGGTGAGAATAATTTTTAATAATAATAATAATAATAATATATATATTATATAATATATATATATTATATAAAAATATAATTAATAATAATATATATATAATTAAAATTGAATTGATAGGATGAAGTAAAAAATAACACAAGGAGAAACAAAATACATATTTTAAAACATTTTATTAGTCGTAATAAATACTTGGAACAATTATAAAATGGAGAGGATTAGAACTCACTAATATATATATATGTATATATATATATATATATATATATATATATATATATATATATATATATATATATATATATATATATATATATATATATATATATATATATATATATATATATATATAAAAGTAAATGCGTGTAATAGAAAAGTGGAAAGTATAACAAATTTGTGCAATACATACATTTTGTATATTTTATATACATTTTTTTTTAATAAAGATATTTCAAATAAAAATGAAGTAAAAAATATAAAAATAAAATTACAGTGAAATAAATTTAATACAAGACTTTCCTAAATACAAATTTGAAAATATTTAATATGAAAGTCGTCTGTTTAAAATTAAGTATAATGTGGACCTATAACATTGCATGCATTTTTGTTCTTTCATATGAAGTCATGTAGTATAATGAGCGACAAATTTCAATTATAAATTTACATATTATATTTGAAAACCATCAATAATACTAGTAGTAACATGGAAATAAAAAATTAAATGTCCAAAATTCTATTAAAAATTAAGTGCGTAAAGCTGTAGATAGTATAGTAATGATCTTACCACTAATTAGAATTTTACATTCCATTTCCAATATATGAAGTGAAATATTTGTTTAATATAAAATGGTTTTAAAATAATTTTGGCAGGGAAAAGTGTTAAATCACCAAAATTCTTTAATAATTTGTGCATAAAAAAAAAAAAAATAAATAAAAATAGAAAATATAGTATTATACTAAAAATAATGTTAGTTTGCAGCAAAACATTGATATTAATAATAATTCTAAGAAAGTAAAAACATAAATGTTACAAGTACAAAATACAGTGCACAATGTCCAAACAAATTATAATCAGGAAAAATGCAGAGAGAGAAAGAGAGAAAAACAACAATCCAACATTTTATAAACATTCAAAAACAGCAACTGTCTATACATTATGTACAGCTATGGCCAAAAGTTCCTGAACGGGGCAGCGGCGGCCGCTGCATTTTCTCATAAAGATAACATAGTGTGGTTGCAGGTTGCCTATGCAAATCGTTCAGGTACTTTTGGCCACAGCTGTACATTATGTTGTATTTAATGATCATAAATTCTGTATCACATACATTTTATGGTAAACCCACAAAGAGGAAATAAAACTTTTTAAGTAATTACAATTGAACAAGCAATTTTCATATGATAAAAACTAAACTGATAAAATAACTTAACAACTAAATTGCACTTATGGGATCAATAATTAATAATAATTATCTTTATAATTATTCTATACTTGCAAATTGCAACAACAGGCAAGTCAGGTTGTATTTTGAATAAGACATATTTTACCTTAGAATAAATATTTTAAATAATTACAAAGGATGTCATTTTTTTTTTACTTGCATATTTGACTATAAATTTAATTATAAATATCAAACCATTAAAGAAAATGTTGTAGAAAAGCTGTGGGCTGACACTTATTCATTATTATTACATATGTTACATAAAAGTGAAACATCAATTTTTAAGTAGGCCTATGTATAGCCTATAAAAAAAAAAAAAAAAAAAGCATATATTTTATAAATCCTTTCTTAATAAATAAACTTATTGATCAGAAAGATTACATATTGACTAGTTCAGAAGCAACTAATTTAAGGCCGACTTTAAATTACATCCGCTTCCTCGCTGAGTACTTCCGTACTATGCATGCGTAGAAAGTTGAAATGGAAGCGGATGTGAGAAAAATTGCTTAAAGTCGGCCTCAAATAAATTACTTTTTTACTATGTAGTCAATAATAAAAATACTATGCTTGCTAGTGCTTATAACAAAATAAAGTTAGAGATCACAACTATTGTACAGGCAAGAAGTTACTTATATTACAAATTAAATTAGCAGAAAATATTTTTTTTGCATTATATTATATTTAATGATAAAAATGTAAACGTATGTGTATTTATAATATCACATACATACTGTATTGTTTAAGTTAAAGTGACAAAGTTTTAAAACAGATGCTTTAAAATACAAATGGAATGCAGTTTAATAAAAAAATTATATGTACTTAAAGAAAGTGGTACTTGCTTCACAGCATTGCAGAAATAATCTAATTATTTGCAATATTTTCACCAATGTTAATTTTTTAATCAAAAATTTATTTTTATTGCAGCTATTTTTTCCTCTAGTATTGCTATACTAGTAAAACATATTGCTAAAGGCAGATAGGCAAACATAAAAAAAAAAAAAAAAAAAAAAAAAAAGGAAAAAGGCAACAAGTAAGATCCAGCGGATCCAAAAAGGAAAAAAAAGGTGTGGGAATGCTTAAATATTTGTATAATAACAATTATTAATCAAAATACATATTTATATAAGATTGAAGGGTAAATATACTATTGGAAACTATTTGACATATTATATGGGGTCATCTACTCTAAATTATAATGTTATTTTATTTTACTTTTGACATATCAGAAACTACCATTACTTACAATACAACACACTTAATAAATAAGTACACTAATGCCATTATTTTGTGTCATGATTATTTATAGTTATATTTTTTTATATATAAATTAATTAGAATTGTTATAGATATAATTTTAGTATCACATTTAAGTAAATTGAAAGCACATTTTATTTTCCTTTTTATTACAATCTTACTGTGCAATGCACATAATGAAAAAAAAAAATGCAATAGTCAAATAGCTTTTAAAATATAAAAAAAGAAACATTAGAAAACAAAAATAAAAAGTGCAGCAAAAATTAATACTATATATTTAAATACAGTACTAGTATAATTCTATAAAAAAAAATATTTGTTTTTGTATACAACCTCAAAATGTATTTTACGCAAACACGTTCAATTTTGCAAATGTAAATAAAAATACCTTTTATTAAAAAAAAAAAAAAAAAAAAAAATGCAATAACATTAGATACCAAGCGCAATTATATTCTATCCTATTCTTTATCTACTAATAAATTTAACAATGATTAACATTATTTATTACTTTTTTTTTTTGAACAATTATTAAATTGTAAGATCAAATAACTCTTACATACTGTACTCATTACTCATGGATAGATATAATATGTTACGTTTTTCTTTGATCAAAATTAAAAATTCAGTCATTCTAAATCAAATCGATTTTTTTTTTCTGTAGTAATATCTTACTAAAAAATGCACTCAGTATTTGGTATCATAATTTAGAAGCTAAATTTACCTCTTACTTTAAAGAAGCCAAGATTATTTCGATTGTGAATGAGAGATCCAAGACTGACATAGTTTTGAAGTACAATAGGAGCATTTTCTATTTTACAGGAAGGTAAGCCATTACAAGAGGAGGCTTGAACTACAGTGGCACAGAGTTGGGTTGCAAAATCTTCGGCGTCAAATCTTTTGTGCCCTTCATCACCTACAAATAACAAGAGTAATTTTTTTAGATTGCAATGAAACTAATAAACTGACCATATTTAGAAACCCATTTGTCCTATTATATTAATTGTATTAAAAATTTTATTATTAAAAAATATGTAGATAATAAATACAATCAATTTAAGGAAAAAACCATCGCGGTTAGGATCAATGATAAAGAAAAGGATAGAAAAACCAGCAAGGGCCTTACCACAGTAGAAGTTCTATGGAGAGGTCGAGGTCTTGCATGGCACAGTATAATGTTATAAAAGTTTCTTTATAACTTGAGAGCTTTCGTCATATGATAATGACATTATCAATCAAAAGAGAAAATTACTTGAGCACATCACTGAGCAGTGTCTTGTCTTGTACTGCCGTGTTATGCTCTTGCTGGTTTGGAGTTGGTGGAGAGGGGTGGGGGTGGAGTAGGGAATCTGGGAAGGAGTGTGAATGAGTGAGGGAAGGAGTGAGTGAGGGAAAAGGTGGGGAGGGGAGCGGGAATAGGGTATATTTTTGAAATATGTTAGCGAATATTAAGTCCAGGCAGCCCTTGGGCTTTTCTGGATCTTCATATATGTTGATATGCTAATTCATATTGTCGTAATGTCGCATAGTTGGCTGGGCCCGGAATAGTGCGAAGTATTGTTGATTTATAACATAATTGGAAATTTGATATGCCATGAGAGGCCGCATGTTCAGCCACAGGTTTTTCCATCTCATTGTTTTTTACGGATTGTCTGTGGCCATTCATGCGGTCTCTCGCTTTTTGTGTGGTTAAGCCTATGTAAAATGCTTGACATTTTTCCTGTTGGCCTGTGGTGGGGTTGGTGGTATGTTGGGTACATTCAAGTTTGTAGATTACGTTTTCTGATGTGCAAGTATTGTGGCCGTGGATAGGGTATGTAAGGTTGGTGACGGGACTTGTAAACGTTTTGCTGGGGATTTGAGTGATGCATGTATTGCATCTCCTTCCTCTGTTGCTCTGTTTGCCGTTGTTTTGACAGGGGAAAGATCCACTAGGTAGGGGCTTAGGTTTTGGTGTGGGATCAGTATGGGATAAGATTGCTTTAATATTTGGTGGTTGACGGAATGCTATTGGTGGTATTTTTGGTAACAGTAGGTTTGTTTCGGTGGTGGCTAGAATGGGGTGTGCATATTGTAACATCTGTCTGATTTCTTTTTCTAATTTGGGGTGATACGTTGTGATGAAGGGTCGGATAGATTGATTGTCATTATTTGTTTTATTTTGGTCACAAGGTGTTTTGTCGCCCAAACTAAATCTATTGGCAGCTTTTGCTATTTGTTTCTCCACCAGGTGCTTGGGGTAGCCTCTGGTGGAGAAAGCTGTAGTTATGCTGTCAATATATTTAGATTTGGTTTGGTCTGTGTTTGGGATGCGGTTGCCTCGGCATGCTAAGCTAAAGGGAATGGAGCGGATAGTCCTCGGGGGGTGACAGCTATTGTAGTGGAGGTATTGCATGTGGTTAGTAGGTTTTATGTGGATTGAGGTGATAAGTTTACCATCATCAATGTTGATGTCAACATCGAGGAAGGTGGCTGAATTAAATAGGTTACTAATAAAAAAAATCAACTATGCGATGATTGATAATAAAAATATTTGATAGTAAAATACATAGATAGATTAGGAAAAATTGGGGAATGGGAGATAGTAATGAGCTTAGACTGACAGGGATGCCGTGGTAGAGAAAATTTTCTAACCCATGCTGAAAAGAAATTTATAAGTGGCTCATATATTGCTCTGTCAAAAGCGTATCTATTTGTGTTACTATTAAATATTTTTATTGTCATATTTGTAGTTAGTTAGATACTTTAAGGAAAATAATAAACCATTGCTACATATTAGGTATGATAAATTTGTAAGAAAAGGATAGGAGAAACCAACATAGGCCTTACCATTGTGAAGAGAGTCCCACAGCTTGGTGAAAATCTAGCAAGCACAGATATAAAAAAACTAAAATATTGGAAATACAGTATTTCTACAATAAACTCCAAGAGAGATGGAGTGTGTGTGTGTGTGTTTGATACATAGTTTTCTCTCTGCGTCTGTAAGGACTGATGACGGCAGAACACACTTTATCTCTCGTGGAGTTTATTGCCAAAATATTTCCCATGTGTTAGTATTTTATCTTTGTGCTAGCAAGCTATGGGACTCTCTTCATTATGGTAAGGCCCTTGCTGGTTTCTCCTGTCATTTGCTTTCAAATTTATCATAGTTAGATAATTAAGTTAAGGAAAAAAGCAACTATGTGATATGATTAATAGAAAATAGAAGTCTCTTTCCCTAATATTCCCAAACTATTTAAAAATGTAAATAAGCTTCCTCCCCATTTTTTCTTAGGCAACCATATCAAAGGACGTGCCGTGTTTTGAGTTGACTTAATTACAATAAAAATAAGATTCTGTTTTAAAATATAGCAACTCTACTTTATTGTAGTTATTTAAAGCTCTGTGATTTCTGCTCTATTCTAAACCTAAATACCTACATGGTCACCAAAAAAGTATAAATAAATTCTATGGGCAACTAGTAAAACTATGGGCAAAACCAGTAATTAGGTAGATGTCCTTACCTTTATGCCAGAGTAGTGGGTGAGAAGTGTAAGTGGTAAATGGAATTTCATTGGTGAAAGGATTCCACCTCTTGGTGAATGACAACGGCTCTCCTCTGTTCCACATTGCTCTTACTCCACGCACATTCCTAGCCCTATCACACAAGAAATAATTACCAAATCATTAACATCCAATTCTATAACATTAATTCAATGCCAAAAACAAACTACGGTATCTGAACTTTTTGCCACAGTAGTTTGTGGACTAACTACATATGGTTTATATTACAATTTGACAACTAGCCATTTTGATGCAGAAGCATTTTAAGCATTGTAAGCACTGTAATGGTTGTGTACAGTTTCAGACAAATGAAAGGCAACCATTTAAACTTGTTCTATATTTGCACGCCTTAAACTTTCTCTAAAAACAAGATTCATGTTCTTCTAAAAAATTGACATAAAGTGCACTAGAGGTCATGCCCCTCGCGTTCAGGTGAGCTGCTTGATTTCAGTGAATAAAAATATTTTTATGATTGATTTTCTGATTAGTGATTTATATAGCAAACTATATTCCTCAGCAGCAATATTCCTATTATTTTATTTCTATAGCCAAGTACTTAAAAAAAAAAAAAAAAAAAAAAAAAAAAAAAAAACGTAACAACTGCGTTTGGTGCAATGAAGACAGAAAAAGATGTTGAGTTTGGAGAGCAAGGTGCGTGGGCGTGCTGCATGAGAGAATAGTGTTTGGCTTGCTGGCTAAGTAGCTCACCTCATAGAGAACTTAATCACCTAATCACGAGAGGTGACCTCTAGTGCACTTTATAACAAATTTTTGGAAGAACGTAAACATAGGGAAAAATCTCGTTTCCACATACAGTTTGAGGCATTCAAAATAACAACATGTTTAAATGGTTACCTTTAATTTGTCTGAAACTATCTCTAGCTTACAGCGCAATTCTTGTATCTGCAAATGCAACATAATTCAAAAAATATTCACAACAAGGTAAGAGTTTTGACGTTGCTGCTTTTGCAGATACACCAGTTGTGCTCTAGGGTAGCACTAGAAAAAGTACAGTACGGAAAGTACTTTAGAATGATTATTTATAGTATCAGGGTTTCCAGCAGTTTTAAACTTTTATTTTCCCTGCATTTTCCATGTTTTTTCCAGAGATTTCTTCCATTTTCCAGATATTCTATTATATTCTTTTATAGTATTAGAATGTCAAATATTATTGCAATAGGGTGCAGTTATCACATTTGACAACCCCACGCCGCAGGCGCGATTTTTTTGGGGGGACATGCCCTTTTTTGACAGAAAATACAAAATTAGTATATTTCAAAAAATGTGCTATTAGTATTACATTTAAAGTATACTTTAAATTTAATAATTTTTACACCATTTGAGTAAAAAATTGAGAGAAAATATTGGTATATATGTTTCTTTAATTCTAAGTGACTTTGAAATTTTCTTTCAGCGGCTTAAAAAAAACTACCTTTTTTTGTTTTTCAGGTTGACTTTTTTTTTTTTTTTTTGAAATTTTGAAATTTCAGATGTTTCAAGAAAGAATTCGCGAGAAAAAAATTCTTGACAATAATTCATTAATTAAAATATTCAATTTGCAATCATTTTTTTTTCTTTGTAAAAAAAAAAAAATAATAAAAAAAATAAAAAATAATAATAATAATAAATAAATAAATAAATAAATAAAAATATCAAAAAAAAATCGCTTTAAAACTCAAATTAAATAAAAGTTGGTCTGTATAGAACACGCTCTAATACCCTATTATATAAAAAAAAGTCTTAAAATGAGGTAAATTTGTATAAAAAGAAACTATTTTATTAAACTATATCATTTTCCAGTATTTTATGCTTTTTTCCCTGCATTTTCCGTTTTCATGAGGTTTTCAAATTCCCTGCATTTTCCCAGTTCTCCCTGTTGCTAGAAACCCTGATAGTATATTTACAACAACAATAACAACAACAACAACAACAACAAAATAACAGAACAAACACAACAAGGAATGATGTTAAAATTTATTAAGATTAATATAAGAAATAATAAGAAATTGTATTGACCCAGGCAGTTCAAAGTAACATTAGTTGTTAAAACAAGCGTTAGTCTTGTCATTATTTACAATATTAGGTATTAATAATATAATTTTAAAATTATAATACTAAAATAACAATGATAATTATTTCTTTATTTTCACAATTATACCTTGGTTCAAAGTTGACATAGTCAAAAGCAGATGGACAGTATTGCTCAGAGTTGTCTTGGTTTAAGTCTGGTTGTTTTGCTGTCCATCTTTCTTGCAGAGGACGTAGCAAGCATCCCTTGACCACAGTAACGACCCCACTAGCCAAACCATTCAGCCTCCTGCACACAAGCCATTACATCAAATCAAAGCTACTATCACCTCAAGCGCATTGCCTTGACACACACACACACACACACACACACACACACACACACACACACACACACACACACACACACACACACACACACACACACATTGGGGTGACACTAGACACACAACTGTTGTAGAACTACCATGTGCAAGAATTTTCAAAAGGATTATTATTTGATTCGATTTGATTTGATTTGATATTTTTTTTTTTTTTTTTTTTTTTTTTTTTTGCTAGAGGATATAAAATATATTCTTTGTTTTGTTCAAATGTTGTAATTATAATCATTAATTAAAACAAAGGAAATAATATGCAAGAAAAATTACATAAAAAGAAAGCTTTATCATCTATTTAATGTGAAATGAAAGGCATTAACCACATTGCTCCCTTCCTCTTCTACTGAGAGGGAGAGATAGTAAAACCCAAGAAACAATCAATAAACCAAATTAAAATATATAAGAGTTTTATAATTATTTATTCACAATATCACATTTTAAATTAAACTACTGTACTATCTTACTCTTTACAGCACACATACACACACACACACACTTGATAATAGAACCTGATTGGAATATCAAAATAGCACAAGTTCAATCACCCTGGTATCAAACCAAGCATAGTTTTTTTTTATCAGTAAAATGACCTAGAAGAATACACTGGCACTAATTCAAAACTAAAACAATAAAATGAATTGTCATATGTGTCAGTTATGTGTCACATGCATTTTTTTTCAAAGTATTTTTTTCCCAACAAGTGGGAATTAAGAAAGAATTGTTATTAAAGAGACAGGAATTTGATCTGTTTGCTAGACGTAAAGTAAATAATATATCTTATTTTATTTTCCACCGTAGTCTACAAAAAAGAAATAAATAAATAAAAAACTTACGGGACTAGAGATCCTGGGGGGTAGATGAGTTCCCCAACGACTAGAGTGTCCACCAAAGTAAGTGGGATCTTTCGATGATCAAGACGTTTCATTGCAATAAAGTCATACTTGACAACAAATATAACTCTGCTTGATAATAGAATCAAGCGTTCTTTTTCGGCATCCCAGAGACTGATCCTGCAAAAAAAAAAAAAAAAAAAAAAAAAAAAAAAAAAAAAAAAAAAAAAAAAAAGTGTTCAAAATCTAATGTTACTTTTTAAAGGGATAGTCAATGATTTTTTTTTTATTTTTTATTACAGTAGTGATCATTGTGTTATTACCCGGTAATCTCCCAAAAACGCAGTCTCAGCATTGTAATTACCAATACACAGAGTGAGAGCAAAAACCGTTCAGCGACCCCGAACCTACGCCACATCTAAACGTGCTCTCACGCTAGTTTGAGTAACTCTTATCTTTGCATAAATTAATTTGCTACATATGTATAGCTGTAAAAAAAACATTTTATAAGTAAAATATTATACCAAGTAGCAAGAGTAAAAATAAGAGTAATTCACACTTGCGACAAACTAGAGTGAGAGCAAGTTTAGTAGGTCCGGGGTTGCTGTAATGGATTTTGCTCTCAGGGCGTTAATAATTAAAATTTTGAGATCATGTTTTCAGCAGGTTCAATAGCACAATGATCGCTAGGTAATAAAAAAAGCCATTGTTGAGTCCCTTTTAGCAATGTAGATGTAAATTACTCACTCAGTAAGTAGCCATGAGCCAAGAAGTTCTCCATCAGTTTCTGGTTGTAGCAATTCTCTGACACTCTCCTCTACTGCAAGATCTACGAGGTTGTCTCGAGAAACAAAGAATTCTCTTGCTTCTTCTTCACTTGACGGAGCAACTGGGCACAAACTGCTGTAACCTGCCTTCAGGGATGGTTTCATGGGACTGTAAGTTCCTGAAAAATCAATTATAAATTTTGTTATTTCGTTGCAGTATGTACATAATGTTTGCTGCTTCTGCTTCTGAATGCTACACATGCTAAAATTATGTTTACAATGCAAAGCTGTTAGTAAATACAAAACAGCTAAGATAAAATGTTTTCTAATTAATGATGCACTTTTTTATATTAATTCTTTTATAAAATATAAAAAAGAAGTCGTTAATGTCTTCAGAAACACAATTGTTTTCATGCTTAATTTTCTAAATCTACCATCCTTTTAGACTACGTAAATAGACGAGTGCTTCATGATTAAGCTAAAAAACGTCTTATATGTTATGTATGTAGAAGCGCAATGTCAATAAGCGCTCCTTCTGTTTAAAATAAGAATAACAAAAAATTAACAGATTTTCAAAAAAAAAAAAAAAAAAAAAAAAAAATGCCTAAAACGAAGTTTGTCCTATACTCAGCAATGTTATTCACTACTCTAGTATGGCCTCCCCAAGCGCATTAAATATGACGTCATCCGCATACACCCTATAGTTTCAAAATCTTTAATTTAAAATGTATTAATTTAAGTTTAAAAAAATAAACATTATATAAAAATAAACTTAATTAAATAAATTATTACACATATAGCCCGATTAATTATGCTTTTTTTTATGTCCTGATGGACAATTAAAGGGTCCCACTCAGTCTCCCTAACGTCCTGCTGGTCAAGACAAATGTCCCGCTCAGTCCCCCTAGCGTCCTGCTGGTCAAAAAAAGTGTCCCACTTAGTCCCCCTAGCGTCCTGCTGGTCAAGTCGTCCAGCAGTGGGTCCCCCTTGTCCAGATGCGTCCAGAAGGCTGGCAGTTTTACCTGGGGAGTATGTATATTTACTAATGTATTAACATACTCAACCACATTATATATTATGTAATAATAACCTTATTAACCTGAATAATTTGGCAATAAATAAGCAGTTCAACTTTCGACATGCGAGCTGCAGAAATATATATATATATATGTATTAAAAAGAATCATGTAGCATAGTACATTATATAGTGCCTACTTATTTGAGTAGCACCAACAGTGGCCATAGGAGAAACAATGTCAGCTCCTCCTGATACAGCAGGTTTTAGAAAACCTAATGAGTTAGTTGTAGAATTCATATCAATATTCGTCAAAGTTGAACCACTAGCTGACAATGGTAGTTGAGCTATCACCCAATGGTTGTTATCATTATCACCTTGACTGCTAGGGCTGCGGCTGCATTGGTTTGAATCATGTTGAATTTGTAGGGTTGCTCCTCTAAATTTTTCACCCGGCCCCTCTTCTAGAAGAGGTTCATCTCTTGCTTCCATAATTATTGCACTTTATTGGCCAATACTAATCACTGCAGTTAATTGCTTTTTTAATTAACTGAAAGCACTACCAGGGCTCTGCCGTTACCGACTTGACAGTTCTTACACGGTTCTACAGGTAAACTTCGAGGGTCACCACGCCCCCTTTTAAAGATAATGCAGCTGATGTAGGCAATGACGTCACAAAAAGATAAAAAAAAATTAACATTTATTTTATTTTCACCTTCACTTATTTGCCGGTTCACTTGTATATTATTTAGTATTTTTGAAATTTATATTTATAAGTTGTTGTTTTTAATTATACAAGAATTACAAGCTGTCCGAGCTTTACAATAAAATATTTTTTACTGAGCCAAAAAATACTTCCAAACTTCCCGCGCTAATATATTTTGAGTGGTCAATTTCACTTTTTAAGAATTATTTTCCGCGCTGACTGAAAATGCGCACTAAGAAAAAAGTTAGTGAATTTGGTTTTATGCGCATTAAAAAGTGAAATGAAAGTGAATTTAAAAAAATTAGCATGCGCAAAACAATTGCGCGATTGAGATATGGGAAAGAGATGGCGGATAGGAAATTTTCATCGGTGTTGTTATATTTATTAAATTGTTTTCTGTGGTACTAGATATTAAATTAAATTGACATTTTTGTGATAATTGTATGATTGTTTTTTATGCGGGATAGTGAAAGGAAGAATTACAAATGCTGAAGCAAATGCAAATGGGGCTTCGCGCGTTCTTGGTTCTCGCCTCCAAAGTGTGGACCTGCATCTGTTATCTCCTCAAGAAACAGGTTAGGGCAGTAAGTAATTATCATATGCTAGTTTAGATTAATGTTGTCCTGTATTTGATGTCTTAACTCTTGTTTAATTAATTTATTCTTCATAAATTTAAAGTCATTAATATGTAATTTAGTGTGTTAAGAAGCTCATCTTCATAATTGTGTATCCTCCCCCTTTTTTGCAGTTTTTGCAACATTGGCAGTGGAGGGAATTTTGAATAGTCTTGATCCAGATTTTAGTGGTACATATTGATCAATCTTCCTTCATATCTCATTGATGGAGAAGACATCAATTACAGGAATAAGCTTACTTTTATTTGTGATCTATCTCGTCTATTTTAAAAAAGTTTTGTCTATTTACAAAACGGTATGTATGTATGAAGATAGTACGTACATTCATACATACTGTTAGTATGCACATTAAATGTTTTACATATCATTATAGTGCCACAGTGTAGGTATGTAATTATGTATTATAGTGCAATCCATTATACTCACATTTATACATACCATAATTCAGCCTTGGTGGTTCCTACATATTGACCTATTAACCCTTTAATCTCACAGTTAATTTCATATATATATATATATATATATATATATATACATATATGCATAAATACATACACACATAATCTTCTTCTAGACATAACTTTTGTTGTGTGTAAATACAAAATTACACTATTTCCAGAAGTTAGTGTGCTTTGTGGTACCAATGCGGAGCATCAACTGTCAGTTTGCCAGAATTGTTTGGCTTTTGCTAATTTTTTTATATGATTTCAAAATATTATGTGTTTTGAAATTAGTGTTGAGAAATACATATTAATTAAGTCCATGGAAGAACCCGAATCTTATGATAGGGTTTCGGAAGTCTCGGGAGTGTAAATTCAGTATAAATGCATTGTAAATATGTAAATAACGAGCATAAGTTGTACCTCGCTTAGAGGTTTGATAGAGGGGGAAAAAAAATAATAAAAATAAAAAGTATAGTTTTTCACAATGTTGTTAAATTTCATTCAAGTCTGGCAATATGGCATATATATCATCTAACTTAACTTTTCATCTAATTTTGATAACACAACATGCCCATAATCCTAATCATAAAATTTAATACCTATACAATCATGCAGCACTCTTTAGTTCGAGCAATGTAAAAATTAAGATGAAGTTTAGATTAGCTATTTAACGCTAACAGTATGTATGTATAGGTACAAGCTTTGTTTGTTTGGCATGTCATATTTGCAATTTTAAATGTATTGATGAATTAATTGAACTCAAAACATAATAATCTCCTAAATAATTTCTTTTAAGCTTTTATGTTGCACGAATATTTGCGTTTTGTTATGCTATCGTCACTAAACAAATATTATACAGTTTTTTTCCCCCATACCTATTGTCATGAATTGTATTATGCTTTTGTCTATATTTTTTCTTTATTTTTCAGTTTTACTGATTATGGTTCTTTCCAAGAAAATCATTGGTACACTGTACCAATCTGTACTAATCTGTACTAATCTTAAATATGTTTGTAAAATGATAAATTTTAAATTCTGCTGAATACACTCATGATGTCATCACTTATACAAATTAATAACAGTAATTTTTTTAATTTACGATGTTTTGTTTGCACTAAATGCAAAAGGTTAAAGTTAAAATACTTTGAGTTATGGGGTCACAGCTGCAAGTTGCAATACTCTTTGCCAGCAAAGTTTTAGTATGCATTTTTATTTTTATAGATGGAAATGTGAGTATACAATATGGATAGAACCTATTTTCTTATGCAACACTTAACATTAGCCAGTGATGAAAATTGAAAAACGAATCCATCTCATATTTATACCAAAAGTGTTTTGGGTTTTGGCTTCTCTATTCAAAGGTCTATTTCTTACTACTTTGATGCAGTGTATGCTCAGCTATAAGAACTACAACTTAACTTCTTATATATTATTTTAAATTTAATTTATATACCATATTTTAAGACTGGTACTTATATACTTGTATAGACCAAAATTATAAAAAGAAATTAAGTTTAAAATTAATACATTTCAGTTTTTGAAGTGATTGAGATGCTTTGCAGTATTTTGGTAGAGTTACAGTACATTGAAATATAATCGAGGGGGCTCCGCTATATTGTCCTAAGTCCACGTGGTTCATTATTTACTAATGTCCTAAGTCCAAGTGGTTCATTATTTACTAATGTCCTAAGTCCATATGGTTCAAAATTTTCTAATGTCTTAAGTCCACTGTTGCTTACTTTTCAGGAGAAACAAAAAACAAATTATCTCAACTAATAATCACGTAAATACAAACTACTTTCGCAAGTATTACCAGTAATTATGGACCCATTTAATGCGATAAATTTTATAATTCGCAAATAGCATTATTCATCAAAATAATTTAATAAATATTAAATGATAATTTTTTTATAAGTTTCAGGATAATTTTAATGAAAAAATTATTTAAATCAAAAGATTTAATTAAAAAAAATAATATTTGCAGCGCATTTAAAAAAATTAGCATGTGCAGCATAGTTTTTAAATTAATAACATAAAACACAACGGTATATTGCGCGAGTATACAGCTCTTAGATGAGAAAAAATTACTTTTTTTTAATGTAACTATTTAGAAATGACGTCATGGGCAGTAACTTTTTCTTATGCCCATGTGCACAAAATTGCCGCTTTTTTTTTTTTTTTTTTTTTTAATTAAATAAAAATACTTGATGAACTCAAAAATAAGAAATTAACATATCAATCGATTCAGGACGATGTCCTCTTTTAGAATATGACACTTATTTAACCCCTATTTTTTTTTAAGTGTTTCTCGTTCTTTATATCCAAGTGTATTAAAAATACAGCCAAAATTGTATTGTTTCTTCTTAATTTTTACTTTTAATACACTTCTTGCTTTTTCAGGTGGATTTCAAGTGCTTGTTGATTTTAATGTATGTTACGGAAAATAACGAGTCGTTTTGGCTCTCTTTTTTTTTGTATATTTTTTACATTGTGTTTTTAAATCGTAGGTTCAGATGATTATTATAATTAAGCGCTTATTTAACAAATAAAAACAATAAAACGACATTTAAATAATTTATAAAATTAATATGGGTGTCATGAAAAAAATTACGATTTCTTCCGTAGATCTGGTAATAAAAAAATATCATCCTTTGCGATTATTTATTACCTTGTGTGTCTTACGTGTTAACACCACACAAGTAGTGTAGGAAAATGTTGTAAAAAAAAAAATGATTTTATGCGAAAATCACATGATGATGGAAAATTTACATGCGTCTCTCAATTATATGCATCTAATTAATTTCAGTGCAGACGCGAGGCTCGCTGTGGTCTATGAAAGCTATTCACTAGTTTCAGACCGATTAAAAAAATTCTGTACTATATGTGTCTTAGGTCGATAAAATTTCTTGACAATTCTTAAAATATTATATTGTCATATACATATACGCAAATTTAATATTGTCACATCAAAATTCGGAAGTCCTGCAAGTCAGAGAAATGAATGTCAATTAAGAGTCTGCAAAAGTTCTGGGGGTAGTTTTACCTTTAAAAATAACTTATATTGAAAAACATTAACTTACATTAACAATAATTATTTCAGTTAAATACAATCAACGTCGTTTTTAAAACAATTAGCCGCTTACTTGTACATAACTTTTGCGCGTAAAAGGGGGCGTGTCTGGTACAAATAATGTCGATTTTTTTATGCCACGGCTTTATTTTTTTGGATATTCATGTAAAAATTAGTGTAAATATGTAAAATAAGTTGTTTGATCATTGCAAACGAAAAAACCACTTTGGTTCAAAATGGACTTAGGACATTAGTATTTTTTCAAAAACGTGGACTTAAAACATTAGTAAATAATGAACCACTTGGACTTAGGACATTAGTAAATAATGAACCACGTGGACTTAGGACAATATAGCGGAGCCCCCTTGATATATCACATGCAATGCACAGTAAGCAGAAAAAATATTGGGAAATATATTACAATATACTTTATGTTTATAATGAATATATAGTTATAGCTGTAGCATAATAATGGATTAATTTTATGAAGTAAAGATGTTAAAATATTATTGCTTCCTCTGCTATAATCTTAAGCTGTTATATACACATTAAAAATCCAATGTTTTAGAATGTAATTTCAGTTTAATGACAGTGGATAGGTCAGGACATACATAGGCAACAAGTGCCTACAAAGCAATTCTATAAATAAGTATGCACTGAAAGTTTCCACTTTCTGTCATGTGGTCACAATTCATATTAAATTCCATTCAGTGCATTTTTGATTGTTTGGCATCTTATATTATACACATTTTAATAGTCTTTCATTGATCAAAGCATGTTTACTTCAGTACTGTACCTTTACAACAAGATATAGACTTAGACTTACATTCAAACTAGATGGATTGTTGCCTGGTACTAATGAAATACTAAAATGACAAAATAATAATAATTGAGGATTTTTTTTCTATGTGACTTTTATGATTACTGTAGTCTGTAGTACAGTAACTAATTTTATGAAATTTTTTTTTTTGAGATGCATTTTAAGAATTCGTGAGCTTTTTCAGAAAAGTGTATCTGGGAGGGGGGTGGGGATTTTAGAATGTTATTATGAATAGTAAGCAAGTAAAATTAATTTTTCATAGTTTTTATAGGTAAAATAACTACTGATACAACTTTACAATAAATTTTTTGGTAATATATTATAGTATTTTTATTTATCAAGTTTGTATACACATTTACTTGTTATTAAATTGTTATTTGCACAAGTTATCTAACTAACAACTATCTTAAAATGCAATCTGATGAGATAATAGAAAAAAAGAAAGAAAGAAAGAAAAAAGTATAATGACCTTGGATGTTTTGAATTTGTGCCAAAGTGTGCAACTTATTGGCAATGTTCCCATAAAAAGATAAATTTTGAATATATTGCTATGAATCTCTATGCCAAGGACATATTGTTATGTAATTAATTAATTAATTAAGAGACCATACAATGTTGCAGCCATGATATGATACTCATGTAATTGTGAATTAAACATTTTACATAATATTATACTTTGCTTTTATTAGTACGCGTTAAGGCAATGTTAAAAAATGGTATTAGAGGTTATATGTGTAAGTGTGAGTATATCAGGAACATTATTTATCAAGAATAAAGTGTATTATGTTATTCATATTATATATACTTTTAAATCTTTTATTAAAGGTGATTGTTTGATGTAATTAGTTAGTGGAATAAAAGCCCCGTGCAAATAGTACAAAATGTTCAGTGGTTATTGAAAAACAGTTTTTGTGCTGCAATAACTGCTTAAACAATTGAAGTAAAGAAGTTTCTGCAAAAAAAGGGGAGAGGGGGTTATTTTTATCTGCAGAAAATGAAGAAATGAAGTTAACATACCAGAGCCAAGATTTTGCTCTGTGGTGAAGTCAAATGTAAGCTATAAGCTGAGAACTATAAATAAATTTTCTTGGGGGTGTCCAAGTAAAATTCTGAAATAATTATCATTTTTTTCCAAACTTTTTTTAAAGGTTTTTTATATAACATAATACCATCTCTCTATTTTTATATATTAATAAATAAATGAGAAAAAAAAAGAAAGAAAAAAGGGAGGGGAAAAAGAAAAGAAAAAAAATAATAATAATAAACTCGCAAAAACCAAAAGAAGAAGAAAAGGGAGATATAAATTTAAATTATCAAGCATTTACCTAAATTTTAAATTACACAATAGGTGTTAAAAAATATATATGCTATAGTTATTATAGAATTTTTTAATACGCTAGTGGTTAAAATATTCTCACAGATTGATACAGTAACATCTTTAAATAATTTGTAATCGTGGTAAAAAATTAACCACTATGCCAAATGTAATGCTGATATTGAATAATTATTGTGACTATTAATCAGCAATAATTTTGAAAATACCTAATATCTTTAATTAATATGCAGCAAATAATGTCATCTAGTGCCTTATCATTTTGCTAATTCACATAGGATGTTTAAACAGCTGTACTTATGTTACTAATTTAATTGTTAAGTTGTTTATGCATTATTTATTTCATTCTTTTTTCCTCAGTATTTAGCTATACGGTAACTTTTATTTTTATTGTTATTTTAAGTGAAATAAAAATTGTTGACTTTCCTATTGAAAATAATGATGTTTTAACACAACATAAAATACAAGTTTAAAAAAAAAAAAAAAAAAAAAAAGTGACAGAATATGGGTCAAATTAGCTGAACACACAAATCTTTATTGTTAATATCTTGTTACAGGTGGTTAAACGTCAACCAGTGAAATATGAGATCTTCCCTTTGTCTCCTCTCTCTCGACACAGACTCAGTAAGTTGTCAATCAAATCATTGTGTATGTGTCACTATGTGTGTGCGTGGACATTGATACTAATACTTATGTGGTGTGCAGGTATTGTGAAACGTAAGGTACTTGTGCTGGATTTGGACGAGACATTAATACACTCCCATCATGATGGTGTAATACGACAAACAGTCAAACCTGGGACACCACCAGATTTTGTGCTCAAAGTCGTTATTGACCGACATCCAGTACGCTTCTTTGTGCACAAAAGACCACACGTGGATTTCTTCCTAGATATTGTAAGTAAACAAACATAATTATTACAGAGTTCAGATTAAAGCATTGGAGAGGTTAGCATAACTTAGGATAAAGAGTTAATAATAATAATTTTCACACAGTACAGACAATTGTATAACAATAAAATTGACTATTAACAATAAATATTTTTTCATGTATCTTATGCCAAAATTTCTGTCATGATATAAGACACTGTTTCAGTCTGTGACCTTGTAATTGTAATTAAATAAAATTTATCTTCTACAGTACCTATTATTTAACAGTAGAAATATGTAAAATTTTAAATTTTTCGTACACACATTAGCTGTAGGGAATAGTATTGAAATTCTACTGAATGTGCTGAAGTAATATAAAATTGTATTTCCAGGTATCCCAATGGTACGAGCTGGTAGTATTTACTGCCAGCATGGAGATCTATGGTGCAGCAGTAGCTGACAGACTAGATAACTCCCGTGGTATACTACGTAGACGTTTCTATCGTCAACACTGTACACCTGAGATGGGAAGCTACACTAAAAACCTATCAGTTGTATGTGGTGATCTCTCATCAATATTTATTCTTGACAACTCCCCTGGGGCTTACAGGGCATACCCAGGTAAATTATGTTTTCAGCAAAAATATGATACATATTTTTCATCTAACTTTTTAATTTTGTGATACAATTTTCCTGTTATCTTTATAAGTTTTGTGGCGTGGGTATTCAAATACCATTTGGTGAAATGGAAAGCAAAAAAAAAAAAAAAAAAAAAAAAAAAAAAAAAAAAAAAAAAAAAAAAAAAAAATTATAATAAAAGAAATAATTATAAAAGCAAGCAAATGTGGTACTTTCACACATTTTCAACTCTAAATTTGATAATATTCTGTTAATAACAATACAGTAATAGTAATAATAATAATTTTACCATGATAAGAACCAAGAACCTTAAAATGTATTATTAAATTAATAAATTGTATTTTAAATGAATATAAAATATTTCTGATAACATCATGTGTCTTTTAATAGATAATGCAATTCCCATTCGCTCGTGGTTCAGCGACCCCAAAGACACGGCGCTGCTGAACCTGCTTCCTGTGCTGGACGCACTCAGGTTCACTCAAGACGTGCGTAGCGTGCTCAGTCGTAACCTGCACCTACACAGACAGTGGTAGCGACCTGATGGTAAATATATATAGCCCACTTTCATCTTGTATGATTGTCATTTCAGCAAAAATGTATTTTTTAGCTTGTTTAAGCAAAGAACTTATGAAATACATACTGTATTTAAATTACTGTACCATTTCAAAATATTAAAATAGCACATATTAAAATTTTCTGTAACTTTGTGCAGCAAATAATTAAATAGTATTGTTTTAAATGATGAATATTAATGTAAAATTGACTATGCGATGATTGAAATAAAAAGATTTGATAGAAAAACACATATATCGATTAAGAAAATTTGGGAAATGGGAGATAGTAATGAGAAAAATTTCCAATCCAGGCCAAAAGGATTTATAACTCCCATTACTCTGTAGAAAGCAAGCTTCATAAAGAAAGGGAATTTTTCAATTTTGGCTTGCATTTAGTTTGCATTTAGTGTGAGCATTGTACATAGCACTTTGTCAGTTTCAGCACCTCATCTCTAGTAAGATATGTATATTTAGATAGGTACAGACAGTACAGTAACAGTACAGAGAAACTCCGCCCCCAATACTGAAAACAGCTGGTCAGCTATGTAACAACTGTATTCGTTGAGCAATTATATTATAAATGCGTATTTATATTTAATAGTTTTAGTCAGCTAAATATTACTAAATTGTTATTTTACATTGTAAAACTTTATGACACAAGTTTTAATTTTTTTATGGTTTAGAAATATTGAATGACTTCATATTGCTCGTGTAACGTCATGGATTTCAAAAATTACTTGGCAAAAAAGGAAATTTTTTTATTAAATTATCATTTAAATTTGATAGACTTTAAAAATCTAAATGCAAAATAAAATAAAAGTAAAAAAATTGAAGTTTAAGTACGTACCATTAAATGAAAATCTACATCATTGGAGACAGTGTACGAAAGCTGTAAAATCACTTGATTAACATTACAGGTATAGGAATAGCCATTGTGAGGCAATGTAGAGGGGCGTGGGGAATAGAGAGTATATTATTTTTGCGGTATACTGTACCTATCTAAATATAGGTATTTATCTTAATCTCCAGCCATGGACTCGTCAGCATGGTAAGATGGGAACAATTATTTTGCTGCTTAAAGTTAAAAGGAAAAAAAAATAATAATAAAAAAACTGCATCTTTATGTTATAAGCGTATTAGGAAAAAAACATCGCGGTTAGTATTAATAAGTTTTAAAAAATATTTAGAAAATAGTTGGTAGAGATTAGAGCACGTTGAATTGAAAATTAATAAAACGCGAAAATTCTCTAATTTAAATAGTAAATTGGGACTAGGGATCAAATATTCTAGCTTGAGCTAGTTAAAAAGTAGACATTAAGGGGCCGTATATGTTAGTAAGCTCCATATACATAACACAGGAATTAGTATTTACAGCTTCGAGTTGTCAATTTTAAAGCTATAAACTTGAAATTAATACATTAGATTGACATTAAAATTCCGCTTTGAGGCCTGTAACCCGATTTTTTCCAAGACGTTCAGACAAAGAGATAATAATTTTTGAAATAAGAAAATTAAAATTGTTAGCTTTAGTATTAATTTTAATAAGTTGGTACCATGTTTTACATTATTTTCAGGTATATCAGGTAAAGTTTTATTATAAAGCAAGAGATAATAAAAAACAGACATATACCTTTATGTCTATGATAAAAAATATAAAGACGGTAAAAAAAAAAAATTGTAGGTGGATGATTTTGATAACTCGCAAAGTGACAGTCATAGTGAATTAAATTTATTTTAGATGTTAGTTTTATTAAAAATCATGCACATTTCTTTTTTGATCGAAGTTCTAGCGATATTTTTAAGTATGTGATTTAAAAATTATAAGTTTTACGTAATATTTTTTATTTGAATGTATTACTTTAAATTATCACTAGAACTTCGATCAAAAAATAAATGTGCATGATTTTTTATAAAGCTAACACCTAAAATATTTTTGTCTCACTGTGACTGTTACTTCGCGAATTATCAAAATCATTGACGCCTAAGATAATTGGGTCGTGTTGTCAGGTAGCAGATAATCCCTTTTGTTGAAAAACTGCTCTTTGTTCCATAGACATATATGACTATGTTTTACATGAAAGGAAAAAAAAAAAAAAAAAAAAAAAGATACTGAGTCTGCACTCTTTTTTCCATTACGAAGGTGCAGTACGACACTTGTATTATATACCGTACGCAGACTTATTGGCGACAGTAAATGTTACCACTAAAATAAAACTGCCACTCTACTAAAAAATTATCATACTTTGAAATTAATTATAGAAAATTCTAATTATATTATTAAAATTTTACCAACAAGGCTCAAAGCAAAATCTAATGCTGAATACAGTGTTATAAATTTCAATGTTAATTACTTTATACTGTGTACAGGAACACGTAAATACTAAAAGTATTTTTACTAGCTAAGCATAGGAGACTGTTTCAACATATACGGCCCCTTAAAGGGATGGAGGTATAGTTTGACACTATACCTCCATCCCTTTAACGTCTACTTTTTAACTAGCTCAAGCTAGAATATTTGATCCCTAGTCCCAATTTACTATTTAAATTAGAGAATTTTCGCGTTTTATTAATTTTCAATTCAACGTGCTCTAATCTCTACCAACTATTTTCTAAATATCTTTATGTTATAATGTATTTTTGCTTTCATTTGTGGTGAATAGCAGTATTTGCAAATTTTACAAAACATTTTTTATAGCTGAGTTGGGGGGGGGGGGGGTAAATAAGTAATTAAAAGAAAGATAAAGCATTAAATAAAGCATACTTTTATAGAGAATTATATTATTAAAAAATATATACTATAGGCTATATAAAGGATAAGCGCATGGAGTGTCCACAATGTACCAGTTTACTTGTCTGCAATATTGTGTCTAGCAGAGATGCAACTTTTCTTTGTTGTGTTTGGTTAGGTTAGACAGGTGTAGCGTAACAGTTGTTATAACCATACATGCTATAAGTATAACTTGAACTTTGCCTAACCTGTCTTAACTTAATTCAAAATGTTATGAAAGGAGGAAAAGTTGCATCTCGGTATAGAGTGTTTTGTTTTCTGTGCCATGAATAAGCGTTACCAGCTGGTCTGGATTCTCGAAATGCCAAATTTGGGAAGATTATATCAAGAGAATGGAAGTATAGATGGGGAGATTGAGAGGAGAATTGCGGCAGGTAGGAAAGTAGTTGGCAGCATGGCAGGATTGGCCAAGAGTGATGCTTTATCAAACAAAGCAAAACTTACAGTGTATAATTCTGTCTTACTCCCAACTATCTTCTATGGTTCTGAGTAGGCATATGAGTATGCTGTTGGTATGAGTTTTCTTAGAAGTATGTGTGGTAAAACAAGATTAGATAGGGTAAGGAATACTTGGGTGATGGAGAAATGTGGAGTGAAAGAAACTTAGACTGAGAAGTATGAGAGCAGTGTGTTACGATGGTTTGGTCATGTTGAGAGAATGGGTGATAAAAGAATAGCAAAACAGGTATTTCATAGTAGAGTGGATGGAAGGAGAGATAGGGGCAGGCCTAAAACATCATGGTCTGAGGTGGTTGGAAGATGTTTGAAAATTAAGAATGTACTTTGTATGAGATGCAAAAGGAAATGTATGAAACAAGGTATGAGACTGGAGGAGACAAGTGAAGTATGTCAGGAATAGAAAGTTGTGGAGGTCTATCACTGGGTCAGGATAAAACATCTGTGTTGTTGGCTAACCCCTAAAGGAATTATAGCATCATGATATGTATATATGTAATTATATACCATTTATTTTTATTCTGTTTGTTTTTCAGGATGTGTGATTGTCGTACAGAAGAAGCACCAGGTATTGCAATGAAACAAAAACTAAACTGTTTTACAATTGACAGTTGCAAGTGAAGTTTTGAGTGGCAAATGTGACACTGTCAGCCACTGTCAGTCAACATTTTAGTGCAGCTCTTGGTAAAGTGAGAAGTAAATAGAAAGAAAGAAAGAGGAGGAAATTAAAATATATACATATAAAATAAAAATAGCAAGTGCTGCAACCTAACTAAAGAACTGACTGAAAACATTATTTACAAAAATTAAAGACAAGATAATATATAATATTTCAACATATTGTAATTTATAATACAGAGCACAATATTTAAAAAACAAACAAATATTTGTCCACCTATCTTTTTTCTTAGAACAAAGTAAGAATAATATTTTTAATTTATTAGAGTATACCTAATGTATGTATTATTAGACATTTTTAAAAATATAAATATATATATATATATATATATAATAATATTATATAAAAATTAATTGGTTAAATAATTAAAAAAATATTACTAGAAAAGTTTTTGGTTTTAATCTTTAAGTTTAAAAAAAAAAGAAAAAAGAAAAGAAAAAGATGGGTAGATCAGTGTTATTTTTTTTAGTAGACAGAAAAAAAGTAAATGTGTTTTATTTGTAACAAACTTTGTAAATATATATAAGTTCCATGAAAAATAAGGAACTTTTAAGGACTGTTCTATGTAACACTCCCCTTGTTCCCCAATTCATTCCCTTCTCCTACAAAATTCTCCTTATTCCCAACCTTAAAGGTAACAAACACATTATTTTTTATTTAATTATTTATATTTGAAACTTAAGTTTCACAGTAAAACTATATAGTTAAAAATAAAATATTATGTCAGGATATTGGAAATATTACAGGCTTCATTACTTTTTTTTTTTTAATGCATTTTTAATCATTTTATTTTCAATACAAATTGTTATATAATTTTTAATGATCTCTCATCATATATATTTTTTTTTTTTAAAGAACATTTTGACAGACTAAATTATAGGTATATTAAAAAGGTATACTGACTGAACAAAAATTTCTAAAACTCATCCTGTTATTGAAACCATATCTTGTATAAAAAATATGCTAAGAAGAGAAGTGAAGCTTTGGACTTTTCCTAGTGGATAATGTAGTTTTCTAAAAAAAAAAAACATCAGACTCATGAGTTAATACATTAAAAACTTTTGTTTTCTGATTGGGCAAACCAAAGCTTAATTCTCTGCATAGCCTAACTGTGGACATAATGTTAAAATAAGTGCAACTGGTAAAATTTGGTGATTTATTTCCTATCAATGTCTATAATATGGTATCTAAAACCCAGTAATAATTGCATTTTGTTAAATAAACCAAAGATTTTAATAATAATGTCATTATAAGCGTTACAAAATTAGGTAAAATTAAATAAAATTCTAATGTTAAGATTGATCTAAAGTTCGTATACAGTATTATATATATGGCCTATATACCGGTATATATGTAATATAAATTTTGTAATCTTTGGTGGCATTGTATTTAAATTTAATGTAGCAAATTGAATTAAAGAATCAAAGTGAAAAGAAGATGTGATATTTTTGTTGTGCACAAATTTTGTTTGTTCCATTGATACCGGTATTAATTATTATTTTGAATACTTTTAATAAAGTTGAATGGGTAAATTTAATGTAATTTAGGGAGAAGAAAATTTAGTTAAACTTAATTGTGTTAAATTATTCAATTGTCTTTATCTTCTTCAGGTATCTGTTATAACAATATTATATCTCATTAAAACTTTTTTCATCAATAAATGCATTAGTTTATATATTTTTTTTTAATTTTTAATTTAATTTTTTTTTTAATATTTATTTTCCCCCATAATTCAATGTTAACAGTTTTAAGTTAATTACTTATTTCCACAACATGTGCATGTATACTACAGCTGAATAGACTTTAATTTTTGGTGCTTTATACATTAATAAAGAGTGATTTGATTTAATACTTTGGTTCTAATATTCAATATATATATATATATATATATAACTTTTATTTTTAATCATATATAAATGCCAAAAAATAAAAACATACAGAAGAAAATACTATATTTGATTACAGCATGTTAAATTTTGATAATAATAATTTTATGTACCATTTTCTTTAAAATGTATTTATTTTAATTTTTTTACCAACCTCAAAGATTTTGTTACGTACAGATGGAAGTAAATCACCAAAATAAAATTAGTTGTACTTCTTATGGTAGAAAGTGTTGTGTATTGTTACCTACTCTGCCATTGTTGTATAATATTATTATTGTTGTTGTGAGAGGGTATAGAATCAAACCCTCAACATTCAAATTATTTGAATGCTAGTCTTTCTTTTTTTGTCTTTATTTTTTTCTGTATAAAAATAAAATTTAGAAAAATGTCACTGACTTGCATTTTATAGATTTGTTTTTGTTTTTTTAATAGATTCCAATCATGAACTATATTAGTTTTATTATTTATAAATGTGAGCTAAAAATATTGAAAATATTATGGACATTTTTATAGAATTTTATTTGAGTGATATAAAGCTTACTTTTCAGAAAATAAATGGCATAAGAAGAAGCCTGGAACTTTTTTTTTTTTTTTTTTTTTTTTTTTTTTGCAATGGCAATATTGTTTGTTATAGCTAAAAAAAGTTTTTTTTCTTTCTTTTCATTCGTTGATTTATTTTGCATTTTTGTAAAATGCATTATCTATTTCAATATTATCATGCTATTGTGAATGCATTTTTTTATTATATTTGTTTTGCAGTGCTATCTTTTCTCTTTATAATGACATACTTATTTTCTTTTCAATGCAAAAAAGAAATTATAGTTGCTTTATATGATTTTAACAATTGATGGTAAAAAGGTCAAATTTTAGTATTTAATTTGCTGTGGTGCTGCTATATTGTCCACTGTCCACTTCACCTTGGAGGAAACATTGTCAGATCAATATAGCATTTTGGAATTTTTTTATTTCAAAACACTTGGAGAAAAAAAAAAAAAAAAAAAAAAAGTGATGTCAGATATTATAGCAGCACCACTACGATGTTTACATATACATGTATTTTTTTTTGTCTAGCAGTACTATTTGAATTTAAAGCAGTTTCCACAATAGACGTAAAATTATGTGCCAATTGATGTAATTAATGTGTTGCAAAAATTGTAATTTGCCAATTTACATAGAATCTTACGTCCTTTGTGAATGCTCCTTAATATTTATTGTTCCTTTTCACAACATTGAAAATTATAATGATTTTAATATCAATCTAAGCTTGTATGCCACAGCAATTCTCTAGATTTAGATTTTAAATAGACTTTAAATAAATTTTTGTTTTTGTGTATTCTGAAAGGTAATCATTAATTTCTTAAACTTTTTTTTTTTTTTTTTTTTTTTTTTTCCAGTTGTACTAACAAGTAAGTACAGTGCTGACGTAAAATTTGGTCAATACTATGCAAGTTGCTTTGGCATGCAAACTGCAACCTTTTTTCAAAATCATTTCAAAAGGAGAAACATAACTCAAATAATCAATGATAAAGCTATTTTAAAATGTGCATTAAAAATATTATAAAAACTAATTAAGAATAGATAAAATTGACCTTTTTCTGTTTAAATATCAGAAATGTACTGCATGCTTGCATACTGTAATGTTGATTGTGCTCATACTTGTGCAATATCTTTTTCTTTAGCAAAAAGTCGGCGCTTCTCTTCAGCATTAATTAATTTCTAATAATAATAAATCCTCTTGTGTTCTTCCTTAAAATACTCTTTCTGCATCACATGACAAGTTAAAAATTGAACATAAATTAAACACTCATATGTACAAATAAATAATAAAAATACATGAAACTGTATTATCATATAATTTTATTAAGACTTTAAATATTTCCAAATTTTCATTTCATGTTAAGTTATATTTTGCATAATGATTTCTTAATGTTTTTGTTTTTTGTTTAAAAAGAAAAAAGAGTAAAGTAACTATTGCAACGGAGAAATACAACTAGATTTTTAAAGCCATAGAAATCAAAGCTGTAATTAGCTAATTAGATTTACTTTTTGTGTTTTAGTGTGAAACACTATTTTTTTTTTCTTTAAAAAGTTCCCTGTTATTTTTCTTTCTTTTAATAATAATTTTCAAATAATCAAACCAACTTTTCCTTAAAAAAAAAATAATTTTAAATAAATAAGAAAAAAAAAGTGGTTTATCCTATGAAATGTTTAGATTTAATTATTGCGTTCAGAGTTAACAGAATAGAAAATTAGAAGAAATTACAAAATTCAGCAAGTTGGTAATTTGAAAATATTTTGAATAGAATATTAAGATAATTGTAGGCTAGAGATTCTGATCAGTAAATAAAATTATAGTTATGATAATGAAATTTAATACCCCAGTGTTTTCAAGTATATCCAACAGTGTGTATCCCCTTTATCACTTTTTGCTGTCAGTACAATGAAATTTCTGTAGTGGATCTACAGAACCATCTCTTAAAGCAACCACATCATTAATTGTGATCTGCATTATAATAAGTTTGCATTAAAAACTTTTAAGTGAATACCACATACATCATTTTAGTCTCTTCATGCAGTCTTCACTTAACAGCTTCTACATGTTTAACACAAGTGTAAAAGACAAGACGCAAAAAAAAAAAAAAAAAAAAAAAAATCATCCCTTCTTCCCAATTATACCCCTTTCAATATTTTATTTGCTTATTTTACTGCTGAGTAATAATCAGCAGATAAGTTGAATCATTATAAAAATAAACTTGCCATTGAAAAAGTTGAGAACTTTGAAATATAACTGAAGAATTAATTATTTTTTTGTGATTTAGGCTGTTAATATCTCTAAAAATATAATTTTGCTAGTGTTGCAAAATATGTGAATGTTGTAGAGGGTACTATGAAGACGAAGTTGTTGTTTTTTCTTTTCTTTTCCATGCAGATAAAAGTATATTTAAAAAAAAATGCATAATTTTACTTATTATATTTAGTGTCCAAGTACTTTGTTGTGTAAGAAATTTTTATTTGTGTATTGTAAATTAATAAAATCTTTGTTTTTAAAGAAATGTTTCTATACAAATGATGTAATCTAATTTAAAATATAAATTTGAAGTCTAAAAATTTGTTTTCTTGTTGTTATGTGCTAAAAATATAAAATAGACATGCACTACATAATTTATCCATTGATCAAAATAATAATAATAGTAATTAAATATAAATGCTCAAACTGACTTTTTTTATTATTATATCATTATATTGATGGCTCCGGCAAAAACTGAACTATCTATAGTCTCCGCGCACATCAAATTTAGCATCTCCATTACAAATGCTTCAATTTTGGGAGAGGCGGAGAGCACAGATGTTCCAAATTTGAGGCGCGCGGAGACTATAGATAGTTCAGTTTTCCGTGGAGCCATCGATATATTATTTTTTGCAAGGAAGGCAACACATTTTTATTATTTGTCTATTTGTTCTACATTTGTTGAATTAAAGTTAATATGTATTGTAAAGATAATAAACCATTGCAGTTACATATTATGATATATTTAAAAGAAAGGGATATAGGAGAAAACCATCAAAAGGGCCTTACCATAGTCAAGATAATCCCATAGTTTGGTGTAGATCTTGCTAGCACAGAGATTAAAAACTAACACATATTGGATAGATTTTGGCACTAAGAGAAATTTGGAACGTTTTGCCTTCATTAGTCTTTACACTTACAGACTTGGAGAGAAGCTATGAATGATAATTCATAGTCTCTCTTTAAGTTTGTAAAGTCTCTTGAGACTTGAGATAAGTGCTGAAAGCTATCTAATGTGTTAGTTTTTTTTTTATCTGTGCTAGGAAGATTTTAACCAAACTTTGGGACTCTTTTCACTATGGTAAGTCCCTTGCTGATTTTTTCCTATCCTTTTCTTTCAATTTATGTGTAAATTATTAATGACAATTTAAGGACAAAACCACCGCGGTTAGGATCAATAATAAAGAACAGGATAGAATTACCAGCAAGGACCTTACCACAGTAGTAGTTCTAGGGAGAGGTGGAGGTCTCGCGTGGCACAGTATTTTGTTATAAAAAGTTTATTTTATAACAGAGCTTTCGTCATGTGTTAATGACATTATCAAAGAAGAAATTTACTTGAGCACATCCCTGAGCAGTGTCTTGTCTTGTTCTGCCGTGTTATGCTCTTGCTGGTCTGGAGTTGGTAGGGAGGGGTGGGGGTGGAGTAGGGAATTAGGGAAGGAGTGTGAATAATGCTGTTCGTAAACCCTGTTCTATTGCACCAAAAAATGCGCATTCCATTTCAATAACCATAGGCGATCATCATTTTTGGTGCAGAGAACAGGGTTTACGAACAGCATTAATGAGTGTGGGAAAAGGTAGAGAGGGGAGCGGGAATAGGTTATATTTTTAATAATTGTTAGCGAATATTAAGTCCAGGTAGCCCTTGGGCTTTTCTGGATCTTAATACATGACAAAAGCTCTCAGTTAAAAAATATTAAACTTTTTGTAACAAAATACTGTGCCACGCAAGAACTCCACCTCTCCATAGAACTTCTACTGTGGTAAGGCCCTTGCTGGTAATTCTATCCTGTTCTTTATTATTAAATTATTAATGAAGTATAACATTATGAATTCAGAAGTTTTTATTAACATGTAGCTTGTACATATGTAAATAAAATAAAATAATTGAAAAGATGCATTATTAAAACTAATTGCAATAAATATACAGCAGCAGGAAATAAAAATACAATATACTACAGTATGGTGTCATTTACACAAATGAAATAACATATCTTTGGAGTGGCCTATTAAAATTTCTGTTATTATTATTTTTTTTTTAGTCTTCATATAGGTATGTAATTGTTAAATATTTGATTTAATAATAATGATAAAAAATACTATCACCAATTGCCTAATAAAGAAGCAACCGTTTTGAAGCCGACTAAGTGATTTTGATCACAACCGCTTTCCTTTTTGTGTACTACGCATGTGCAGTGAATTAAAACAGATGTGGGTGTTATGAAAATTGCTTACAGTAGGACTCAAAACAGTTGCTTCTTTATTAGACAGTACATTTTGAAGGGGGGGAGAGGGAAGCTCTGGAATTCAAATAAACACACAATACAAAAGTGAAAAAAGATAATATCAATTATAACTAGCTAAAAACTCGCAGATACTAAAAAGCTCACATATGGGCATGGAAGTATAAAAAACATCAACACAGAGAATGACTAAGAATTATCATAGGAATGGTCAATTTAAAATCACTCTGATGAACCTCCACGTTCATCCACTCTCTCCACAAGTTCCGGACTGCTGGTACCATTGCTGACAGGACTTGGGTCTCCAGACTCTCCACTTGAGTCCTTGGTCACTTCTCCCTCTTGGCTCAACTGCCAGGAAGGAATACCAGGGGATGTGCTAGGGACAGTGGGGAATTGACGTCTGGAATCAAGTAAACAATTAAATTACAGCCCATTCCAAATAATAACAATAAACAGGAACACATGTAATGATATTAATTATATAATATACTGCATAATATACAGTACAGTAATATATATTTTTATCTTTTAAATAAATATAATGTCGCACATACCTACTAAGCAGAAGCCCTTTAATAGTTCCAATTTCTGATTCTAATTTTGAAATATGGTTGCTACATGAGAGTAACTCTGTTCTACTCTCAGTAAGCCTGCTTAGCTCTACTTGCTGTCTTGCAAGAGCCTCAGACACTTGACGTAGACTCTCCTGCAGTTCTCTGCATGTTGTTGTGAGAGAGCGATCCAGGGACTCAAGTGACAGCTCCATGGCACGCAGTCTGTCTCTATTGCCCCATAAATAGGGACCAAGGTATTTCTGAAAATAAAATTATAATAAAAATCATAAGCATTGTTTTCGGACACTAATTTAAAAAATATATAATAATAATAATAATAAAAAGAAACAGCCAAGATGTATAGAAAGAAGGTGGTGTAGTTTGCCTAGGTAGCACCAGGTAAGGTATTTCTATAGATAGGTAATCCAAAGCGGGAAAATACACTTCCAGTGAATTAAGTTTATCGATTGTTTGATGCCTCCGTTTTTTAGAACCATAAGAGCTAATGCAAATTGAGTAAGTTTACGGCTCTAGTATAAGTGAATAGTGGACTTTGGGCGCATATAAGTGGTAGTACTGTAAGAAACTTCAATTCAGTGCTTGCATTTTAGTGTTATACTCTAGAATTTGGAGATTATCAAATTTAAATGAGAGGTAAAGTAAAAATAGCATTTTTTTTTTGTTTGAATTTGTTCCCCGACTGACCAATGAAAAATACACGCACTTCGAAATTAAACATTTTCTTTTATCACGATATATTTGTAACGTAAAAGTTTTTAATTACATGGATAAATAATAAAAATCAATGCAATGAATTAACCAATATATAAGGTAAGAAATAAACATTAACTATTAAAATTGATTAAAAATACACAAAATGACTTGGTGAGTGTTTGTTGCCCCAGCTGTTTCCTGTTTTGTCCTTCTCTTCAGATTACCCGTTATATCAAAATACCTTGGCACCAGGTATGAAACGTCAAACAAGGTGAATCATAACAAGAGGGGAAATTACACGTGCTTGACATAAGAGAGGAAATTTTTTGTCCCTCCTATTCTTCCAGGTACATATTGAATTGTACCTGAGACCACGTGGGTCTGTTGACAATCACCTTGTATGATGTATGTCAAAATTCAAAATTTTACAAAGGAAACCGAGTTCTGACGATAGTAAAGGGCCGTATTACATATATCACCTTATAATCTATACATCTTGAGTAACAGCAACATATGTTTTTAATTTTTACTTTTTTTCTACTCTTCTATTATAACCCTAACATTGACATCAAAATAATTGTACAGGGGCGTATTCAGGATTTTGCAATGGGAGGGGTCCAGCTTATAGTGAGCATCGGCAAAGGGGGGAACCACCTACTTTTCCCATGCTTTTTCAGACCAGACCTGACGGGGGAGGGGGGGGGGGGGGGTCCAGACCTCGAAAACACCCCTCTGAATACGCACCTGCAGTAATTTCAAATTATGCTTTATTAATTAATAAGGGTACAATCCATATAATCATTCAAAACTGATGTTTATTTTTATTTTTTTATTTTTATTGTACTTACATCAAAAAGATGGTAGAGTCCGTATGACACTCCTGAGACAAGAACAACTGTCTTGGCAACATTTTGCCACTGAGACCAGTAAGACTTCTGCACAACCATCACCTGCCCTCCTGGAGGGCCATACTGCATTGGAGGAGTCTCATATTTCTGCAAACCAAAATAAAAATTTATATGATGCATGTTTTTAGCGTAAGAATTTTTGAAGTACATAACAAAATGCTAGTATGATGAAATATGGCACTGGAACTGGATACGTGCTAAAAAAAACTAGGTGATCTGAGAAAATAATAATTATATATACAGTACGTAATAATATATGTATATATTATAGAGTTACAATGAAATAGGAAGCCTTTTTGACATTTTCTTTTTCCAGGACCACACCTGTGTTTCTGTAGGTCCAGCACGTTGAAATGCAAGTGTAATCTCCTCTTCACTAAGGCCTTTTTTACGAAGAAATGCTTCTTTATGAGCAACTGTACTTTCTCGTACACGACCATTCTGTAGGAACTGCACTGCAGTCTTCACCTGAAATAAGAAGAAAATATATATAATATCTCACATTTTTTAATACTCATACCAATTTCATACAATGAATTCTATTTCTGCGTCCAATTAATTGATACATCATATATTCAGTACAGTAAGACTATAGAATATTATGCAGCTATTATGTACGGCTCTGGACAAAAGTTCCCAAATGGGGCAGCGGCGGCCGTTGCGTTTTCTCATAGAGATAACACAGTGTGGTTGAGGGTTGCCTATGCAAATTTTTTGGGAACTTTTGGCCAGAGCTGTACGCATAAATATAGTTACACATTATGTATAATCAAAAATGTATAAAACAGACTTGCATTATTGCTTCACAAAAACTGAAATACAGTATGTTAATGGGAATAGACCAGAGAAAAACATAAGCATTTATATCACAAAACACTTGATGGGATTTACATAAATAACTTTAGTTTGTCTCAAAATCCAACAGTAGCTCCGTAGCAGTGATCAGAAAATTCGATTTATGCAACCTGCACAACATTTTCATATTAATTTTTCCATGTTTCTGACGTCATAAACATGAATTTTCACGCAAATTGCATACTTTACAGTTTTTTCACGCTCTCTCGTGGGGTTACATTAACATTCTGGTAAAAATTGTTATCAGTTTTGAAGATCCCATTTCGTGTTTATTCATTAAAAAGCACATGTTGCTTTATGTGGTCTATGGCTTTAAATGTGTGCAACACCACAAACCTTTCTTAGTTCACTTCCATCTATATATAACCCTGCGGAGTGAATATAAATGATTCCACACATAAAAATATATGCAGTAAGTATTATTTATTGTTAATAATTAAAATTCAAGGCAATTAGATTGTATCAAAATCAAACCCGCAAACTATATATAATGTAAAAACATAAATGTGTATAATATGATATTTATGATATCATACATATGATATTATGATATTTATTTACGATATGTTCTTATGTAAGTATTCAACATTTATGTATGCAGTATAAAAGTTAAAAACTGAGCCTTAAAATATGATAAACATATTATTATGTTGAGTCATTGCCCCCAATGTTGTGAGGAACGCATTGTATTATAAGTACATATATACAGAATCAATTAAGTTCATTAGAGGTATACTGTATATACATATGATCGATCATATGCAAAATTTATGTCATGTTGGTAGTATGCTTATGTGTGTATGTACCGCAAGGAAATGAAAAACCTGCACAACTATAGACTGAAAAGCATCACTAAAATTGCAGGTTATTCATTTCATTTCGGTACATAGTACATAAATATGTGTGTTATGTTATGTTATGACATTAGCTAATTTCATATCATATCATCATACATCGTAACGTTTTTAGCATACCATAAATAACTTGAATTAAACCGAGTGTACAATTAAAGTATCTATTAAATATTCATAAATATTATAAATAATATATTTTAATTTAATTATATCGATTATACGAACAAAAAAAAATAAAATAAAGCAACATTAACATGTGCATGACAGAGGACACTGGGTGCAGATTATACTTACCAAATCTTCCCTAGTCCGTGAGGGATCTGCATTATTTTCAGAATTCATTGAGAATACTTATTTTGTCTTCTGTATAATGCTACTAGTTTTATCAGTTTCAGATCACTGATATTATAATCTCAAGCCTAAAATATTAGAAATTTAGAGCAGATAACACGAAATTGGAATTTGATCAGCTGCGCGTATTTTGCGTGCGCATTCTTGGCATTCGTCGCTCGTTTGTTACAGAAACCGGATATCCGGATCATATGTGTAAATTTTGGCGGACTCTGGAGTGCGAGCGAGAACTGCGAGAAGATTCTGCTATTTTCTTTCGTATTTTAGATTTATTTTACTTTAAAAAGCAAATTTATTAATTATACGTATTGATTTTAAACAAAAGTGTTACTAAATTATAAAGGCGCCACATACTTTGGGTGAGTTTCTTTCATAGTTCCTGGCGTTTGCCAACCCCAAAATACAGTATGTGAAGAAAAATGTATGATCAGTATGATCACTGATCAGTACTGCATTGTACACCGCAAGGAAATGAAAAACCTGCACAACTATAGACTGAAAAGCATTACTAAAATTGCAGGTTATTCAATTCATGTCGGTACATACCAGCATATCGTTTGCATATTGATCATAATGCAAGAGCAAGATTATTGATCATAAAATTCTCGGCATTATGTAAATTTGTGTGACTGTGTGCGTTCATACATCATTTTATGTACAGATATAATGCGTACATAAAATATTTTAGATAATGCATACAAATACATACATATAATACATATGTCCGTTAACTTCCTGCGCAGAGACTCTATAGTTTTAACATTTCAGCACATAATTATACATATTATGTCATAGGTGTCACACTGTACGCACACATAAAATGTACATACATAATACACATATCATATTATACATATTATGTAAGCATAACTATTGTATGAAATTCAACATACGTGTGATATAATGATATAATAATAGAACTTAAGTGTTGATATATGTATGCATGCATAAAAAGTTGTACAATCAAGTTGGATTGCATGAAAAATGCATGTACATATGTACAGTATTTAACATTATTATGTCAGTTTCAGTTTGAAAATATGGCAGCCCAAATGCAAAAAACGCCCCAACAGCAGGCAACAGAAGAGATAGATGAAGAATATGGACCGCAATTAATCCATAAACTGGAGGTATAAATATAAACAACTTCCTTTATAATATCCCATGCTTAAAAGAAATAAAAATAAAATAAAGTCTTTGCATACACATCTGACAACCCAGTAAACCACAGTTTTTCACAAGTATAGTTTGCAAGTACTTTTCCGATGTAAGAGTGTCACTCCCAGCTCATGTGACGTCACTGGTACTGACATTCTTGCATCGGAAAAGTACTTGCAATGTACATGTGAAAAAACTGTGGTTTACTGGGAAGGTATATCCTCACCTCATTGGGAATTTATTGCTATATTAGAGCCAAAATGTCAATTTAAAGGCGTAGAACACCTTGAACAAAAAACTTGCCTAATATCCAAAAATACCCAAATATTAACATCATTTTGGCCGGAGTCATTGATTTCTAATTTATTTTCCATTTACAAAATGTCAGTTGCGGGTTTACTACGTCGCAGCTCGCCTGGTCCACGCGCGCGGAAACAGGCGAGCTGTGACGTAGTAAACCCGCAACTGACATTTTATAAATGGAAAATAAATTAGAAATCAATGACTCCGGCCAAAATAATGTTGATATTTGGGTATTTTAGGATATTAGGCAAGTTTTTTGTTCAAGGTGTTCTACGTCTTTAAGGGGGGGGGGGCATCTCAGTTAGGATCAATATACAAAAAATGATAAAAGAAATGCCAGCAAGGGCCTTACCACACAGTAGAAGTTCTTGACTTTTAAAATTTATTAAAAATACTGTACTCATAATGAACTAAAAAATTAGAAATTCACATATCAATTCAGGACAATTTTCTTTAAGGGAATAGGGTACCGACCTTTTATCTCAAAAACCAAAAGTGTTTTGGGTCTAAATTTGGTGTCATTTTGAAGCTAAGGGTCACACCTAGCCGTGATAAAAATTTCAAGATTTTTTACCGTCCCGTAAAAAAGAAAAAAATTATTGGAATTAACATTGTGCCTTATGGGCTGAAAATTTCAAAAAATTATATAAAATTAATTTGCACGGTGACAAGTATCTTTGTGCAATATTTCAGATTTTGTTGACAAGAAAAGTTTGAATCTAATGGTCGACGTCGGTCCCCTGCTCCCTTAAGAATGTGAAATAAAATTACCTCCTAATTTTTATTATTATTTTTTATTTTTTTTCCCTCATTATTGGCATTTTATTTATGGAAGTTATGTACAGGTTATTGGACTAAACAAAGATTCTCAATTAATGGCACTGTGAGAAATGTTGACATAAGATTATGCATACTAGCTTCGCATTGATTCAAAAGATAATGACTTTTTAAAATTGCATTTACATTCATGTCTTTGCCATTAATTGCGTCAGAACCATAGTATGTAATTATGATTTCAAAGAAAAGTTAAGAAATTATTAAATATATTTACAGCTCTGGACAAAAGTTCCCCAATGATTTGTATAGGCAACCTGCAAGCACACTATGTTATCTTTAAAAGAAAACACAGAGGCCGCTGCTGCCCTGTTTGGGAACTTTTGTCCAGAGGTGTACCTATGTTGTAACAAAATTATATATCATTATTATATGAATAATAGTGTCTTAAATAATTTTAAATGGTTTCAGGGACAAGGTATAGGAGCATCTGACATTAAGAAGTTGGAAGAGGCTGGATTTCACACTGTAGAGGCTGTGGCATTTGCACCCAAGAAACAACTTATCACCATCAAAGGAATCAGCGAGCAGAAGGCAGACAAAATTCTGGTGATTATTATATAAATAGTTAAATAATTATAAATAACACACTTTTAGTTCATACGGTATGAGTTGAAATGTAATGAATTTTTATTTTTTTTTCCTAATAATTTTTTTATAATAATATTTTCATAATATTTTTTGGACTAATAATAGGACAAGATAAATAATATGATAAATTGTAACATGCCTTTTTTAGAAATCTTGTACCGGTATATCATTATTTTAAATAGCCACAGTATATTATTTCATTAGAAAATTATTAGTGGTTTTGCAATGTACCATTAAAGAGGTAGTTAACGATGGCTTTTTCAATAGTGATCATCATGTTATTAAACTTTCCGAAAACAAGATTTCAATTTTTTAATTATTAACAAACTGATTGTGAGAGCAAAAGCCGTTACTGCGACCCCAAACCTTCGTCACAGCTACAATTTGCTCTCTCGCTAATTTGACTTAAGGGTGAGTTACGCTCAATTAGTTACAGTCAACCGGAGTGAAATTGAAAGTGTGGGGTGAAATTGAAACTCCAATCGTATGCAAGCTTTTACTTTTCCCTGTCTTGCTAGACACAGAGCACTTTGAAAGCAGGTCTGTGATTGGCTTTCAATTTCACCCTGCACTTTCAATTTCACCCCAGTTGACTGTATATGTATATAAAAATTAATTACGTTTAAAAAAAATAATTAGAAAATAGTTGGTAGAGATTAGAGCACGTTGAATTGAAAATTAATAAAACGTGAAAATTCTTTAATTTAAATAGTAAATTGGGACTAGGGATGCAAATCATTATAGCTTGCGCTAAATAAAAATAGACGTTAAAAGGGATGAGGGGTATAGTGTCAATGTAAAATACGATATACCTAACATCTCACGTTCTCACACTACATCAAAGGCACAACATTATAAAACTGCATCAGACTTACTCTTGGCCTTAGACCGGTTTTGTCCTTTACCTAGGACTCATCAGTAAGGCTCGGCAGAGAGCTCTGTACAGCTAGAGATGGCTCACACCACATCTGCTAACTGACTGAGCTGAGGAAGCAAGTGGCAGCCGCGTTTTTATACGCGATGCCCCCGCAGCTGCTCGCGCTGATTGGTTGAACAATCGCGCGCGCAAACCTGGCTTGCTATTTAAAACCTCTCATCCTCACACTGTAATATAATATTGTGCACTAAGAGGGATGCAAGACTGGCTGCCAGCAAGTCACATGTGCCCTCCCTCACTTCCTAGAGTTCCCCAACTCCAGAAAGTTCGCGAGAGCAATGCGCCTGCCGGCCGCCTGTATCGTGATTAAGCTAGTTACATCATTTAATATATAGACACCGGGGTAGGAAAAGTAAAAAAGATGATAGAAATAGGAGAGATAGGATAAAAATATATGCGCTTTGGCATATTTTTAATTAAATTAATTTAGTACGTGCTCTTATTGGCGTTGGCAAGTAAAAAGAGCCGAGAATACAATATAAATGAAAGAATCTTATTTACAAAAGCTTAAATATTAAAACAAAAAGATCGACATTGCGATAAATATAATATATAGGAAAAAAACCATCGCGGTTGGTATTAATTACGTTAAAAAAAATAATTAGAAAATAGTTGGTAGAGATTAGAGCACGTTGAATTGAAAATTAATAAAACGCGAAAATTCTCTAATTTAAATAGTAAATTGGGACTAGGGATGCAAATCATTATAGCTTGCGCTAAATAAAAATAGACGTTAAAAGGGATGAGGGGTATAGTGTCAATGTAAAATACGATATACCTAACATCTCACGTTCTCACACTACATCAAAGGCACAACATTATAAAACAGTATCAGACTTGCTCTTGGCCTTAGACCGGTTTCGTCCTTTACCTGTATATAAAAAAATATATAATTAATTAGGAAAAGTTAAACCATTTCAGTTTGATTATGTAATCAAAGAAAGGATAGGAGAAACCAACAAGCGTCTTACCTCAATGAGGTCTGTAGCTTTCTGAAAGTCTTAGTAAACTTGTAAATATTTGTGTAACCTGTGCCATCAAGACTATCATCATCAAGACTAAAATGTGAAGAATATAGTTGTTGATTTGATGTGTAAATGTGTCTTGTATAATTTAAAGGAGTTCTATGAGATTGACGCTGGATTATTTATACAAATATTTCAGAATAAGCACAAAGTTGCATACCTAATGTGAGTTGTACAGGAGGGACTATTTTGTAGATTCTGTAAATATTTATTGTGTAGTTTTTAATGTTTTTTTATGTTTTTTTTTTTTTTTTTTCTTGGACAAGATCTATATTACTGTCCTCTGATCAATAAACTTATTTATTTTATTTATTTATCACAAAGCTACGGACCTCATCATGGTAAGGCGCTTGTTGGTTGATCCTATCCTTTCTTTGATTAACTATTATGTATATATAAAATATAAAATATGTTTTAACGTCTACAGATACAATCATAATGGATAGATAAAAATTAAGAGCAACTCTTGCTTGCGCCAAACTAGGGTGTGAGCAAGTTGTAGCTGTGACATAGGTTTGGGGTTGCTGTAACAGCCTTTGCTCTGAGCGTGTTATTGTTTGAAATTTTGAAATCGCTTTTTCGGGAGGTTTAATAACACGATAATCACTATTAAAAAAGCCATCGTTGACTAGCCCTTTTAGAAATAAAAATTACAGATTTAATATTAACGCTAATACACATTATTATAATAGAGTAACAGATTTCAATTTTACTACTGTAGTTATTCAATTTACTGAGCTGGGATGGCTGAGTGGGGAAGGTAGCTACCCCCCCCCCCCCCCTTTCCACACTATTGTGATCATATCTTTAAACATTCTAAAAATCGTGCTAAATTTGTAAACAAAGCAGTAATGAAAGTGATATCCAATGTTTATTGTTTTCAGGCAGAAGCAGCTAAATTGGTGCCCATGGGGTTCACCACAGCTACAGAGTTCCACCAGAAACGCTCTGAGATCATTCAGTTGACAACAGGTTCAAAAGAACTTGACAGACTGCTAGGTGGAGGTATTGAGACAGGGTCCATCACAGAAATATTTGGTGAATTTAGAACTGGGAAAAGTCAGCTATGTCACACTTTGGCTGTTACTTGTCAGGTTAGTACCTTCCTAGTTATAATTAACTACCAAATTACGTACTTTAAATGCCATGTTGTTGTGTTATTTATATTATGTGCTGAATGTGTGATTAATTGAAATATTTTTATTATTGATTGGCTAGTACACCATTGAAATACTTTGCCTGAGTTAGAAATTGAGTTCTATCATAATGTCTCAGTGAACTTAAAGCTCACAATCTCCCATTCCTCAATTATCCTACTCTATAGTTGTTGTTGTTGTTGTTGTTTTTTTTTTTTTTTTTTTTTTTTTTTTTTTTTTTTTTTTTTTTTTTTTTTTTTGCTTGCCATATTGTGTTATTGTGCTGTACACCAATCCCAGTCCCAGTCAAGACATTGTCTTATCAACAGGTAAGGACTTTCCAATTAGTGGAAAAGCATACACGGGTCGGCCACGGCCTAAGTACACAGCCCGGCATTCGCCATGCTATATTGATTTGATCAAATATATTATATATTTTTATTATTATTTTATTTATTAAACACCAAGGTGTACTTAGGCCTATACATATATATTTACATTGCACTCTATACATCTACATTTTGGCATATTGACTTAATGATAGGGTCCGAGATGGACAATGAAGTAAGTGGTACCTAGTACATAGGCCACCACATAACAAACATACACATTTATCATTACACTCGTGATATTCTTTAATCTGACATATTACATGACATATTACATTTTATTAGTACTAAATATAATTGTTGTATGATGCAATGCAATAAAGTCATGATTTTCTAAAAAATGACCGTGAAATGATATTAACAGGTTTACCATTACATTGCCACTGTTGACGACCTGCTGCAGACCAGACTGTATTACTGATTTGTTTCACATCATTAGGAATGTAATTTTTGTGATATTATTATATTGCTTATTTTATAAGCAAATGTTTTGAACTGAAGTAATTTATTTGTTACTGTACTGCCTTGATTGTAATAAATTTGTGTTCTGTACAGCTACCAATAGACCAGAATGGAGGTGAAGGTAAATGCCTGTACGTTGACACAGAAGGTACATTCAGACCTGAACGGCTGCTGGCTGTGGCTGAACGCTATAAGCTCTCTGGCAACGAGGTGCTTGACAATGTGGCTTATGCTCGAGCATACAATACTGACCATCAGACTCAGCTGCTAATCCAGGCCTCAGCTATGATGGCAGAGTCAAGGTAACAAGCACTGTTTTCATCAATAAGTATTAACACAAATAAATTTTAATTATAATTAATTTTTCTAAGTAGAAATAATTGTATTTTTATTTTTTATTTTTTTATTTTTTATTTAACTCATTATAGAATACAGTATTATACAGTTTTGAGGTCATTATATATTATTCCGCTTCAGAGAGCTATTCGCTCGTGTCGAAGCAATATCATAGTTAGAAATTATAAAAAAAAGATAAGAAAGATTAGGTGATTGTCTTTTCACACATTTGGATAAAAAATAGTTATTATCCATTTGAATAGTAGTAATAGTAGTGAATAGTAGTAAATGCTTTTTTTTTTTTTTTTTTTTTTTTTTTTATATTAGCATATTTATTACTGTTTTTTGAAAACATAGTTTTTTAATAAATTTTTAAAGGTTATATAATTATTAATTTTTATTTGATCTGGTAGATCATTGTATAAATGAATACCTTTGGTTAAGATTGCCATTCGTCCCATATTAGTTCGTTGGAAATCAATGTGAATATCTTTAGCTTGTCTTGTGTAATACTTATGTATTTCATTATTATTTACAATTTCAAAATAATTTTTTATTAAGTTATAAATTATCCTATATATTAAAGTGCTTAGTGCCACAATGTTCATGTTATATTTAGTTTATTGGTTTCATTATATAAATCAATTGTATTTTTCCTGTGTGGAAAATTATATACTATTTTGAGAGCCTTATTTTGCATTCTTTTAATGCGAATAAGTTCATTTTCATATGCATTACCCCAAATTCCTACAAGATAATTTAGATGAGTGTATAAATGCATTGTATATATGATTTTTTACAATTTGAGGTACAAAATTCTTAATCCTCCACAACATACCAATAATTGGAGCAATTTTCATTTTAATATTTGCAATATGTTTACTGAATTTCAATTTTGAGTCAATTATCAAACCCAAATATTTATATTCCTTGGACAAGATCTATATTACTGTATGTAATCTTCTGATCAATAAACTTATTTATTTATTTATTTATTTATTTATTTATTCATACACTTTTTCAAGATAGATATTATTTACTTTAGGAGAAGGATATAATTTTTGATCCTCAGATCTGGTTATTATCATATATTTAGTTTTATCAACATTCATGGTCAAGAAGTTTGCATTAAGCCATTGCTTCAGTAAGTTTAGATCAAATTCTATATCTTGAATTATTGAGTTTTCATCATTATTTTCATATATCAAACATATATCATCAGCATATATTACTAATTTTCCTTTTAGTTAGGAAAAGGAAAGCTACCATCGCGGTATGGACAAACATGTGACTTTAAAATTTGATAGGGAGAAACCAAATGAGAGTTGGCGCCAGGCAGCAGCGTCAACTGAAAATCTCAAATGGTGATAGTGGTTTAAAAAATATATATATCATGCCATATATTGTCTCAAGCCGTTATGCACGGCCCTATGCACGCTAGGCGTGCAAGGCTATGAGCACTTTTATGCATGTATAATTAATTAGGAGCTAAAGGAATTTTAGTAGGAGGCGGGGGGTTGCAAGCACAGCAACATATTACATAACAATAAATATAACTAATAGTTACAAACGTTTCGCCTTCCCACAGGCTCATCAGTGTAACGGGAAGAGTAACACAGTCACGCTAGAGATGATGCTCACACCACATCTGCTAGCAGACTGTGCAGTGGTCTGCGAATTTACTGAGATTTTATACCCAGTGGTCCCGCAACCTCACGCGCCGATTGGTTAATAAATCGGCGCGTGAAAATTCGAACGTATTTTAAACCACATACTTACTGTTAAATACATATTGCTCTGCTTTTAAGGCGAAATAAAACCACTATCGCCATTTGAGATTTTCAGTTGACGCTGCTGCCTGGCGCCAACTCTCATTTGGTTTCTCCCTATCAAATTTTAAAGTCACATGTTTGTCTAAATAGAAATAAAGTTGATAAAAGAACAGGAGAAAACCAGCAAGGGCCTTACCATAGTTTGGTGAAAATCTTTTTAGCACAGTGGTAAAATAATAATAACTAATCCATATTGGATAACTTTTGGCACTAAATTATAGAGAAACAGAGTGTTTAGTTTGGCTTAGTGAGTCCGTACAGACTTGGAGAGAAACTATGAATGATTGATCATCATAGTTTCAGAGTCTGTAAAGACTAATGAAGGCAAACAACCCTTCTTTCTCTTGGATAACTGAAAGCTATCCACTATGTTTTATTTTTTTGTTTTTTTTTAACACTGCAAGCTTAAATGTTATTATTTTTTTTATCGTTTTATTTTATATGTGGTCCAAAACTAACTTGCACTCTTGCATATAATACTACATAAGTTAATCACGTGTCACTTTTTTTATTTTTTTATTTTTAATAATAACGGAACAGTAGTAATAAATATGAATATCATATTACTCCATTTTTATATACAGTATCTCTATAACATTTCTGTTGGTTTTATTTTAATTGTTAATTGTTGTATTGTAGGTACGCCTTACTGATTGTGGACAGTGCTACTGCTCTGTATCGTACAGATTACTCTGGTCGTGGGGAGCTCTCTGCCAGACAGATGCACCTTGCTCGCTTCTTACGCATGTTGCTACGCCTTGCTGACGAGGTAAGCATGCCATATTAGTAGTAATGTTGGATACCGTACTAATGATCTCTTATACATTGTTTTGAATAAGAGCACAGTTGATCACAAATCATAAACTGGTCATTGAGTTAGAGATAATTATTGATACCATAGTTACAGATTTTGAATACAGAAAACTCAATGAAAATTTAACAGCTAGTGTGTTATATTTTTATTTATATTTATATTTCATTTATTAAACACCAATAGTGTACTTATACATATATATTTACATTTCATTCTACAAGTCTACATTTTTTTTTTTTTTTTTATTTTTTTTTTTTGCATATTGACTTAATGATTTGGTCCGAGATGGACACTGAAGTAAGTGGTACCTAGTATTTTTATTTATGTACCCCACCATTTAAGTAATTTATTAATCTCCTTCATTCCTAGGAGCATGTTTGGTATTTTGTTTCATATTAGAAGCAATATAAATTTACGAACGTTTCACCACTAAAAGTTATGAATTTTGTTCCAAATTAATCCACATAAGTTGGCTGCATATTTACGTTTACTTTTGTTTCAGTTTGGGGTTGCCGTGGTGATTACCAATCAGGTGGTTGCTCAGGTGGATGGTGCTGCCCTCTTCTCTGCAGATCCTAAGAAACCGATTGGCGGTAACATCATGGCACATGCCTCCACAACCAGGTAACATTGCTGGCTATATGCCAATATGTCTCTTTTAATTTTAAACACATTAAGTATTTTTACCTACACAAAGTGTTATTTTAAAATGTGACATAATTAATGCCCACATTCACACTATGAGACAGACAACCATGTGACTTTGCTTAATTCAATAGCAAGCTTTTCATGTCAAAATTTATGTTTTGTATAAGTTAGTATATTCTTTCACTTTCATTTTAATAAAAAGTATGTTAGGCATAAAAATAGTAAAATGTTCCAAAGAGTTTCAAAGTAGAACAAGTAATTAGAACACTTTTTTTTTAATGTATTCAATTTAAATGTGTGATGATATTTAAAAATAATGACAGTAACTTTTTCCTTACTTGTTGGTGTGAATTTTATTTTTTATAGTAATATACTGTATTGGAAATCGTGCATTGACACAAGTTAAAAATAATAATAATGAAATTGATCTTGTTGCGAAAAAAAGGCCTATCTCGTTTTTTGTCAGTGGAAGCAAAAGGCCTATCTCGTTTTTTGTCAGTGGAAGCAAAAGGTCTATCTCGAGCGCCATCTACATAACGTTCGGGAACGAGATAGGCCTTTTGCTTCCACTGACAAAATAAGAAATAGGCCTTTTGCTTCCACTGACAAAAAACGAGATAGGCCTTTTTTTCGCAACAAGATCAAAATGTAGAGTTTGTTTAACAACTAATCGCAGACGTGATCGAGGGATTTTTTTTTTTTTTTTTTTTTTTTTAAACTTGTATATTTTTAAAGTTTTTAGCATTAGTTTTTATTGCTTTCAATAGCATAGTGTACCAAATTTCAAATTGATTTTTCCATCGGCTATGTGATGTGGGAAAAAATTACATTGGAGATATTTATTTTTTTATTTATTAAACACCAAGGTGTACTTTAATAACTAGGTTAAATTATTATCTCAAGTATGTTGGAAAAAAATAATAATAAAAAAAACTTTAAGAAAATAGCCAAAAACAAGTTTAAAACTATGCTGCCCAGTGCATGCTATGCTGCCCTCTTTTTTTTTTTTTTTTTTTTTTTTTTTTTTTTTTTTTAATGTAGGCCTATTCTATTTGTATCTTATGTAATTTTAATTTATCAAAAAACTGGAAGAAAAGTAATTAAATAGATCATTTCACATGTAATACATGTAATGTAGAAAGGTGCATTTGTTTACATTAAATTGAATTAGCTTTTTCAAAATTGAGTATAAAATAAAAAATGTGTATTTTTATTTTTTACATGTTTGTGAAATTAAGCTTAACATTTCAATTGTTATTGTATTTTTGAGTCCTTTTTTATTATTATTTTTGTATTTTTACTATTTAATTTTAACCTAAAATATTAATTTTCAGATTGTACTTAAGAAAAGGAAGAGGTGAGACAAGAATTTGTAAAATTTACGACTCTCCCTGCCTTCCTGAATCTGAAGCTACCTTTGCAATCAATGCTGATGGAATTGGGGATGCCAAAGACTGAATATAATGTGTAAATATTACAAGACTCTTGCATTTCTTTTACTTTATGCATGTAAACACTTAACATTGTGCAAACAGTTAAACAAATGTATAAAAAAACTAAACTTTCTATTTTTTTCCTTAAGTATTTTGATGCTTCCGCGTCAAAGTAGAGTATCTGCACATTCCACCAGCGTGGCGAGTGGAGCATCTGCACTTTCCACCGTGGAGTATCTGCAATGTTAAGTACATGGCCGCTAGTCTACGCACCGTGCAGATGCTCCATTCGCCGCGCTGGTGGAAAGTGCAGATACTCGATTTTGACGCGGAAGCATCGATTTGTATTAATTTTATTATGCAAATTAATAATAATTATAATTTTTATATATAAATTTTTATTCTTTTGTTTTCATAAAAGTTATATTAGATGTTCAGTTAAGTTGCAATAATGTTCAACTCTGAGAAAGACAGTTTCAATGCACTACTTTTAATAAAATTAAAACTTACAATAAGCAGGCTACAGCCTACATTTTGTTTATGTTTACTTTCCTAGTGTCTATTTTTAATATCATGAGTCTCATTCTATCTCTCTTTACTCTAACTTGACTCTTGCACATTTTTGTATTAGTATACGACTGCCTGAGTAGAGTTAAAAGGTTATGTTATTTTGCAGTCACAATTTTCTAAAACATTATAATTGCGAGCACAAATTTTAAAGTCATAAAAGTGCAAGTTTATTCTGCTTTTGTATAATACATTCCCATTTTACTTTCTATCTCATTTTTATAATTCACTTGTATGAACTGTAACTTTTCCAGTATAAATCAAGTTACTAGATTTAAGTTGTAACCCTTAAACTAATGCAGCCCTTCATTATATTTAATTTGTTAAAATAATATTTTTAAATCATATAGTTTAATTCGCCTATAATATTCTCTGGAATTAAACTGGAATTTGATGTAAAATTTGTTTCGATATGGAGCAATTATAAAATTAATAAATTTATGTATCATATCCTAAGATTTATATGATTTTCCAAACATGAAACAAGTATTAAAAATCTTATTAGTTCCATTTCATAAATTTTTAGTTAAGATATGTAGGTTAGGAGTATGTGGATACGACATAATTAAATAAGGCAAATTGCCAAGTCATTGATGCCTCTCTGCCTTTCTCACCCATAAATGTTTGGCATGGTCTTTCCTTCAGCATTACCAATGTAAATATTTTATAGTGACATAGCATTATTCAAACTTGAAAGTGCCTTAACTAATTAACATTGGGCCTATGTAAATATTTTTGTATGTATGCCAAATAGGCAAAAATAAAATGGTCTTAACATTAAATAATTGGGATTTTTTTTATTATTTTACCAACAATGCTAATTTAAAGTGTGATATCTATATTGAAATACACAGGAGTATTGATAAGGCTGTTAAGTAATCTTTTAATTCTCTGTGTAATCTTAATTACTCTTATATAATTATTTTTAAACTTTTTAGGAACTTTCTAGACTTTTATGTTTTTCTTAATTAGGTCTTAAACACCTCTTACACTGTTTTCAATGTCTTAACGTAATTATGTTATTTTTCATCCTTGAAAAAGTCAATGTTATTACGTTATACTGCAATATATTGTAGCAAAATATTTGTTTTCCAATTTCACCCAGGGTTATTTTGAGGAAATGACGACTCGATTTTTGTATTAAAAACTCCCGCCCACATCCCTTTTCTGTTTCCTCATTCGTCAGAATTGGTCAGCTGACCTAGTGACGTCATAAAATGACGTAAAAGAGTAAAGATGGCATCCAGTATCAGACGTTCGAAAATTTGTTCTTCGAAAATTTCTACAATTTTCTTTGATTTGGATAATACTTTAATCCAAACTAAGAAGGGTGATAAACTAGCCTGTGATAAGGTAATGTATATAATTTTTACACTTTTTTACTGCCCCAATTTCTTGCAAAATTGAAATGAATGACAGACAATCCCAGCTGATGACATACGGCCTTGGATTAGCGGGACATTTTGGTAATTTTCCCATCACGCACTGCGTCACTCTGTGCTCTGCAGGATTTTATCGTGGTGTGCTTCTTTTTTAGTTTTTTTAACATCTCGTGCGTTCGTTTTGTGAGATGCTAGTTGGTGGTAGAATAACTAAAAATAGACTATAAAACTACAGGCTATTGAACTCATGTAGCAGAGAAACTTTACCCACAACGAGATACCGAATTTAGACTTAGAAGCTCCTGACTGGTCCGTAAAATTAACTTGCAACGCTGAGGGGGAAACAGTTTACTTTAGTTTTGCTTCTAACTCGACGTTGTTAAAACGTACATACGGACGTCCCTGACTTTTCTTATATTGCAGTGAAACTAATGTGGATTGAACTTTGCATTTGTTGACCGTGTATTATACATAATTATCATTTGGCCGTGGAAACAAAATCCATACACAGACGTATTAGTGACGTTTTATGTTTATTGATTTTTCCTAATCAGCCAGAGGTCAAGGAATAAGTGAAAGTTACTGTAAAAGCGAAAGTAAAAACAAGTTTTGAATTTATGTCATGACATTTGTAGTATAATTGTAATTTGAACAGACAGACAGACAGTTAAAAAAAAAAAAAAAATTGAACACGATGGCCGGAAAAGTACCAGATGCTATTAAAAAGTGTGTTGCTATTCTTAAAGGAGCAAAAAATGATTCAGAAAAATTTGCAGGACTTTTTATGGTCACCAAAATGGTTAAAGGAGGTGATTGTAGTACTGAAAGTAAAAGATTAATATTTGAAGCCATTAGTTTTAAATTTTTGAAGAAATTACTCCTTACTTCTGATGCCCTTGATGATTGCCCACCTCAAGTTTATAAATCAGTTGCTCTGTCCATACTGAATTGCTTTTGCAATGATGCAGAGATTGCAAGTCATCCTGGCATGATTGCTAATGTCCCAGTATTACTGGAAATTGTCAAAGATGCAGATGAAGATGATGAGGATAACTTAATGGTTATCTCCGAGACTTACGAATGTCTCAAACATATTGCAGGTCATGAAGCAGGTCTCAAAGCTTTACATGATTTGAAAGCAATCAATGAGCTATCACAAATCTATGCTGGACAAAGTTTTCAGTGTGATGAAGCTCTCAATATTGTCGTTCTGCTAGTCAATCACTTTGGGTCATCTGCATGGGGAGATAATGTAACTGCATTTAATGCTTTATTAAATAAAATTGCATCAGATTTTGAAACTGATCATAGTGAGAGAAAATTTGAATTAGCAGATATATTACATTCATTATTATTCAACAGTAAACGTGATTATGTTATTGAAACTTCAAAGGAACAAAGCTGGCCTGGTAGTGTGTATAAAGCATTAACTGATATCCTGACAAGCAAGATTGGTAAGAATCAACGTGATCCATCTCTAAAGTTAGCTTCATTAGCTGTGGAGTTACTAGGAATTGAGTGGTGTATCCAAGATGAAGAAAATCCAAAGAAAATCTTCCTTCTTCTTGTACAGCTGAGTTCTATTGAAGTTAGAATGCAGGTTGAAGATCGTAGCTTCCAGCAAGTAATGAATAATGCTGGTCTTGTAACTGCATGCTTCAATTTAATGGAAATTGCCATCACTTACGTTGCAACCACCTCCACTTTGGAATTTGAACAAAAAGAAAAGCAAACTCTTTACACTGGACTGAAAGGAGCATTTTCTGCTGTTATAGGACTTCTTGGTAAAATTCAAAAGAGCACACTTAAAAATAAATTGACACCAGTAGAGAAAGTTTTCATGTGTGCTATGGTTCGAGTCCTTGCAGCGTGGTTAGCACAAGAAACTTCAGCTCTGCGAAATGCAGTCTATACCTTGTTACCTTTTATCTTGGAAATCTGTAACGAGACTTTCCATGCAAGTAGAGCCAGAAAAATTGCAGAGAAGATGAAGGGTGCGGAGGCTGATCAAGGAGGCTCAAGTAATCCAGATCATCTGATTGGCCAAGTAGATGTTTTACGATTGATGTTACCTGCCATGTGTCATCTTACAGTGGAAGATCCTGCTCGTCAAGCCATGCTGAAATTACATGAGGAAGAAATCTTGTTCGAGTGTCTTCAGTTCTACTGGACCATCGTACATCAAGAGAAACCTGTAGTTCCTCGTTCAGAAAGACTCAAAGTTAGAGTAGAACCAGAATTGACACCAGCTATGTTAGAAGAAATGGCTGATGCAAGAACAGCAATGATATCATTATGTAATATTTTTATGAATATTACTGTTCTTGAAGCAAAAATGGTAGAAGATAGTCCATTATTTGCACAATTACTTAAGTTCTTATTTAATAAATTACCAGAATTAAAAAATATACCTGAAAATTTAGTACTCCATGGTAATCTTGCTGTACTTGGATTATTATTACTAAAACAACAATCCAAGAAAGTAAACAAGAATGATTACACCATCTGTCGTTATATTCAAGCTACAATTCGCTTCCTTTGGGATGCCTATGTTGTAGATGAGATTGGAGAGAGTGGTTCAGGTCCACTGGTAGTCTCTACTCCTTACAAACGATACTGGATTGAGTTGATGGAGCTATGGTTCCTTGGTATGCAGACCATGAGTGCTGTGTTAACCCAAGTGCCTTGGGTCTCTGAGTTTGCAATTGAAAGTGGATGGGCGGAGGGAATGTTGGACTCTCTAAGACGTGTTCGTACTGGATCTTTACCTGCAAACACACGTTCAGCTTATGAAGATTTCTTGTGTCATCTTGTGGATGCCAATAATAGTGTAGCTACACTTCTTAAAGAACATGATGCATTACAAGTTTGCAGAAATCATCGTTTCATGGAGTTGGGAAAACGTCTATTTGGAGATTAAAAATTAGGAGTGTTAAAATATTGTGATTATATTTACTTGCATTTCTGCAATTACATCACCACAATTGCCTTTATTAATCAAGGTCTTACCATGAAAATATTAATATTTTTTAAATGTACTAATAAGTGATTCCAGAAAAAGAAATGCCTTTCTTGGATAAATTAATTCGTGTTTTTAAATTAAAAAAAAAAAAGTGTATTAACTAATTAATTTATTAAAACAAAATAACATTAGTAATAAAAGTTGAACTAATGATACATCTACAATATTAAACACTAGCTTTTCTATATTAATGTTGAACTCATTGCTGAATATATACTGTATATTATACTGAACAAGCAAAATTTATCACTTATATTCTTATGTATTCTGCTTGGATTAACTTGAGTAAATCTTTTTAATTTTAAATCTTTTTAATTTAATCCATATCAAAGAATTATGACAAATTTAGTGTGTTCATTTTAATAAGCAATGAAATATAATCTTTTCCATGTTGAATAATGTTGTTAATAGATATTGTCCTTAAAAGTAGATACGTTACAATAAAATGTTTAAATTGTAAATTTAAAAAGGGGGAATGAGGCATCTATTTTAAAAGTAATAATTTATTTTTTAATTACAAAAATAAAAATAAAGTTTGTACTTTTGTATGCAACTAGATTAACAACTTTGGCTTCATTTTGTGTGTCTAGTCGTTCGTAGCTAGGTAATACCATTATAATGTTCTGAATTCAAATAAATCATGGCTGTTAAGTCATTTGTTTTATAAAGGCAAAAATTAATTGGTTTACAAGTGCTGTATGTCATTAGCTGTATAAACGTATAAATTTTATAATTTTGTACCAATATTATATATATTAAAAAAAAAAAACTTATTTAGAACTGGTATATTATCATAGACATCATCAACTTAGTTATTTTTTTTAATACAATAATAATTTTAAAAAATAGTCGTTGTTTTATGTATATTGTAGTACAATTTAATTTTTTGTTGTGTTTCTATGAGTTAAGAAATAATAAAATTGAATGCTAAAATTATTTTACAGAGAAGACATTGACTATAGAAATTCAGGGGCAGTAAATACAGTGTTTTATTTCAAGTTCAGGCATATAAGGTTTCCTGAAATAAATTGAATTAAGTTGTTTTGTTGAAGAGGCTTCTTGAGTGTCTTATGTCAATTCTAAATTTATTGACTTATTTTTATGATTAATTTCCTTGTTAATATTGCACACAGTAATGTAACAAACGTATTTGTTATGTTAAATTTGATATTTACAAATAAGCAAATTAGCAAGGGCCTTACTACAGTGAAGAGAGTTCCGTAGCCCATAGTTCAATGAGAATCTTGCTAGCACAGAGATATAGGGCTAATCGGCAATTTGGACTTCTGCAATCTTGTGCGGGTGCATCTGTAATCTCCACCGTGGCTTCTAATGGCACATCTGTGCACGCTAAAGGTATGAATGTTTCAAGAGTGGGGAGAGCGGAGATTGCAGATGTGCCAAAAATGCACCCGCGGAGATTGCAGAAGTACCTAATTGCCACTTAGCCCTTGATATATTTAACAAAAAGAAAGAAAAGAAAAAGAAAAAAAAAGTAACACACATATTGGATAGCTTCTGGCACTTAACTCTAAGAGAAACGCCAGTCTATAATTCCTTATAGACTCGGAAAGAAACCAATTTATTCATTACATTTTCAAAAAAAAAAAAAAAAAAAACTGAAGTGTATTATTGAAACTTATAGCACTACATGAACATAAATTAGTTACCTTTAATAATACCCTTTAATAATAAGCTTTTAATAATTCCAAGTATTTAGCATGATTCATTAGCATCAAATGATTTATCAAAGGAAAGAATAGAAAACCAACAAGCACCTTACCATGCTGAAGTCGATAGCTAGGTTGGCACAGTTGATACAAATATTTACATTGACTAGGACATTTTGAGGCATATTTGTGTCAACTATGCCATCAATATCTTCAATTTGCTACAGTTTTCATCATGGTAAGGCGCTTCTTGTTATTCCTATTCTTCCCTTTGATAATATTTTCAAACCATTTTATTTTTTCTTATTTAATATTAGTAGCATAATTTTTTTATGCAAAATAGTAATTTGGAATAATTAATTTATTTTTGTCTACATTTTTCTTTCTTTCTAAATTTCATTACTTGTGTGTTGATAAAAATATAATGTTATTAGTAGCTACTGTAAGAAATAAAATATACATACACTTGTATAACAAAAAAGGTACACAACAAATGCAAACAGTTTTATAAACTGACTCCTCTGCACTAATATCAAGGTACATAACAAGCCAATGTTGGTTATCATTGTTGACTACAATGTAAACTACTGATTGTTGCAGCTTGTCACCATCATGTGGGAGCAGCACAACGTCCCTCATGACCATGCACATGAAGCAGCCCGTAACTTCCTACATAACTTCAGACTCTGCCCTGATAATGAAAAGTCTCACTTGGATGAATGGCGTCACCTGCTGTGGTCAGAAGCTTTGGGAGACGAGTTTAATCATTTAGCAGGTGAGAGATGGAGTAGTTGGTCTGCAGCAGGCAACAGCACCACCATTACTAGTGAAATCAAACACAATCACCCACCTCATTTGTACTGAAACAAAATAACAGTAATATAAAATACTCCATCACATATTGAAAGTTTTTATGTTTTCTGGTTTATTATGTTTCATTATAAATTAGGTTTATAGAAATTTTACTGATCTAATAATTTAATTTATGAAAAAATAAGAAAGTGAATTATTTAAAATTAATGAAAAGAGAATTATTGATTTTGGTGAATGTGTAAGTCTGGGTTTGGGTTATTAGTCCTTGATTTTGTGTGCCAAAATTTGTAATTTTCTTTTTGTTTTTAAAATAATTCCTTTATTCAAATAATATAATTAAATATAAGAACTAAAATGAAAACTATATGTCATTATTATAATAAAAAGTCAAAACATAAAAAAAAGTCTTGTGTGATTATTTCATTATATCAGTTGTTTCTCAAAATCAGAAAAAAAAAGCACTCACCATTAAATACAATAGATAAAAAAATGTATACACACAATAAATAATTAAATCATTAAAGTAGTTAGTTAAGTTCCAAGTAATGGAATGTTTAGTGTTCCAGTCAACCTATCTCCGCACACGTGCACGCCACTGGTTAGCCGCGCGTGCCTTCTTCAAGGAATGTAACTGTCATAGACACTGTCTCTTGTACACGACGTACGTGCGTGTGTGTATGTCAAACAAACAAAAAAATACAGGGGGTATATGTGCTTAAGTGTATACCCATACATAAGACAGGGTACCACAGTACTTTTGTTTTGGTAAACAAAAGTAATTAGTTTTTTTTTTTTTTTTTTTTTTTTTCAAGTGTTGATAAAAAACAATACGGGGATTGTGAGTGTAAACTTGTGAAGATTTAAATAATTTATCTGTTTTTTTCAGTGATTCGCTGTAATTTTTACACTATTTTGTGTATGTATCTAGGGTGGTAAATATATATATATAACAAAAAAGCATATGTTATAGGTATGTGATAATAAACTAACATAAAAATTATATTTTCAGATTTATGTACAAGTATGTATCTCATCTTTGTTTCTTATTTATTTTATATATGTATTTGTAATTACAGGTTACTAAAAATATTGTTTTTTTCATCACTTTTTTTTTTTATTAATTACGTATGTTTTTGCTCAAATTTTTATTAACAATATTTTTGGTAGCATGTATAATTTAAGGTTTCTGTTTAGAGTTGGTATAAGTTTTTTTATATATAAATTTTAAAGTTATTTATAAGTTAAACAAGGACTAAATTATAATAAAAAAAAAGTGTTTATTTGTTATAGGAAAAAAGCAAGTTCTTAAATTATAAAGATGTTTTAAACATCTAAATACTACTAAACATGACTTATAAAATCACAGTTATACTAATAGTAATTTAAAAGCTTGCTTATATAAGATGTAATTTCCCTCCCTATACTTGCATGCCTCAACAAAGTGCAATTCAGCCTCAAACTCTGGCTGATCTCCCAAGGGGTATTTTGTGTTGACACAGGTACGGTGTACCAGCAATGGCTACAACTGCGTTACCACTACCTGGCTCTTACACCTGAGGTACAGGGATTATTATGCAGCCTTCGACGTCTCAGATATCGACTTGGTCTCATAACTAATGGTCCATCCCGAGCACAGTGGGAGAAAGTACGACTTCTCAAGTTGGAACGTTTCTTTGATGTCATCTTGGTATCTGGTGACCTTCCATGGGAAAAACCTCATGCCAATATCTTCTTAGAAGCATGTCGTTTTCTACGTATTGAACCTAGATCATCGCTGATGGTTGGAGATAAGCTGGAGACAGATATTCTTGGAGGCAAGATTTTGGGAGGTACAGTTTGGGTTAAACCTTCAGAAATAACAACATGTGACTTGCAGCATATGAAGCCTGATCACACATTGATGGATGTCACTGAGTTGGCAAGGCTGCTCAATCTAGCACCATCACCACCAGATCTAGAGGATTGCAACAGCAATGCTAGTGATGGCAGCTGAGTTTGCCTTCTCATCTACGTTGCTTGTCATGTTCTGTTAATTGAAGAGTCTAGTGCAAAAAGGAATTAAGTCCATATTAGACTAGATTCCTTATTGTACTAAATGCTTCAATTGTACCATTGTAAACAGAACAACACAAGCAAATCTACATTTTTTTTAACTCTTAATTTTTGTTTATTCATATCTTTAATTGGAAAGTTATCATTGTTTTTTTTATTATTATTATTATTATTATTTGTTTCCTCTTTATCATTAATTTTTTGGATATTTATTTTTAGTTATTTAGTTTTAACCAAAAAGTCATGAACAAAACCTTTTTTTATTTAAATTTTATTTTACTAGATGCTTTCTTTTCTTTAATTCTTATTTTTTCAAATGACAAAAATTTATGGTACATTCCAGCATTACTTCTTTTTAATTTTTATTTGAATTATTTTTATCACAATTACTAATTATTTATATAATTAATGATTATCATCAATTTTGAAGCCAGAGCAATATTTTAAAGTGCCATACTTTTCATATAATAAAATTAAATTTGTTTAACGGACATGACCCCCATTGCTGTAATATTTGCCATAAAAAAGTAATTATGCTAGAAATATTACAAAGTACAATAATTTTCAAAATCTTTTTTATCTTCCCTATTAAAGCTTTATTAACATATCGAGGGCCACACGGCATTTCGGTATTACTGCAATCTCCGCAGTTGCAATTTTGGCCAATCTGTATTCTCCGCGCTCCCCTCTTTTGAAACATCATTATACGCTGAACCTGCACAGGTGTGCCATTAGTAGGCGCGTGGTGAAGATTTCATATGTACCAAAATTGCACCCGCGGAGATTGCAGTAGTACCAAAATGCCGCGTAGGTAGCCCTCGATATTTAACTTATGCTTCCATATTTTTTACTCTTTGCACATTACTATCATAAGGTATTTTTTTAAAAAGATATCCTTGACATGAATGAAAGACATTGTTTTTTTGTGCTAAGTTTGCACAATATTCCTGCACAATGTTCCTTATTTTAAATAATAATAATAAAAATACTAGTATTTCAATTTCTTTGATGTAATTATCAGCATAGCAGACATTGAGATTTTAAAGATAGAAGTCTATATTTATAATTTTATTAAAGAATTTTAAAAAATTTTAAATTGTAAATTTAATTTTTTTTTTAATTATTATTTTTAATGTGGAAAATTTTCAACGTTTCCATTGAGATAGTTGCATGGAAAAACATGCTATGTTCTGTGAGGTAATGATATCTTTCTTTATCACTAGCAAATGATAGATTTTTGGCTTTTGAAGAGATATCTTTTGCCTTTGCTGGAGACAGATATCATTACAAATTAGAAATAGAGTATTTCATGCAGCTATAATTGACATTTACTTTTGTTCTCAACATAATAACACATCAGAATAAATTATGCAATAGAGTGTTATTTCAATAAAATATAAAGCTATAAATCTTACTTGTGATTATATTTGTGATGCAAAAGGCAGCATAATTAGTAAGATTTTTTTTTTTTTTTTTTTTTTTAGAAATTTTATTTATTTTATTTTATATATATTTTAATTGGTTTAATATCTGGGCATAGTGGGTAGTTTAGTTATAAATAAAATCAACAAATATATTCATCATACTTAAATACTTTCTCCAATTTTAGTTCAAAAGTTCCTAACTTTTGTTGTTATTTACTTATAAAAAAAATATATGTTACCTTTAAACAAAAACAAGTCAGAATTTCCTGTTGTTTTAAATAATAGAGTAATAATTTTTTCCCTTTTGTGCAATCATCTCATTTTAGTTTTGATTTACGTTGCCATTTTTATATACATATTAAATCTACCTATTGTAGTTGCCAGTTAATTGCTTTTCAAATTAATATAAATGTGTAGTTACTCAGCAAACATGACATTGCTGGCTGAATGTTGGCACGACATCAGTAAATAAGTATATCCATCGTTCATCAAGCATTCGATCCAATGTTGGCTGGACATTTGGCAATGGGTCACCTGCCAGCATTGGATGAATGCTGGCTAGATGATGGCTGATTGCCAGACACAACAAACTTTTAATGGTAAAATTAATTTATTTTAATCTTATTACATCACATAATTAACAATTTAACATTTTTCATTATTAAGAAAAGTGTTTGCATCCTGGTCTCAAACCTAGATCCTGCGGAATGATATTATTATGTCTTAACCACTGCACTACACTTAACATTTAAATAATATGTGAGAATGGATTATTTGTACTTTTACTGTTAAAAACCTAATAATTATATTATATTAAAAAAAAAAAAAAAAAAAGGATTGATGGCTGAATGTTGGTATGCCAACATTTGACCACAATTGCATTTTTTTTTTTTTTTTTTTAACTTTCTGGCAAAATGATGCTTTACCAGCATTCAGCTGGCATTATGGCATTGAACCAGCATTCTGCTGGCACCATGTTTGCTGGGCAATATATTTTTTTCTTAATAATGCATTTTAATGTTCCTGGAAAATACCAAAGGTCTTTACCTTGTTTCAGTAAACTTGCAATTTTTTTTTACAGCTATTAGAATTACCCTCCAACGTTGAAATAATAATCTTTTAGAATTTCTATACTATAATTCTTCAATGCCCCAAGTATATTTTTTTTCTTATTGGGCAATGATACACATAAATTAAATGCACATATTATCTTAATATATAACAGTATTTTTAATTTTTGCTTCATATAATTATGAAAGTGAATTGATTTCATGGCAAGATACATTTGTGGTTTGATGTATGTTTTTATATAGTAGGGATAAAATGAAAATTGTTGAAAATTGTGGCAAACTTCTGCATCATTGTTTGTTTGTTTGTTTATATTTTATTTATTTTTTTTTTTTTTACAATTTATCATAATATTAAAAAAATTATTGGTAAACAGTAACAATTCTTCACTTTATACTTTTTTATACTTAAAAAATTAGAAATTAAAATATTTTTTGGTTCTTATTTATTTTTTAATAAGTTTTTCTAATTTTTGACGAAATAGCAACACTGCAAATACAAGAAAATTCTGAAGTATTTTAAGTGTACTTAAATATTTCTTAAGTTTTCTTTTTGCTTAAAGAGAATTTATACATCAAACCACTTTTGTATATTTTTATTATAGATGTACGAGTGCACAACAGCTATGTTCAAAATGAACACCTCATAATGCAGAAACTAATTTTAAATAAATTTATATTGTACAAAATTGTAAATAAAATTATATTCTTGTAAAATTGTAATTATCATAAAGCTTTAATAGTATAATTTTTCTGAATTTATTTTTTTGACTTTCATTGATTAATAAAATAATAAAATTCTTGATTACATACACTAAATTTCTGTAAATAGCTTTGTCGAGGTTGTTTAATGAACAAGTTGTTGTACGAACATGACGTTGAATTTGATACAAAAGGTAGCAACAAAATGTTTGTATATAATACTTTTTTTTATGTTATATTATTATATAAATTGGCAAATGGCTGGTCCAGATGTCGAGTAATGATACTGTGGAAATTCCATGCAATTTTGAATAAGAAATTATTTATAAAGTATGCCAATATTTGGCTCTACTAATTCTTAGCTCTTTACCTGCTAATTAATTATAATATAAACAGGTTGACTGAGTGAGAGTATAAATAATGGTAACAATGCATGGAATTTATGTATAAAAAAAATGATAAAATAATATATATTTTTAATAAATATTAAAAATGAGTAAATATGAAAATAAGTGTAAAAAAACAAATAATAAAAATTAAATGTTGTGATGATGGTTGCTATAATGTGAAAGCAGTTTATTTTATTTGCTTGAAGAAAAAAAGAAAAAAAGTGTAAAATGTTAAAAATATTTTGCTTCTTCATATGTAGCTTATAATTACATTGAAACTTACATTATATCATCCAATGTAAATTAATGAAAAATGGCAATAATATGAATTTTAATTGAATTTTATTTTAGTTTATTTTGTACGACTTTTATTTCTGTGATTATGGTCACGCAGAAAGGTTAAAATAAAATTATAATTAAAGAAGTAAAATTCAAATTAAGAAGGTCGGATTTGAATGTCAACCATTTTGCCATATTGTCTGTATGTAAAATTGCACAAATTCTTATCTAAATTGCAATTGTGCAATTTTTGCTTACAAATTGACATAATTTAAATTATTGTAATACTTATTGTATGCCCTCCAACTATAGTCTTGTGGTTGCCTCTATGTACTTATATAATATATTATAAAAAGGTAATAATTTTTATATGGCTAAAATTTGGTATGTTTATAAAATTAAATACAAATTTTGTTGATCTGAAATTCTCTTAAAGTTGTGAGCATATTTCTAGTTATTTATATATAATACAGTAATTAAGAAAAAAAAAAAAAAAAAAAAGTCGACTTTGCAATAGTTGATAGACGAAAAGATGTGATAGGAAAACAATAGATTTTAAAAATTGGGAAATGGGAGTTTAAGCTATTACTGACAATGACAGCTTAATCAACCAATTTTTCCTACGCTACTTGTTTTTCTATCTAGTCTAGATATCTAAAAATAGATTATTAATATATATGTGTTTCATTTTTGTTGATTATAATTTGTTACATTTTTTTTCCATAGCGTTTAAATTTCTAAACATAATTATACTATGAAAAAAACAACTTATATAATAGATTTTTCCCCCCCGGAGAAATATAACTTTTAAAAGTAAATACAAATATAATCTTTGAAAAATGTAAAATATCAACTTGTACCTTCTTCTTATGATCTGTAGTATTAAATAGTAAAATGCATATTTTTGTGCTAGCTAATATAGAAACGTAATAGTACACACTAGATATTATACATTGCCCTGTCTGTTATGAGAGGGAGAAAAAAAAAAAAAAGAAAAGAAAAGAAAAAAAAAGAGTAAATATATATAATTGAAGATTTCACAAAATCATCAATAACTACCATCCTGTAATGTAATTTTAACCATATTTTCTGAAGCAATAGATAAACATATGATGTATGTATAACTGCATACCACCTTAAAAAATGGCATTGCAGATAGACGTAACTATTTTAAATCTAAAAGAAATTTTAACAAAGTAAAATATTTTCTTGGAGAATTTCTAAACACACAACAAAAAATAATAAATAACTGGTCATTATGTCGAATCAATCAATTGCACTATCTTTGCTACAACTTAATAATTTCAGCTGTATTTTTATGACTGGAAAAAAAAAGAAAGAAAGAAAAAAAAAAAAAAAAAAAAGACAGCTCTTTCTTGTAATCATAGACATAACAATTTCATGTTATATATTATGCTTCCATGTTCTTCAATTCTTAAATTGGGGGGAGGGGGGATAAAGGGTAAAACGTCTTCTAAAAATATTTTTGTGATTGTTCAAGGCCTATAAAAATCTTTTTATTTCAGCTAATGATAATATTCATTAGTATAAAATAATAATTAATAACTTCTAAATTACTTCTACTTTTTTTTAACTACATGAATGTTTTTGTAGATTGTATTTTATGAATAAAAAAATTAAATTATATTTGATACATAGTTTTTTATTTCTAAAATTAGTAGGAACATACCTTTTTTTATTAATATAATTATTTTTTAGTTTTTAATACTAAAAGTGCCTAAGGTAAGCAAAACATAACGTTTATAGTTTACAACTAGTAAAACTATAATGCACAAAAAATATCAGCAAAATAAGTGTAATAGTTCAAATGTCATAATAATTTATAATATATGAATAAAACATAATGGATTTAAAGGACACTTCAAACCATTTCAATTTGGATATGTTTATAAAGGAGAGAATAGAAAAGAAAAAAAAACTGCTTTTTATAACTTTGATCTTTTCGGGTGTCATCAACATTATTAATTATTAGTGATTATTGTTTTCCTCCTAATAGGACCCTTAAAGCGATACTTAACCCTAAAAATATATATATTTTTATTCTTTTCTAAAACAATTCAATAGTAATCAATCGTTTATTAGACTTTTCTAGTCCGTGGGAAAAGCGAGCCCCGTGAGGGTAACAATATAGAGTACACGCCCCTCTACTATGAGAGTTAAAATTTTGTACTCCTTGCTCTACCTGTTAAGTTTACCTGAGAAGGTGTACAGAGTTTTTACTTGACAGTAAAGGAAATCTACTATGTCAGAGTTTTCCTCTTTACCCTTGCAGGGCTCTCTTATCCCGCAGGCTAGAAGTCAAATCGGGGCTCTCTTATCCCGCGGGCTAGAAAAGTCAAATAAATGACTGATTACTATTGAATTGTTTTGGAGACGAACAAAAAATACTTATTTTTAAGGTTTAGCATCGCTTTATAAATATTTAACATTAAATTAATCATTAATTTATTATAATTATAATAATTAATATAAAAGTTTCTCTTCGAGTCTGTAAGAACTGATGAATGGCATATCTCTCTTGTGAGTTTATTCAAAATTCAAATTGAATTTTGAATTTGGAGTTTATTGCCATTTTTTTTTTTTTTTTTTTTTTTTTTTTTTTTTGACAGCATTTGTTCTTAAATAATGTAACAACCATACAAGTCAACACAGAAATATATTAAGCCTAAGATTATCAATATTGCACTGCAGGGATACACACCAAGGTTCAAGATATGAAATAACTACATTATTGCACTTCCAGATATTGCAAATATGACTAGAAATAATATGTTTAAATTACCCAGTAAAAAAATATTTCATACAAAATATTACTTTTTTTAAATTAATAATTCATTGTACTATTTTAGTTATTGTTTTGTTTAATACTTGAAAAACTAAAACAAGACAAATCATTTTCAATGATTAAATATAATTTTAATTATGAAAAGATTATCTTATTTTTCTTCAAGTAATTTACAAAAATAAAATCTTCTCTTAACAATATTTTCTTGATTAATTTTTATAAATATTATATGGATAAAAATATGCCAAGAGAAATTATCTTATGTTACAAAACTATTATTATTGTGTATACAAAAATTAGCTCTCCTCATTTAAAATATTATTTTCTACTGGACTAGAATATCCCTCTTCTAAATCTACATTGTGTGTGTTTGTGGCTAACTCAACAGCTTCACTGGGAGTGGAGACTTCTTCCTCAAGTGACTTGCACACACCAGCCCACTCCTCTGCAAGTGCAAGGTGAGAGCTTTGCTTTGTGAGGTTATCTGGATTGCTGCCCAAACCAAAACATGCCAAATCATAGCTGTCATCACTGGGAACATCCAGCAGTTTGTGAAGACGGCAAATTATTTCCTCCATTTTGTCCTGAAAGCAAATTCATTAATAATAATAATAAGGATATATCTGGAATGGAATAACCCTAATAATAAGCACTGATCAGCCAATATGTGGCTTAGTTTTATGACTATTTTATATTTAGAAAAATCAAGTTTGCGATATTTGACAGAAAAACACATAGATTACAAAAAAAAAAAAAAAAAAAAAAAAAAAATACAAAATGGGTGATGGCAGCAATGTAATGAGCTTACACTGACAGGGATGTGGTGGTAGTACATACACCATTTAGTACACGTGCCTAAATACTTTTATGATTACCATAAAATTTGTAGCATCCATTCAAGTCAGGTTGAAAAATATCTAGTAATCTAATCTTTGCTTGCTGGTACAAACTTTTAAAATGATTTTTTGTTTACCTACTTATTGGCATGCTATATATTGTTATGAATGAGGTTTTAAAAAAATATATATTATGGTTTATCAAATGCAGACTAGCTGCTTTAATGAAAGGTTGGATAGTTTACCTGCTGTAGCCTGCCTTGATACGTTGCCATGTGTGCCCTGCATGCTTGCTTGACTGCTGAGTTGGTCAGAAGACCAGCACTCACAATCTCACTCATCAGATCATGCTCAAATATAGCATATTCCAGGTTATTATTCCTGTAACATCACATTATTCAAGAGTTATTTTAGTTTTGTCCCACATTTATATAGCACTGGCTGCATTTGTAGTGTTGAAATTACTATAAAATGTAATATGAAGAAGAAAAACAAATCAACTTTGCAATAATTGACCAAGAAATGAGATATCACTGGGGGAGGGGTTGAATAGATATATACTGTACATAGATAGAAGGAAAGAGTTGAGGAATTCCTAATAGTCAGCTCACCCTCCCTATCAGACAGAAAATACTTTATAACTCAGGCCAAAATTAAATGTGTAAAATGTACGTATAACAAAAGGGTCATATAAATTGTTTTGTTGTTACTTAAAATTGATGCAGTTAATTTTATGTTAAAGAAAAAGCAGCTGAACAAACTTAAACACTAGGTTATCATATTTAATTCCATAAAAGTAAGCAATTTGACATACCTGGTCAAAGGCTGTACAGGACAGAAGGTTGTATCACATAGCAGCTCCTGGTTGCTAGGACTGGCTGGCTGTGGACTTGATGTAGCAACACTTTCCTTTGTTGGCTCATCAAGTGACTTCTTTGTTATCACACTTGCTTGGCTCTGTGGGAAAGACAGTAACAAATATTAAAAAATTATTACTTGCATTGCCCTTGAAAAAGGTACATACATACATTTTTTTTTTATGGATATATGGTACATATTTTTTATGTTAATGTCTGCATGCAATTCTTAATGAGTAATTATAGTAAAAAATTTATGTTACAGTACTGACATAAAAAATAATTTATTTTCATCAACTAGATCCATTCCTTACTTGAGTACTTACTCTTTTTGGCATAATAAGTTACAAATACAAAATCTTACATATCACTCATAACTAAGGTGGATTTACATAATTTTTGTTTTTGCGTAACACTTTGCATAACAAATTTCAACAGTACATTTTCATTGTTGTATTTTGTTATGCAAAGTATTATGTAAAAATTTGAATGCACCTTTACAAAATGAGCAATATTTACAGCTGGATCGTCTAAAAATTGATAACACATAGAAATACGTACAGTGTTCAAGAAAAGAAATCAATGCCATCATTGCCATGGTTTGGCATTAAAGGGGTACAGTAGTCAACAATGGCTTTTTTAATAGTGATCATCATGTTATTAAACCTCCCAAAATCGCGATCTTAAAATTTTAACTATTAATGTGCTGAAAGCTACCACCGTTTAGCGTCTTAGAACCTACGTCACAGCTACAACTTGCTCTCACGCTAGCTTGGCGCGAGCTGGAGTTACCCTTATCTTTGCATAAAATATTTTACTACAACAAATCTAAAGCCGTAAAAACATTTTAAATATATAAAATATGATGTCAAGTTGCGAGAGCAAAAATAAGAGTAACTTCTGCTCGCGCCAAGCTAGCGTGAGAGCAAGTTGTAGCTGTGATGTAGGTTCTAAGTCGGTAAACGGCGGTTGCTCACAGTGCGTTAATACTGTAATTAAAATTTTAAGATCATGTTTTCAGGAGGTTTAATTACACAATGCTCACTATAAAAAAAAAACAAAACATTGTTGACTATCCCTTTAAGAAATTTAGTGGAAAAGAATAAAGGAAACCAGTAAGTGCCTTACTATAAGATACTACTTCACTATGGTAATATGACTCTTGTTGATTTTTACTATCCCGATTCTATTCTTGTAATTTACTGATCTAATGTTGAAGAAAGAGAATTTGAGGTTTCAATTATTGGTAAAATTACCTGCTTATTTGTAAGCTGGGATACCTCAGAGCTGGCAGAGCTGTGTCTAGAAGAGCGCCTGGACTGTGCGATGGAGAGGCGAGGAGTAGAGCCTCGTGAGGGAGGACTGGAGCCTCCAGCCTCATACGCAGAATCACCACTGGAGCTGGAACTGCAAGAAGAAGGCAGAGGCCACACTTTGCCAACTTCAGCACACCTATCATTCATCTGAAACATCAACAGCCACATTAGGAGATTTATTTACAATAATATTATTAGGTACCTACATTATTTTACATTTACTAGCATTAAAATAAATCCTTTAATGGGTGTATATTTTAAATACAATTTCACTGAGAATTTGAGCCTAATTTATATATTTACTGTAATGCAAAATATAAATTACATACATAATTATAGTGTTTTCATTGAAAAATACATCATAGATATAGAAAACGGGAGAAGGCACCAGTGTTTGCAAAAAGCCGGCTTTTATTAGTTTTATCCTGGCCAGTGGTTAAAACCGGTTTAAACCGGCCTTTAATGGTTAAAACCGGCTAAAACTGGCTTTTTGGTGGCTTTTTCATAAAATTTCATAAATATTACACTAAATGAAACTAATAACTAATGCAAATGTATTTCAAATTTTAATTTCATACCTTCATGGTCATTAAAAAAATTAAATTATTACAGTATGTTAAAACATTTTCCTTATTTTTTATTGCATTCAAAATTTTTAAATTAAAAATACAAACGAGCTAGGGTAGCAAAATAGGGTTTCACCACAGTAGAAGTTCTATATGGAGAGGTTGAGGTCTCCTGTGGCACACAGTTATATTTACTGTACATAGTATTTATCTAACAGCTGTTGTCATTGTAATGACAATTTTAATTAAAGAAGACAATTACTTGAGCACATCACAGCATAGCGTGTAGTCTTTTACATGACTACATGCTACTTTGTGATGTGCTCAAGTAATTTTCTTCATTACTTAAAATTTTTATACAATGACAACAGCTCTCAGTTGCATAAACATGTTAACCACGGATAAACATTATTGACTAATAATGGAGCAATTTTTTTGAGGCCGACTATAAGCAACTTTGCTCACATCCGTTTCCGTTTCGAAGTAATGCGCGAATAAGAAGAAGTAAAAAGAAACGGAAGCGGATGTAACCAAAATTGCTTAAAGTCGACCTCAAAAAAAGTTACTCCTTTATTAGTCAATATGACTGTAAGTCTGTGCCACATGAGACCTCAACCTCACCATAGAACTTCTACTGCGTGGTATGGCCCTTTGCTGGTATTCTATATTTTTCTTAAAAAGAAATTTTAACTGCGTTTTTTTTTTCTCCCTAAATTGATACACTACAATGGAAACAATAAAATGATGCTATAAAATAATAAGATTGGTTCTTATTAGTTTTAAAATTTTAACTTAAATTAATGAAGAATCAAATTTCCAATGGCCATTATTTCCCAGAATTATGCCTGAATTTAAAAGTATATAACATAGTAATAAAAAAGTTTATGTAGGTATAACATTTATAAATGTAAAATAAACTTAATATAATGCATTTATTTCATTACTGCTATCCAGTTCTGGCATATTCTTAGCTTTTTATCAAGAGTGGTTTAAACCGGCTAAAACTATACTAAAAACCGGGCCGGTTAAAACCTGGTTTAAACCAGGTTTAAACCGGGGGGTGGCTAATTGCTGCAAACACTGGAAGGCACACTCCTTCCCCTTAGATAGAGGCCAGAGCTACAATTTTTTTTAATAAGTTAACTTACAGCTGCATTGTTCCTCATACTAGGTTTAGGTACTTGTTTCTTGACTCGAGGTTGCTGATAATGACGTGAATTTCTTAGCCTTGAGGTTGCAGAGGACTCTAGAATACGAGGTTGGAAGAATTTTGGAGTCTCCTGTGCTTGCTTGGCATGGCTTGCAGCATGGGCTTGCCACTTGATGTGTTCAGGTCCCAATACTGGAGTCGTGTTTCTTATTGTCTTGCCACACTGTCGTGACGGAGTGCTGCTGCAAACAAGCCTGCAAAGTAACACACTCAATTTAATATAGTACACTGATATGTATACTGCAGTCATACTGGTATATTAAAATTTTAATTGACTTTTAGACCACATTCAATGATAAAGAAAAGGATAGAAAAACCAGCAAGGGCCTTACCACAGTAGAAGTTCTATGGAGAGGTCGAGGTCTTGCATGGCACAGTATAATGTTATAAAAGTTTCTTTATAACTTGAGAGCTTTCATCATATGATAATGACATTATCAATCAAAAGAGAAAATTACTTGAGCACATCACTGAGCAGTGTCTTGTCTTGTCTTGTACTTTTATAACATTATACTGTGCCATGCAAGACCTCGACCTCTCCATAGAACTTCTACTGTGGTAAGGCCCTTGCTGGTTTTTCTATCCTTTTCTTTATCATTGATCCTAACCGCGATGTTTTTTTCCTTAAATTGATTTTAGACCACATTTACATTTTGAAGATGTAATATTAATAGGCTGACCAGACGTCCTGTTTTTCCCCGGGAAAATCCCGATTTTGACACCTCGGCCCAGCTAAAAATTGAAATGTCCCAATTTCCCACAAAAAGAAAAAATATGATGCAACCGAAAAAAAAATCAAAATTGTTTAATTAAAAATATACATAAAAAACACCCTATGAATGATTTTAATATAACAATTATCGTAATCCCTTAACGACCAGTGTCTGAAATCTTTTTTCTCTCTGTACTATTGCTTGGCAAGGCTAACTGGCTAACCCTTATTTTCTGTGTAAATAGTAGATAATACCATCACAAAAAGAAAAAAAATGTAAAGAGCAAATTTTTATGATTTTGCTAAAAATATTCGAATAAGCAGGAGTTCAAAATATTAAAAAATTATGTTGTACTCTTTAAAAATAATAATAATAATAGGTTGAATGTATAGCTCTATACTTCTTTGTTTCCAATGGGGAAAAAACAAACAAACACACTTTTGCAATGTTAATTTTTTAGAATTTTTTCATTTAGCCATTTAAAAAAAGGTTCAAAATGCTTAAAAATCAGGAATCACCCCAAATTTTTGAAAAGAAAAAATCTTCTCCAGCGTAGTTCTCTGCTCCTCCCCCCCCCCCCCCCCCCCCTCCCAGGTTGTTTTGCTCCCAGGGGCAGAGTGTCTCGATTTTGCCTCTAAGGAATATGGCCAGCTTAAATATTAAAGTATTTTTCACAAGTAACATAAAAGTCACATGCATTAACACGCCTCGACACACATAACTTTTACATTACATGTGAAAATCTTTAAATGCAAAGATTTTCTTGAGGTAGAAAAACAGACATGTTTGTTTATGTTTAGCAATTTTATGCTATTTTATTTTCACTTATTCACTTCAGCATGATAAACATGAATGTTGCATGATATATTTATGTACGTACCTACATATTTCAATTTGAATACGATATTTGCTTGTTAATGTGGCATGGGGGAAGGGGGGGGGGGGGGGGGAAGAGACTAGATTTATCATTCATTTCTAAATGCATAACTTTTTAAATGGAAATGAAAGTAGCAACTGACTGTAGAAGAAGGGGGGAAAGTCAGTGAAGTGCAGTGAAATAGTCAATTCTAATATAAAAATTAATAATATACGTACATACTGGGTTATCAAAACTTACTTCAGTTAATGACTTCAGAAAAGTACCTACCTTGTACATGATGATGGTCTTTTATTACTACTTCTGCTTAGATTTTCATTTGTTACATTAAGTTGAGTGACATCTTGTCGTTCAGTTGATGGCTTTCTCCGACGACCAGGGTTAACGTGAGCTTGCTCCCAGGGTCGCGCTGACCTAACTCTTAGCTCGTGTTGACGCAAGTGCCATGCACTCATGTGTTGAAGTACTGGGTCCCGGGATACAGGTGCCAGAACTGTGCAAGTAGTTAGATTTAAATAAACATTTATTTCTTTACTAGAACGAGAGATCAAATTTGATCACCAATGTAGGGGGCGTAACCAATGTTTATATAATGTAAACTGATGCATATAAATAAGTGATATAAATTTATTAGTTCTAAATCGAACTAGATAAATCAGTAATTACTGCAGTAAAAATAAACCAATAGCTTGGTGTATAAGTACATACATACGTATATATATGCATAAAATAAAATAAAAGTTCACAACCCCGCCTCCTTTTAGCTTTGGTATCCAAATATAAAATGCATAATTAAGTTTAAAGTCCACTTACCATTGCTTTTAACTCTCGAGTATTTAATTATTACTGTTGCACCCGACATATTTACATAACAGTTTTATAAAAAAGAAAATGAAAAATATGCGTTTTTATATGCACGCTTTTGTGCTTGAAACGCACACTGAAAATAATCACATTCCAAACACACTTGCACCTTGCCAACACAGCGTATTATATTACTTCCTAATCAACTTGTTTATGTGTACTCTATATAACTATAAAAGCAAAACCTGATAAGTAAAAAATATATAGATTCTTAGTTACACGAGCTTTGCATGATTGAAAAATACGTAAATACGCATATGCACGAAAATGAAATGAACACAACATGCACCATAAACTATCCAATCAAAACACCAAACAGTCGATCAATTAATGCACGAAAAGACCAGCATATTACACCAACATAACCTTTTTTACAAACTAGAAATTCACCCCACCTCTTGAAATAAATCAATAACCTTTTGTGATCATGTTTTTTGACGCTTTTTGCCTTGAAGCAGGTGCGTGTATTGTTTGTTTACACGTTAAAAAGACGCCAGCTGATTGGATGATTTTTTTTCGATGATTTCATGATTTTAATTGAATTTTATTACAAATCATAAATCAAACTGTAAATGTCAAAAATGTCAGTTAAAAAAGATATATTTTTCATCAAGGTCTTTATAAATAATTAAACTTTTTTTTTTTCTTGATGAAAGTCGGCAAGCATGTAGCGCCTTAAAGCTATAGGCTACCACAACCAGCAATGCTTGCCTGTACAAAAAGTTGCATATGTAACAGGGGCTAAAAAAAAAATTGTATTTGGTTTTTAATGATTTATTGAATTTCAATTCAATAGGTATAAATGAAAATAATTAATACTGAATTTTGAATCATAAAATATATGAAGATGATAATAATGATAAAATATAATGTACGTATTAATTGTGATACACTGTCTGCCATGTATATAAAATGTATTTTGAAATTGATTTTTTTCCTTTATTGATTTATTTTGCATTTTTTTAAAAATAACTTGTTCGGCGTGTATAGTTTAAAAATTATACAAAAAAAAATTAAGCTGGATCGATCGCTACATAGTACCCTCACACGTATTAACGTGAGAAAGACCAGTATTTATTATTATTATTGCATATTCTAAAGAAGGAATCATACAGAATCGATTGATGTGTGATTTTTTAAGTTTTGAGTTCATTATGTACCTTCAATTAATTTTTGAAAATTGTAATATAACGTCACGGACGGTAACTTTTGCACCAGCGTGCACCGAGCGACGAGCGTGCACGCTGGTGCAATATGTACTGACCGTGCGACGTCATATCACGATGTTTAAAAATTATTTAAAAATAATTAATGAACTCGAAAATTAGATAATTTCACATCGATTGCCTTCTTTTCTTCAGAATATGCAATGAACTCATATATATAATTAATATAATTATATATGCCTTTCTTTATTGCTAAGAAATGTTTAAAATAATATGTATATCGATGTTGGGATGCAGAAATGCGACCGATGAGAAAAATCATGAGGTTTTTACTCATGATTTTTCTCATCGGTCGCATTTCTGCATCCCAACATCGATATATTGCATTTTTATTATGACAAAACAGTTTGAACATATTATCCTAATCATCAAATCCTCTATATCTCAAAATATAAATATATTTTATGTAAGTATTATTTTGTTTACATCAATATTTCATTTATATCGTCTTTATCCAAGTCTTTATCCCCCCCCCCCTTCTGATAAAAAATAAATGATATTAATAATAAATCAGACAGCATTGTATTTGATTTCCTGGAATAAGTTTTCTTTGTGTCTGTGTTTATATTTAAATTCAAATACTATAAAATATTTACACCTGCTACAGGGGAAACATAAGCCTGCATGTCTCCCTATTCAAAATCAAAAAAAGGTAAATTTTGATATTTTATTTTATATTATATATAAATTTTTTAATGGCATTATTAAATATTATAATGGGTTAGGCAGACAACCCTAAAGTCGCGGTGCCACACTGATGGCGAGAATATATAGAAATAAAATTTTGCATACACCAATAATTGAAAAGTTTTAATAATTATCTATTGGAATATATATATATATATATATATATATATATATATATATATATATATATATATATAAATGTAGGCTACCCTACCCATATTAATTATACTGTACACTAGGATAACAAGCTAAGCTAAACGTACTATACCAACTGGTACAAATTTCAGGAACCTCCCATTGCATAATACTGTATATGAGAGAAAAATATTGAAGCTCGATCATCATACTTTGCTTGAATAGCCGCATACAATTTCAAAAATACTTAATCCGATCAAAACTTTGTATGGTGACCCCCCTCCCCCAATACCTTTATAACTTTCAGCCCTCTCACACGTCAGCCTTAAACCAATTGTTCATTTTGAGTAATACATTTTTAAACAACATTTTACTTGAAATGTTAAACTAAACAGTTAATTTTTGGACAATTATTTAAATTACTGATCTACGAAATCAAAATAAAATCACGAAACGTGTGTAAAATGAAAATGACAATATAAAATAAATTAAAAATCGTATACAAAGTATATAGCGAGGAACATTATAAACAATGGAAAAAAATTATCAATTTATTGTTTTATATTTAAAAACTCTTGTAAATATCGTACGGTATATTAGAACTTATATTATAAAAAATGATTATATAATTAAGTTAATTAAATTAACTGTGATGCGTCCAAGTAGTTTGAGAGCTATTATACTATACATATCTATATTATTATTTTAATTGTCTTTTAAAAATTATTTTAGGATAGTTTTAGATTGCAATCTCTGAAGACAGGAGTAGGAGCTAGTTGCGGCGCATGCATAGTGTAAATAGTAACTTCCATTAAATACATTTGGCCCTCGTTTACGTGGTGGTACGCAATAGATGTCTCGGCGCAGCAGTTCAAACCCTATAGGAAATCAACAGAATTTAAGTTATTGAAATTTAATTTATAATTTATTAGTCGTAAGAAGAGGCAAAAAGACACTGAGCGTAACATATATTGTATAATTGTGATGGGGCAGCAGCACACTATAAAAGAAAAGGAAACCCCCTCCCCCGCATACGGGTATAGATAGCTATGTATATAATATTGAGATGTGAGATGTATCAGGAAAACGACTATATATTTATATTGGAATTTATTCATCTTTATATTTTGCCTTTATGTACAGTTAAACAGAATGTAGGGGATATAAATAGCTTGATAAACTTCATTCAAAATGTAGTACTGTATTGTAATCCTTTGAATTTTTCTTATATATTTATACAAATAGGTCTATGTATTATTTAATATTATATTTTAAAAATACATATATATGTATGGGAAATTTAATTTATAATATTTTATAAAAACCTATATTATATCATATAGAAATAAATTATAATAATATTTCACTTACAAAATTAGGTGGATAAAACGCAGTAGTTTTGATCCACATCGGACAATACGTTGAATTTGGATCTGAATAAAAATCTAGATGTTCTCTGAAGAAACGTTCTCTGCCAAAATTATCACGAGTGTCCACAAAATCAACTCCTAGAGACAACATGCAATCGCCTAAAACAAAAAAATTATTTTGTTCCAAAAAATTCTTCTTCTTCGTGTAAATAATTATTAATTATATACATATAGATTTAATATTAACATAAATTTAATAAATCAAGTAAATTTAAAAAAAAGGGGTAGGGGAGCTTGAAAAGAAAACTAGCTATTTATTGAAGTTGCTTATAACAAATAATAATTCTATTACTATAGAGTAATTACTCTATTTAAAAATAGAGGTTTATAAAATAATAATATTGAACATTTCTCTATATATACAGAAATATGCCTATAATTCACTATATAAATAAATAAAAAATTTAAAAAAAAAGTAGATAAAGAAAGTATGTTAATTAACATACGAAGAAAAAGAAACGATCAATATAAAAATATATTAGATGATATTTTAACTTACCCATGACTACATCTTCATACTCTTCCATTCTGTTATCATGACAAATTTTGTGAGAGCCATCAAAAGCATTTTCAAAATAATGCCGTAAAGTTCTTGTGCCCAACACATAACCTATATATATTATGGAATAATGAGTTAAGAATAACGTTAAAATTTGTGACATTACATTCTAAAATTAAAACTTAATTAATTCCTACCTGCTCCACCATGCATGTAAGTCGTGGGTTCTTTCAAATGAAATCCATAAAACAAAAGTTCAGAAGGATTAAATGAGGATAAGTAAGAACGTAAATTCTCTATTACGGCATATCTACAAAAAATAAAGGTATAAAAACTATTATCAAATAATATAACATATTATGTGATTCCCATTACAGCTTATATAATTACGAAATAATAATAAAGAAAGAAAATTACTACTTTTCTTTAAAATTGACATTTTTTAAAGTTTTTAAAACAAGGAAAAAACGAAAAACCTGTGAGTGGGTAAAATTATATAGTAGATTTACATAAAAAAATATTTCATTACAAAACATGTTATCAATTTATGTAAAAAAAAATAATAATAATATAATAAGAAAAAAAATATATAGGAGAAAATTTTAATAACGATAGAAAAACTTTACAAGCTTTTTATCGATATGCGTGATCCCCTGAATTAAATATTAAGAAGTTAAAAGATTCAATATAAAAAATGTAGTTACAGCTCTAGCACGCAACGAGTGACGAGTGTAGTATTTTTTTATAGACTGAGTAGAAATTATATTATTATATTATATCATGTATTATGTAACATGTTACTAACGTATATATCATCGTCACATTTGTAGATCCAGTCAAACTGTCCACTGTAATGTTTTTGAATGTACTGAAGCCCATACACCGTCATCCTGTACTTGCCACGGTCCATCTTGTTCTTACTTCGTACTTTTAGGTCTATTGTTGGAATACTAGGATCTGTAAAAAATACCACGCAATTAATATGAAATAAAAGCAATTGCCATATCTTTTTTTTTTTTTTTCTTTTTATTATTTTACTATAACTGCTAAATTACATGCAATAGCAGATTTAACGAATGATTTCTAAAGTTCTCACCTTCACTATCCGAGAAGAAAAGTAGAATATTACAATGTCGACCCCAAGTGTCTCTCACCGCGATCTGACGTGACACAAATTTCTGGTTTGTCATCACCATACATAAAATACGATTTTTTTCTGAGATGGCGAGAGCCTTGGACATCTCAGCAGCTGCAGTAAAACTCATACAAATAAACAGAGAAAAGAGTTGACGTATTAATTAGTTATAATAAAGTAATATACGTCAACTCTTTTCAAATGTTATTTAACCTTTTTTTTAAAGACATTTATTTGCAATTTTTTTTTTTTTTTTACAACATATAAAAAAAGGCTTATCAAATCAGACATGTAAAAACAATAATGATAAGGTACTTTTTAATGTAATAGGTAATAGTCGATAAAATCTTCACCTTACCTTTGTGAAGTTCGTATGCAAGTGTTGCGTTCATTATAATTTTATGTTGCATTTCTCTGAGTATGATGTCTTCAGATCTTTTTAGTTGTGCGAGGAATTTTGAATCATAATCTCTATATAAATTTAAAATATTTATTTTTAAGTTCATATAAGTTGTATAAGCATTAAATGTATCAAAATGTTTCAAATTTAAAGTTTTTCTACAGTTTCTTCAAAAAAAAAAGTAAAATATTTATGAACTAGCGAAAGACAGGAAAAAAAAAATCCTTTTTTTATATTTAATTTATTAGGTTGAAAAGTTTAATGAGTGAAATGTGGAAATGAAACCTATAGAATAGTGCCATGATTGAAAACATTATAATATAGATAGCGCAAAAAAAAAAAAATTTGCTATCTTAATATAATATTATAGGCCTATATACATTATACTCTTATTGTTTTTCTTTTTTACTTGTTTTTAATAATTATTAATATTGGAGACAATATTTAATTTACTTACTTTCCAGAGTTGTTTTTGATTATCTTCATTGCCTCGTAGAATGAGAGACTAAATGAAGAGAAGAGCATGGTTGCAATTGCAAAACCAAATATCATGCCCAAGATAAAGTATAGAGTATAGAGCAAATCGTGGCACAAAAGCTATTCTCATCCCTATATGGATCCCAGTTATATTGTTTTAGTTTGAAATAATTTTATTACAGGACATTAAAATTAATAGTTATAATATTGTCTGATGAAAAAAGTAATAAAAAACAAAATTAAAATCGTAGATATAGTTCATTTATTTTTATACAACATGCGATGTTTAATAAATTAAACTATATTTTGGTTATTCTTCATACAGAATAATTAAATAATGTAACCTTATTTCGCCCAAAAAAAGCCGTTATTTATTATTATTATTATAAATAATAATAATTATTTACTTACGAGTATGATACAATATTTTGCCCATTATTGTAGATGGTTATGTATTTTAAAATTTTCAATTTTGCGATATATCGCTTATCACAAAATGAGAAACCAATATTAATGTTATGCGTGCATTGTTCTCATGTCCATAAAAGTACAAGATACATGTATGAGTAAAAAAATTATCATTGAAGAAATAAAGAACATTCCTCTCAAAAAAAAAAAAAAAAAAAAAAAAAAAACATGCAACGAGCAAGAAAATTATTTTTGATAAAGAATGCAACAAAAAAAAAATATATATATATATCAGTTTTACACGAAAAATCACTCGAGGGGAAAAAAAATTATTATAAATAAATAAAAAATCATCGACCCAGGCAGTAGTTCACAGAAATAAAGAGTCTTTACAAAAAAAGTTGGTCTTTATATAATATAGTATTCTATAGTACACTGTACTGTACAGTACAGTATGTAATCTAAAAGATTGAATTCTATTGTCTTATTATGGCCATACAATGCGATCAGATGGAGATTTCAGTTAACGCAAAACTGCATTGAAATACATATTATTTCCATATGCCAATATAATTATTTTTTTTTTTTATGATAAAGACTGTACATATAATAATACTATATAATTATTATATTTATTATATTAATTGAAATGAGCCAAACAAAAGTATAATAATAGCGATATACAAAGTTATAATTGTGTTGCGTTTTTAGGTTGTACAACTTACAACTTTATAACCTTATTCCTTATAATATACATAGTATAACTTTATAATACAATTTTTATAAGGTACATATTAAACCAACCAACGTCGAGCCGTATCGGTCGGTTCATTTATTTTTCAGTGTATTTTTAAATTTTTTTCACAACATATTACATGCAAAACCAACAAACAATTACCTGATAAAAAAGTATTGCCCCTTGTAAAAAAGGGAGTATACTTTTATGAAAAGTATACTCCCATGTTAGTATAATCTTTTAAGTATACAATTTTTATATTTATTTTGACTTAATTTTATGCTCATTTTATACTAATTTTGTATTCAAAAATTATAAATTTATTATACTCATTGTATACTTTTTCAATGCTATTTTTATACTCATTTTATGCTTTTTTAATATTCAGGAAATTATAAATTAATTATATTTATTTTATACTTTTTTTATAATCACGATTATAAATATTTTATACTAAAAGTATACTCCAAGCTGAACTTTTTTTTCTTCCGCGATATAAAATAATTCCTTAAAAATTCATTAATTATGTAAATATGTATCATATTGACATAACTGAATTATTCTAAAAATTCAATACAGAATATTTATTTTATAAATTTATTTTAAAAATGACCGTTAATTGTAAACTGTAATTTTTTAAGCGCGCATTAAAATATGACGCTTCATGAGCGTCATTAGTCGCCATATTGCTCTTGTGTTAAAAGTTTTACGTAAAATATGTCTTATAAAAAGTGTCTAAAGAAGCTTGAATATTCTCAATAAGGAGCCTTCCAGGTAAACAATAATTAAAGTAGTGTTCCAGCATTAATTTAATGTATTAAGTCTAATAGAACTTGTCTTTTTTTTCATGAAAAATCGCCATGGCATCTGGAGCATCGGTGTTCATTGCACACATGGAACTGGATTTGCGACGACACTGATTTCTTTGATTCTTCAAGACGAAAGTTTGTTGCACTTTCTGGCGAGTACACTTTATGTTTGCACGTTTGCATGGTATATTTTAATTGGTAAAATAATCAATTAATTGGCATGACCCAAATTTGTATTGTTAATGTGTGTATGTCGAACGAGCGGGTGTCAGATCGAGATAAAAAAATACATTGAAATTTGAATTTTATATTTGATTCCCGTACAATAAATTTTTAATAATGTTAATATTTTGTTTTTAAATAATTCGTATGTAAATTAATTGTAGAGATTTATATTATATTTATAGTGATATTTGTAGTATATATATTGATTCCCATAAAACAAAAGAACAGTCTCGAAGACTGTCTTGGCAATGACTCGGAGACGTTGTTTAAAGTCTGTCTCGAAACTACGTCTTTAATGTCCGCGTCTTGAGGACGTCTTGTTGGAGGCAGATCAAAGATATATGTGAGGAATACCTATAGGTTGTATTGTTCCACGATTTTTTTTTTTTTTTTTAATACTATACCCTAAATATGTAACGTCTTTAGTAAAGACGTATGCCAGTCATATCAGAGACGTTGCCCTATGCATACTTATATATTTGTTACAAACTCAATATGGACTTTTTGAAGAGACTCATACTTCTTACCTATAAGAACCATTTAAAAATATTACCTGTACAAATGAAAAATTAGCACCGTAAATGTGCTAGCGTCCTTAGTAAAGACCTACGGAAGTCATAGCAGGGACGTTCTCTTATGGCAGCACCTTTTGTTGTAAATAATATCAAACAACTCAAAAAGAGAACTTAACTTCACACCTATAAAACATTTAAAACTATTGCTTGCTCAAAATAAAAAATAATAATAATAATTTTTTAAAAAATGCACTCTAAATGTAACGTCCTTTTTGAGGGCACTTGGAAGACATATCCGGGTTCTCTGCTATGGCAGCCTTGATAATTGCAAAAATAATTTAGATAGTTAATAACCTATAGAGAGTGCTAGAGCTGGCCGTCACTTCAGTATTATCCTGTAATAGAAAGAGATATGGTCTTCTGCTATCACTCACGTTACGTCTCCTATAGGTCATCAATCCTGGCAATGTCCAGCAGTGGAAACTGTAATAACATTAACATATGAGTGAGTGAGTGAGTGAGTGAGTGAGTGAGTGAGTGAGTGAGTGAGTGAGTGAGTGAGTGAGTGAGAGAGAGAGAGAGAGAGAGAGAGAGAGAGAGAGAGAGAGAGAGAGAGAGAGAGAGAGAGAGAGAGATGGTCTTCTGCTATCAATCACGTTACGTCTCCTATAGGTCATCAGTCCTGGCAATGTCCAGCAGTGGAAACTGTAATAACATTAACATATGAGTGAGTGAGTGAGTGAGTGAGTGAGTGAGAGTGAGTGAGTGAGTGAGTGAGAGTGAGTGAGTGAGAGTGAGTGAGTGAGTGAGTGAGTGAGTGAGTGAGTGAGTGAGTGAGTGAGTGAGTGAGTGAGTGAGTGAGTGAGTGAGTGAGTGAGTGAGTGAGTGAGTGAGTGAGTGAGAGAGAGATATGGTCTTCTGCTATCACTCACGTTACGTCTCCTACGCCATCAATCCTGGCAATGTCCAGCAGTGGAAACTGTAATAACATTAAAATATGAGTGAGTGAGTGAGTGAGAGAGAGAGAGTGAGTGAGTGAGTGAGTGAGTGAGTGAGTGAGTGAGTGAGTGAGTGAGTGAGTGAGTGAGTGAGTGAGTGAGTGAGTGAGTGAGTGAGTGAGTGAGTGAGTGAGAGAGAGAGAGAGATATGGTCTTCTGCTATCACTCACGTTACGTCTCCTACGTCATCAATCCTGGCAATGTCCAGCAGTGGAAACTGTAATAATATATAGATATATGAGTGAGTGAGTGAGTGTGTGAGAGAGAGAGAGAGAGAGAGAGAGAGAGAGAGAGAGAGAGAGAGAGAGAGAGAGAGAGATATGGTCTTCTGCTATCACTCACGTTACGTATCCTATATAGGTCATCAATCCTGGCAATGTCCAGCAGTGGAAACTGTAATGACATTAACATATGAGTGAGAGAGAGAGAGAGAGAGAGAGAGAGAGAGAGAGAGAGAGAGAGAGAGAGAGAGAGAGAGAGAGAGAGAGAGGAGAGATGGTCTTCTGCTATCAATCACGTTACGTCTCCTATAGGTCTTCAATCCTGGCAATGTCCAGCAGTGGAAACTGTAATAATATATAGATATATGAGTGAGTGAGTGAGTGAGAGAGAGAGAGAGAGAGAGAGAGAGAGAGAGAGAGAGAGAGAGAGAGAGAGAGAGATGGTCTTCTGCTATCACTCACGTTACGTCTCCTATAGGTCATCAATCCTGGCAATGTCCAGCAGTGGAAACTGTAATAACATTAACATATGAGTGAGTGAGTGAGTGTGTGAGAGAGAGAGAGAGAGAGAGAGAGAGAGATGGTCTTCTGCTATCACTCACGTTACGTCTCCTACGTCATCAATTCTGACAATGTCCAGGAGTGGAAACTGTAATAATATATAGATATATGAGTGAGTGAGAGAGAGAGAGAGAGAGAGAGAGAGAGAGAGAGAGAGAGAGAGAGAGAGAGAGAGAGAGAGAGAGAGAGAGAGAGAGATGGTCTTCTGCTATCACTCACGTTACGTATCCTATATAGGTCATCAATCCTGGCAATGTCCAGCAGTGGAAACTGTAATAACATTAACATATGAGTGAGTGAGTGAGTGAGTGAGTGAGTGAGTGAGTGAGTGAGTGAGTGAGTGAGTGAGTGAGTGAGTGAGTGTGAGAGAGAGAGAGAGAGAGAGAGAGAGAGAGAGAGAGAGAGATGGTCTTCTGCTATCACTCACGTTACGTCTCCTACGTCATCAATTCTGGCAATGTCCAGGAGTGGAAACTGTAATAATATATAGATATATGAGTGAGTGAGAGAGAGAGAGAGAGAGAGAGAGAGAGAGAGAGAGAGAGAGATGGTCTTCTGCTATCACTCACGTTACGTATCCTAATAGGTCATCAATCCTGGCAATGTCCAGCAGTGGAAACTGTAATAACATTAACATATGAGTGAGTGAGTGAGTGAGTGAGTGAGTGAGTGAGTGAGTGAGTGAGTGAGTGAGTGAGTGAGTGAGTGAGTGAGTGAGTGAGTGAGTGAGTGAGTGAGTGTGAGAGAGAGAGAGAGAGAGAGAGAGAGAGAGAGAGAGAGAGAGAGAGAGAGAGATGGTCTTCTGCTATCACTCACGTTACGTCTCCTATACGTCATGAATCCTGGCAATGCCCAGCAGTGGAAACTGTAATAACATTACAACATATGCATATATGAGTGAGTGAGAGAGAAATAGAGAGTTAGACTAGTTGCTAGAGTGGTACATGGGTATGTACAGTACACTATAATAATATAACCCTCGGACATCATTATCACCTGCAAAACACTATACTTAATATTGCAGTGAAGTCCTGCGGGTTTTATCCTGCTTGCAGTGGTACATATGTGTGCGTGTACAGCCATAATATTACCCTCGGACTACACCAATATTATCTGAAATAATAATAAAGCACATTAAGACAGTATATACACAGATATATACATATCATGCACCGATTATTAGTCTTGTTTTTTGAGCCGATATATGTGAGTCGCATATTGAGACTGAAACTTTTTTTAGGCAGAATAATTCTTTCATTCTTATCAAGTTCAAATCATAAATATATACATAAATTATACCAAAAAAAAAAAATAATAAATAAAGTAAAAAAATAACAATTTATTTGTTAGGTACCATGCATATAAACATTAAGGGTGTAGGGTATTGACGTCGGCCATTAGACTCAAACTTCTCTCGTCAAAAAAATCTGAAATTTTGCACAATGACACATCAGCTCAAGGCAATTTTAAATATATAAAAATTTTGGGGGGTCATCATGCAAATTAATTTTATATGATTTTTTGAAATTTTAAGCCCATATGGCCCAATGTTAATTTCAATTATTTTTTTTTATTTTTTTTTCGGGACGGTCAAACTTCATGATATTTTTATCACGGCTAGGGGTGATTCTTAGCTACAAAATGACACCAAATTTAGACACAAATCACTTCTAGTTTTTGAGATATAAATTCGGTACCCTACTCCCTTAATGTCTAAAAATTAATATTTTTCTTCCTCTCGCCTTCTCTTTTTTTTTCTAATGCTTACAATGGAAGTTATCGGCAACGGAAAATTATCTTTAAATTTGTGTATATTTTTTACAAAATATTTAAGTCCATTAGTATATGCATATATAGAAATAACATGCATTTTAATGGAGTTTTGCGCATTGTTTGTACATATATGGGGCATAGGCCCAATACAATTATACTATCTTATGGTATATACCAATAACTTTCATTATAGTTTTTGCAAAGATTTTTTTTTGCATCATATATTTACATACTTCCAAACCACGTTAATATGTACATAATGGAGGTTATCGGTTTAAGAAAACGCTTAAAAATGACTATGGCTTAAAGCACGTAAAAGTATGTCCAGTATTTCTCATTTAAATTTCTCCGCGAAATCCGTGAAGTAATTTTCTCAAAAATGACAAAAATAACGTGTTTTTCCTCATAAGCGTAATGTTAAATTATGGGACCCCTTAGCATTCCCCACGCGCTAAACCGGTAACCTCCATTGTTAATATATATATCATAATATACGTACTATTTCACAGTAAATATTTTAATAGAAAGTGGTCAAAACTTACAAAAAACGCTATTCATCACTGATCCATCATCCGTTCCCAAGAAAAAGTCTTACCGGAAGAAAGAGTCCAAGTCAGGCGTCGTCCCTCTTTGTTAGCTTTTGTGCCGTTAGTTTTTTCCTCATAAAACCACAAAAAACGTTCCATTAACAACTTTTATATCTTTAATATCTGGAACGTCTACAGTTAATTACTTACCTTTTATTACGACACCGTAGCTGTAGTAAATACCATAATAATTAGTAATAATATGGACCATGAAACGTTACAAACACACACACAACATTTCCTTCACAATGACAATCCCCGGGTGAGCGGGATAAACCCGGCTCGGCGGCTGGCGGCATTCTGCCCTGATTCTGCCGTCGGCGCCGTCGCTGCGGCATAAGCAGCAATGCGCAGAGATAACCAATGCGCACGCTTATGTGATTGGCTGCACGGCATAAACAGCGGCAAAATGCGAGTTTGTGATTGGCTAACATATGTGACGTCAATTGTCACATACTTTAACTCAAATGTAGCCGCGAAAACAGATTTTTCTGTCAGACAATCATATATTATTGCTTCGACAAGCAGTTTTTTGATGACAACAATTTCAGTAACTATATATTTCACGTAATTATTAATTTGTTTTTTACATTGTAGAAATGTAATTAGACCTTTATTTAATAATATGGTATTGCCACGTTTCACACGCATCACAAATTTTTGTAAAGAAAATCATGAAAAATTGATAACTATATTATTCTTTTTTCTGCCGAAACAATAGGCGTGTATGCGCGGATGATGTCATATTTATTGCACTTGGAGGCCATACTCGAGTATAGTGAATAATTATAACATTGCTCAGCATAGGACAAACTTCATTAAGCTAATTTTCTTTGGAAAATCGGTTGATTTTTTGTTCATGTTATTTTCTCTCACCATGAGATACAAATTTAACATATATTTACAGCATCAATACTCTCATAAATATTGCATAGTGTTTTTAAACTGGCAAAATTATTTTATTGTCCTATATTCCCCATATGTTATTGAGTTATCCAACATCAAGGCGTCGACTTCAACATGAATGCATAATTGCATATACATGACCCATGACCCCTATTGACTTTAATAAAAAAGGAATTAACAACTGTTTACAGGCCGACTATATAAGCGATCAGTTAATAAATATAACTTCCGCACGCAAATGAAATGAACTCCACGTTTTGTGTGTGGTCTTTTCTAGTTTTATTACAGTTTTTTGGCATTAAAATATTCTTTTTTCCTTTCATTTAATTTTCTTCCTTCCTTTCTTTTTTTTTTTTTTTTTCTTTTTTTTTTTTTTTTGCGAAACTTTTTGAGAAAATTAAGTAAATTTTGACTTCAAACCTAATAGCTTCTGTTTATTTTTAGTATTTATTTTGAAAACCTCTAATCAGAATTAATAAATATACTCCATAATAAATACAAATAATTTTGATAATTTTGGCAAAATCTGAAATATTAGCACGTCATTTTTTATCACTTATATAATGACGGAGCAAATTAATATTTTGAAACCGCAAATCTTCCAAAACTATAAAGCGTCAGACTACAATTTTTTTTAGGTAATATGTAAACAATACTGGATATACCTTCCAGAAAAAATATCGGTCTGAGCTATTATCAATTTTCTAGGAAAAATCTACCAATATCCACTATAATAGGTTTTTTTTATTTTTTCATTTTGAAACGAACCCTGTGACGTCACGAATAAAAATCAAAATATTAAGTTTTGAAATTGTATGAAGAGTTGACTATAATTATGTAACAATTTTGCATAATAATTTCCTTAGTTTCGATAATTTTTTATTTTTAACGATTTTTTTAATTTGACAACTTTTTCAAATATCCCGATTTTGAAACCCGACTTTTTCTAAAAAGCCGGCCCGGACTCAACTTAAAAATCAATGTATTCATACTGTGATTGATCTTAAGCACCTTACTCAATTTCTGTAGAGAAATCTTGATAAATATAAACTCATGAGTATTTTTAAATACATTTAAGAAAAATCCAAAATATCGAGTATTTAGTTACAATTCAAAAAATCGACAAAAATCGGGTCACTCAAAGTATAGTTTTTTGAGCTCCTCAATGCATGGGATGAATTTTGGTATATAAAAAAAATGGTCAATTTTTCGAAATTTGCACCTGGACTTAACCGCAATTTCTATACATCCACTCTTCAGAGGTCAAGTCCTAGTGCAAATTTCCAAAAATCAACCACTTTTTTTATATACCAAAATTCATCCCATGCATTGAGGAGCTTAAAAATCTATACTTTGAGTGACCCAATTTTTATCGATTTTTTGAACTGTAGTCGATATTTTGGATTTTTCTTACGTCATTTGAAAATACTCACGAGTTAGAAGCCATCAAGTTTTTCATATAGAAAGTGAGCTAAGATACTAAAAATCCATCTTAGTATAAATACATTGAATTTTAAGTTGAGCAGAATAGAAAAAATCGGGACTCAAAATCGGGATTTTTAAAAATGTTGTCAACTTAAAAAAATCGTTAAAAATAAAAAAAAATCGAAACTGAGGAAATTATTGTGCCAAGGGGTTGCAACTATAGTCAGCTCTTCAGAAAACTTAAAAAGTTATTATTTTTATTTTTACTTGTGACGTCACAGGGTTCGATTCAAAACGAAAAAAACGCTGATATCCAATTTTGGTCGATTTTTCCTAGAAAATCAATAATAGCTGGGACCAATATTTTTCATGAAAAAAATCCAGTACTGTCTATATATTACAAAAAAAAAATTAAATGTGCTCTGCCTCTTTTAGTTTAGCAGATTTACGGTTTCAAAATGTTCGTTTCGTCGCATTTGTGATCAAAAGTGACGTTCAACAAACTCCTGTCAAAATTTCAGATTTTATGCTAAAAACAACAAATATAATTTTTTTGAGAAGATTAAACCAAATTACTGGTTCCGAGCCTTTTGCTCATTTAAATCATAGGGCCACCCGTAGCATTTTTGAAAAATTTAATTTTTAGTCTACTTTAACGCTTTTTTTTTCCAAACGTCTTTGATCGGTCCACATAAAGTTCTTTTATAAGAGAGTTTTTTTTTTTTTTTTTTTTTTTTAATGATTAAAAATGTGTAGCATACGCTTTTAATGATTTAAGTAAATTTGCTGCATTATAGGTAAACTGAACATTAATATGTCTCTGATTTGACCCTTTTGGGACAAATCAAAGACATAGGTTTTTAACTTTTGTAAAATTTAAAATGAAAAGGTATTGGGCAAAAGATCTTCTGCCCTAATAATTTATTTTAAATTTTACAAAGTTTAAAACATACGTCTTTGATTTGTCCCAAAAGGGTCAAATCAGAGACGTATTAATGTTCAGTTGACTTTAATGCAGGAAATTTATTAAAATCATTATTTTCAAATGTAAAAATATAACATTTTTATATTTAGTGTAACTTTTTTTTATTTTATTTAAACATAATTTTTCAACGTTTTCTATATGCCCCATTAACGTCTTGTTGAAAGACGTCACAACTTTTCTAAAGTTTTTTAAAATTATTTTTTTTTGCATCAATAAGATAGACAAAATGCTAAGCAATACTCTCATGTTACTTTTATGGACAAAAATTTATTTGTTTTATACAAATAAGGCCAAAGACATATGGTTACATATTACAGACGTATCGGGGTCTGTCTTCAAGACTGTCTTCAGTGTCCGGATGTTTACTGGGTTAAAAGTATTATGAATTATAAAATGAGTATACAATAAGTATAAATAGAGTATAATATACCTATATTTATAGTATGGATTCAAAGTATTAAGGAATTATAAAATGAGTATACAATAAGTATAAATAGAGTATATAATAAGTATAAAAAATATATACTTTAATTGCCAGCGCATAAATCTACAGTATCAAAAAAGTATACTCAAAGTATACTTTGAGTACAAAATTAGCATAAAATTAAGTTAAAATTAATATAAAAAAAGTATAAAATGAGTATACTTTGAGTATAAAATGAGTTTAAATTTTATACTTTTTGTGAGTATACTAGTATAAAAATTGTATACAAGTGTATACTAAAATGACCAATAAGATCATAAAAAGTATGATCAAAGTATACTAATAGTATACTTTTTTTATAATAGTATACTCACCCTTGAGTATACTAAAAGTATAAAATGAGCATAAAAAAAGTATAAAAAGTATACTCCATTTCCACTAGGGGCAGTTTTTATAATTTTTTATTTTACACATTATTTCAAAATAAAATCATATAATTTTTTAAAATAACCTGATAGGAAAGTATGGATTTTTTTACACTTAATTTTCAAATATCGTTTTATATATTATATATATATATATATATATATATATATATATATATATATATATATATATATATATATATATATATATATATATATATATATATATATATAATATATATATATATATATATATATATATATATATATATATATATATATATATGATAAAAATTTCATTTTTGTCTTACCTTCTGTAAAACAACTGGGCTTTCACTCGCTGCTTAATTTGATGATAAAAATAACACACAACACCAAAACTTGTCACTATATAAATTAATAAAATACTCAATTCACAGTTTTTAAAAATCTATATACATAGCTATGTTATATTCACACACAATTGTAACGTTTTCGAGGGCGTATATAAAACTATATACTTGTCTGCCTCTCTTCATCAGCTTACTGACTCTTGCTCACGAGGCGAGCCGACCTCCGCAATGGGGGGTGTGGCTCGTTCTCGTCAGGTGGTTTATTATTATTTACATTTTCACCTGTACGGTCACGTGGTACACTTTTCTTAAAAGAATCTATGAGTGGAATCCAAATAGGTGGTAATTCAAAACTGGGCTGACTGATTGTTTCATTTTTTCTTCTTGCCATTTCTATTGATTCTAATATTTTTCTTTTTTTATAGTGACTCTCTCTTCCTATTACTTTTGTTTTTTCCCATAGAATTTGATGATTACTTTCCAGCGCATGATCTACTAGTTTTGAATATCCTGTATCTCTTTTTTCTATTTTTTGCCTGTGTTCATTCACCCTGATCTCTAATGGTCGACCTGTTTCTCCGATATATTCTTTCTCACAAACACAGGGAATAGAATATACTACATCTTTATTCATATTTTTCTTCATGTCTGGTTTTGTACGTGCTAAACTTGATTTTAATGTTTCTTTTGAAGAACAAACAATACGAAGATTGACTCCTTTACCTATACGTTGTATTTTTTCACTCAAACCTTGTATATAGGGGATGCAGATAGTTGCGTCTGGTTTCTTTTCTTCTGTTTTGTTTTTTTCTGTGCGGTTTTTATTTTTTATTTTAGCAACAACATGTAATGGATAGTCATTTTCTCTTAAAATCTCTTCTATTTTATTAATTTCTTCATTTCTTACGTTGTTATCATTATAATTGCAGTGCGTTTTTGCCCTATGTAACAATGTAGCTGCTATACCTGTTTTTGTTGAGTGTGGATGATTTGAGTTAAAATTCAGATATCTTCCACTGTCTGTCACTTTTCTATAGACTATGAAGTTGTAATTTTGTTTTCTTTAGATCTTTTTACACGTACATCTAGGAACGGCAATTCACCTTCTTTTTCATACTCAATCGTGAATTTTATTGAATTTTAAAATACAACGTATAGGTAAAGGAGTCAATCTTCGTATTGTTTGTTCTTCAAAAGAAACATTAAAATCAAGTTTAGCACGTACAAAACCAGACATGAAGAAAAATATGAATAAAGATGTAGTATATTCTATTCCCTGTGTTTGTGAGAAAGAATATATCGGAGAAACAGGTCGACCATTAGAGATCAGGGTGAATGAACACAGGCAAAAAATAGAAAAAAGAGATACAGGATATTCAAAACTAGTAGATCATGCGCTGGAAAGTAATCATCAAATTCTATGGGAAAAAACAAAAGTAATAGGAAGAGAGAGTCACTATAAAAAAAGAAAAATATTAGAATCAATAGAAATGGCAAGAAGAAAAAATGAAACAATCAGTCAGCCCAGTTTTGAATTACCACCTATTTGGATTCCACTCATAGATTCTTTTAAGAAAAGTGTACCACGTGACCGTACAGGTGAAAATGTAAATAATAATAAACCACCTGACGAGAACGAGCCACACCCCCCATTGCGGAGGTCGGCTCGCCTCGTGAGCAAGAGTCAGTAAGCTGATGAAGAGAGGCAGACAAGTATATAGTTTTATATACGCCCTCGAAAACGTTACAATTGTGTGTGAATATAACATAGCTATGTATATAGATTTTTAAAAACTGTGAATTGAGTATTTTATTAATTTATATAGTGACAAGTTTTGGTGTTGTGTGTTATTTTTATCATCAAATTAAGCAGCGAGTGAAAGCCCAGTTGTTTTACAGAAGGTAAGACAAAAATGAAATTTTTATCATCATGTCACCTCGCTCGATATTCAAATTTTCAAACATATATATATATATATATATATATATATATATATATATATATTTTTTTTTTCTTCTTAAATTTTAAATACTTGCTCACAACAGTAATGAGATTTATATATATGCAATATATATTTTATATTATTTAGTAACTAAATTTAATTGGTTTTTAACCTGAGTTTTAGAATTCAGGCTTTTTAAATTACGAGGAATTTGATTCCATAAACTAGGCAATTAATATATATATATAAATTTTTTTTCTGTAAATGTATTTAAAATTTTTGGAACAAACATAGGATTATTTTCCGCAACTTATCTATATACTGTACTATTGTCGTATTTATAATTATACTTATTACAAAAATTTCAATTCTTCGTTTATTTCTTTTTATTAATCATATTTGCGATGGAAGTTGATGTAAAAATATTTTCTTTATGCAATCTTCTCATGTTAACATTGTGGTCATCAAGGTTTTGTAAAATAGGTGCGTATCATCCTTCACAACACACTTGATAAAGCTGTTTATTATTATTACAAAAAATAACACTTGTTTTATTTTCATCAGAGAAAAACGAAATGAAAAACGTAACGTCAGTACTAAATCATTATATTAATATGTTATTATATATTAATATATTTATTAATTAAATAATTAATTTTTATTATTAGTAATTATTATATTCAGTCTTATATTGTCTATATATATATATATATATATATATATATATATATATAATAATAATATATATATATATACACACAATAAATGAATAATTTCACCGTATATTTAAATTGCTTCCAAGCATTTTGTTACCTAATAGAAGGTGTAAGGATTATACCTTATTTTTATTATATATTATGCCAAAGTAAACTAGTACTTTGATTGTCACACCTGCTTCAACAGGTCAGGTAAATGAAATTTAATATATTTCCCCCAACTTCCACGCAAGCACTCGCGCAGCTAAAGTTCCATTATACATTTATAAAAAGCTTGTATTGTTAAAAAAAAAAAATGAAAACAAATGTTGTGACCTTTTGTTACTTGACCGCCTCCCTCTCCAAGTCTCATAATCTAATCGTCTTTTATTTTTGCTCAATCGGATAATAAATATATATGGATCATAAGAACTGCATACTGCATACGAAGATTTTTTGCTCGTATTTTATATGCAAATTTTTGTCGGTTCTTTTATAGTGTATATAAATATATAATAAAAGACGATTAGATAAAAGACTATACATACGTACGACGTCAGAGTAAATTAAGAGGAATTTCGATAAAAAATTAATTGCACAATCAGTATAGCTATTGAATGAAGTGGTATTAATTGTTAAATAATTAATTTTATGGTTGATATTATGAAAGTGTAAAAATGTGTTGATTTATTATCCTATATACTTTTCTGAATAAATAATGAAGTAATTAATATTTTCAAGAAATTTTATTGCACTTAAACGCTATTATATAATCAGTTAATTATTAATTTATATATTAACTGTTTTTCATATACAGTATATTGGTTAAAGATTACACATTATCTTTTTTTTTTTTTTTTTTTAATTATAATTATATTTGTATATATTTTTACTAAAACTGAGAACAGCAATGCCGGTGACCGCTGCCACGTTTGCTGCGATCGTCGCTTTTGGTTCGGACTGTTTTTGCTTTATAAAAATATTTATATTTTTATATGATATGATATAATTATAAAATACAAAATATTGCGATTTGTGCTCATTTTAAATTATATAATAATTAATTATATTAATAATAACATAATTATGTGATAACGAGCAGAATATAATATAATTCAACGTCACATAATATCTTCTAAAAACCTTCCCAGATGGATCTATTCATCTGATTTAAATTTGGTAAATTGGAGTCACTTTTTCGCAAAATTTTTCTTAGTTGTTTTTGCCATATTTTGTCCCATCTATCCCTCACAGCAATATCTAAAAGATGGGGTGGAGAAGAAAAGATAATATAATTTTTTTATGTATTATTCCATTATTAAAGATATCAACACGGCACACATCATAATAAATTTACACAGTAACAAAACACACACCATAAAATCGCATCATACTAATCAGTATATATTTTTTTTCATTTTAATGCTATCTTGCAGAGGCACCTTTGAAATAGAGTAAATTAGTAGGTCTCGCTACTTAACAGGAGTTTTTCTGGTTTATATAAATCACACCCGCATTAATGGTATAAATAACTTTATTTTATTTTTTATTTTTTTCATGTTAAAATAATTTTTGCAAAAGTTTAAATTAAGGGGATATTGTGTATTTCAAAGGATAGGTTAATGTACAGTACACTCCTCCGGTTTTAAAATTACCCATCAAAGCAATGCCGCTTTCTTGTACGTTTATTATATATAAGAGGAAATCGGACAAAGCAGTCGTTATATACTATACATTTGTTACATATATTAGTTGGTTGGTTGTTAGGGTGACAAAACAAACAGGATTCTGCTTGTGCAGATTCCGTACGTCTGTTCTGTCGTTGGCTAAATCTTGCGATTATGACGCCATAAGCTGCTAATTGAACTTCTAATTAATTGTTGGCCAGGGTGGCCAAAAACTTGCTTGGTATTACCCTACTAATTTAATTCACTTTTTTTTTTCACTTATTATATGTAACAAATTTTTTATGTAAAATAAAGAAAACTCAATATATTCAAATAACAAAAGTGCAAGAATATAAGAGAGATAGAGATAGAGAGAGAGGGGGGGGGGGGGGGACAGGACAGGAACAATACGATAATACAAACAGTGTTACATTGATACACATATGAGTGATTACCTACCCACGTCAACATTTGATCCACTGATGCTGGGGTCTTCTCTATATTTGCTTAAGTTTTTCCAATCTCTCGAATTAATTATGCGCAGTTGCACGTTGTTTCGTCTATCCAATTGCCGTAGTCCTTTTTGGTGCTCTGGACGGTCATGATAATAGAGAGACGTGCATATGATTTGGATTTCAATGTTACAATGTTGACGAGCAAACTTGACTAACATATCAGAGCAATCGTTGCACGGTGAGTAGGATGTGTACATCTTTACTTTTCTATAAATATATATACAGGTAATAAATAAATATTGATTGAGCCGTACTTAACCGTAAAGGCGTAGAATACCTTTGAACAAAAAAGTTGTGTATAATACTGTAATATCCTAACAAACCTGAAAATCAACGTTGATTTGGCTGGAATCATTGATTTCTAAATTATTTTCCATTCATATAATGTCACTGGCGGTCACTGACGTACAGCTCGCCCGGTTTACGCGCGCGTAAAACAAGCGAGCTGTGACGTCAATGACCGCCAGCGGCATTTTGTGAATGGAAAATAAACTAGAAATCAATGATTCCGGCCATCAACGTTGACTTTCAGGTTTGTTAGGATATTATACACAACTTTTTTTGTTTAAGGTGTTCTACGCCTTTACGCGGTTAAGTACATACAATACATTTACTTACCTTAAATCATTTCTATCTTGCTGAATATATTCAATTTGTTTAAGCAGGTCTTCTTCAGCATGATAACTCCCAGTCTCTGCTCTCAAATATTCAAACCAAGGAGAGTATTTAAAGTAACACTTACACCAAATATAACAAAAATTTTTACAATAAACACATGATTTATCAATATATGTGTTTCTCAAGCATATGTTAAAAAAGTATCGTAGTAGTTCTCTGGAAGTCGTGAATTACTATTATTATTAATACATGACATTTCGTGCTGTCTATCGATGAAATTTGGGAGGAACTGCGACGCTATACTTCATTCCTAAAGCTAAAATATTATACGAAACGTACATTTACCTAATACTTATTTATCAGTAGTACTGATAAGGTGCGTCATGAGGACCTTTAATTTAATCATTAATTTAAAGAGAATTTTATCTATTGGGGTTTAAATTGATGATATTATCAACTTCATATTGTTTTATTATACACATTTATTTTGTGTCCTGATATTGCAGATTTTTATACTCTCAGTCGTTGATGGTTCTGCACATATATTAAATTAATTAATAATATTGTACAATACTATACTATATATTTATATGCTATAAAATATTCTTGTGAGAGCAGAGTTGGAATTTTTTAAATTTAAGTAAATAAAATAAAACAATAAAAATATATTGATAAATAACCCAGAATAATTTAAAATAACATAATAGTTTGTGATGGTAAAAATGTAGTAATGTTATTGTTCTCAATAAGACATCTTATGCTCCTATGCATATGATTATGCACTATTTTAAAAGTTTACTGTTCATAATACTACATAAGTCGTCCAAAACTTTAAAATAAAATGGAATACGAATCTTCTAATTATTAAATTATATTATCTTCGTCTTTGTTACAAATAAACTATTACAATGTGTCATTATTTTTGAAATCACCGCGGATCGGACCAAATATCTTCGATTTTTCTTACAAAATACAAGTTGTTAATTTAGAATGACAATTTGAGTAAACTTTTTTTTAAAAGGTACCTGTTTCAAAACACGGCGGAACATGGAGATTTGACCCCCGTTTAATTTAAAAAATAAGTTATTGATGGACTACATGTAATATTTTTATGAATAAAAAAATATATTAAGTTTTTAGAATCCGCCTTTAGTAAAAATATTGGTCCAATGAGAAATGATCAATTTGTCAAGAAAAATCGTCCAAAATTGAAAATATTTACATTAGGACGTTTACAAGAACCAGTTGTATAATAATAAAACAATGTTTTTTTTTCTTTCTAAATATTGGAGTTTTAGGACAATTTTACTGTATTTTGTTAAAACAATTATCCTGACTTCAGATATTTTGAAATTTTAATGAAGTTTTTAGTGGTATCATTTTGAAATATGCTGAATTGAACCCCAATTATTTATATAACGCTCTCCTTAGATTTGAATGTGCCTATTTAAAAGTGTTAGTAACCCATCTATTATTTCCAAATGAAATCGGAGGGGGAAAAAAAAGTTAAGCGAAGCCCGCGTCGTTACTCTCGTTATGCATGTAACATTTATTAGGATGTACTAAAAACTACTAATACTGTACTAATTATTAAATAATTATTAATATGTAGGCAAATCTGACAATACTTAAGAAAAACACAAATAATTATTGTTCTAATTAATATATTTGTAGTACTTAATTTATATTACATATTATATAAGAAAGAAGATGAAGATACAAAGTTATGCAAGCTGAAATATTTTATACGATATATATTTTTTTTTATATAAGGAAGATACAATCTGATTAGAAAATATAGTAACAGGTTATTAAATTGTACAAATTGTGCTACAATTTTGAAAATAAACATAATATGCCTTACCCTAATTGTTCTTACACGATATTAAAACCCATAAACCATCCAAAACTTTCTTCAGACCATTTTTAACGTAATGCGCAAATGTATTGAAAAAATTGTTTTTTTCAAATAATTACATTTGCGCATCTAGAAGAAAATTTATACATCGCGATTCAGTTTCATACCCTACATATATTTTTGTTTTTAAATTCGTATTTTGTAACATTATAATTTTACAAAAATTACGAAGATATTAATAAAATAATCCTTTTATACAAAATTCCCTTGTATAATGAGACAAAAGGGAACGTCATATTTAAAAAATATCAACTTTGCATACAGATGCTGTAATAGATCAATAGAGATCAATAAAAATTAACTTTACATACGAACACAGATATTATTACATTCACAAATATGCTATTTGATTATAATAGTGCCTACTCGATAAGTATATTTTAAGTTTATACCTTTGGTTTTTATACTATATTATTGATAAATAACTACATATTATGGATATTTGTAATTTATTATGTATCGAGGGCCAAAATTCATATTTTTTGACAAATATAAAGCTATGTATACAAAATATTTGAAATTAGGAGGGAAGAAAATTGTATTTTGTGCTTATTATTTTGTGACAGAAAGTTACCAAGCTGGAGAGAGAGAGAGAGAGAGAGAGAGAGAGAGAGAGAGAGAGAGAGAGAGAGAGAGAGAGAGAGAACTGGAACGTTAAAAATAACTGCAATGATTAATCATTGAAATTCCCTCCAAATACATTCATTGAATATAAATTGTAGATTATAATTTTGGTCGAATATGATTATGATGTTGGTCCTCTATAGTAAGTTAGCTTTATGATAACAATATTTTGAAGCAAGAAGATTTAAAGAGCATTTCAACAAGTGGAATAAAATCAAGTCACGTCTTATTTAACACGCCAATCACTTTTTTTTTTTTTTTACATTTTAAAATACGACATACAAGCTATCAAAATGGACCATTTTTGCAAGACAAACGATGGTACAACCGTACAATGTGTTCAATATAATCGATTTAAATAATTTCTTTTAGCATAAAATATTTTTTAAATATAAATTTTATGCCATAAAAATATTTATAATAATAAATAAAACAAAGCGCATTCCTTATTTGAAATTCGGAAATGTGCATACATTTTTCTTACAAATTTGTTGTGGTCCAAATTTTAAATTCCACCACATATATTTTTTTATTTTTTTATTTTTTTTAATTATTGATCAGTAAATTTATATTAGCCACCTGTTGATATAAATACATGAAAAAGCTGTACAGAGAAAACCTGGTACATTGACACTGCTTGGTGTATGACAAAGTAGCAGAGAAGACTAAATAGTTTTGAAGTTGATTTGCTTTGACCTAACAGTCAGTACGTTGCAGTAAAGAGTCACACTGACTGCTGTGGCGGCTCGCAGCTGGGCTGGTTGGTGGTGCCGGATCTATGGTGACCAAAACTGCCAGCATTTGACACAATGCTTCCATCAGCCGATTAAGCACCTCGCTGCCCTCGTGAGGAGACCTCGTCACCACAAATATATCTGGAACATTGTTATCATAGCCGGTGTAAGGCAAACTACAATCTTTAAAATGGACAACTTTTATTCCTATCTTTAACTTGGAAAATGAGGACGACCAAAAAAATTTCCAAGTGGTAATTAATTTTTTTTATTTTTCTAAAAGAGGACTGTCCTGAATCGATATATATGCAAATTTTTTATTTTTGGGTTCATTAACTATTTTTAATTAATTTTTGAAAGTCGTTAAATTACGCCATGGCGTCAACTTTTTCCAACGCCCACATTTTTTGATATTCAAAATTATAAAAATTCAAAATTCAAAAAAAAAAAAAAAAAAAAAATTTATATAATAAAAAATTACCTAATGAACTCAAAATCTAGAAATTTGCAATACAGGATAATGTCTTCTTTTAGAATATGAAATAAAATTATCCCCTATTTTTTTAAGTCACCCTCATTGATGGGATATTTTAATTAAAGAGCTTAAAAGCAGTTTTTAATTAAAGTGAGTTGCTTTAAAGTACTATGAGAAACAATAATTTGCCTAGTTACCTTGTCTATCTCTAGCAAGATGACGGCAGTAAACATTGAGAATTGCTGTTATATCGTCCTCATACTGCATGCTTGACGCTTCGTTGCCCAAGAGCACGGACCTAGTGCAAACATAGAAGGTCAGTAAATTGCAACGTCACACTTACATGGTGCTTGAGCTAACCTGAACCTGCGTGACATCCCTAATGCAGCAGTCCACTTGCCGTCCTTGAGTAAGTCGATGAGAGCAGACTCGGTGTCCTCCACACTTGGTGCCTCGCAGCCAAGACTGCTGCCTGCTTGCAGACTGTGTGCAGGGCTGGGAGTGGGCGTGGGGGTTCCTGAGGAGTCTCCACCTCCGCTGCTGCTACCCCAACCTCCAGAGCTTGTCAAACCTACCCCGTCATCTAGGGCACCTACTAGGTGACCTTCCAGGGCGGTCACCTCATTGGATACGTCAATTAACTGTAAAAAAAAGTACACGTGATTTTCACGACAAAGTATAATTTTTTATGAAGAGAATATAATACGAAAAATTGTAGCATCATCCTAGCATTCTATCAATCTTTTGCAAATAAAATCTGAATCACATTGCGCAGCTGAATTTGTTAATTATGAAATTGCTCACATATGCTTAACTTTTAAATAAGCCATGTAAAAGATAAACACACAAACATAAAAAATAATAATAATAATAATAATAAGAACAATTAAAAAACTTTAGTAACAATATTTTGCACGCGCACATGCTTTCCTTGATTTAACAATAAAATTAAAATAGGGAAAATACGATTATACATTGAGGTCTGACCTGGCAGTTCTTTGCTGCTGTGGTAAGAGCGTTAACCATTTTGTGAATCGCTTCAAGGAGCAGCACCAGCTGAAAGAGCAGCTTGTAGAGCGAGCGACCCGCGTCGACCATCAGACTGCACGAGCCGCCCATTTCAGGACCTCCTTCATTAAGTAACTGTAGCTTCACTGAAGTTCTCACAGCATTCAAGCACTGTAGACCAAACAAAACGTTTGAATTTAAAAAGTATTTTTGTAAAAATCTGTCTTCATAAGTTTCATATACCTTCTTTTTACAGAAACGGCGTATTATCACGGACAAAATAAACACGTAATAATTATGCACAATTTATGCTATATGTCACAATTTGTACGTTATAATAGCAAAAATATTATATGTAAAGCACAAATCTTTGTGATATTCTAATTTTGCATCAACAAAGACATAAATACCGAATAAATCATGCAATTTATTCTTTTCGTCATATGATGTGGAAAAATGTAAGAATTGTGGTTACCTCGACTGCAGCATCTCTGCGGTCTAGGAAGGTCTCCAGATGTTCCTGAACCTCCAGGGCGCCATACCTGAGCGAGTCTCCAAGCCTGGGTCCTGCTGCAGCCAGAGCATCATTGCTGAACCACACAAGTGGTGGCTCTGCTCGAGCACCGGCTAGCAGTTCTGACACTTGCGACAGAGGGGAGCCCAGCGCGGGCTTTGACGTGCTCAGCAGTCGGCGTACTTCCACTGTCATGCCTGTAGCTTTACTGCACACGTCCTGCGTAATAATAATAAACATTAGTTTTTAAAACCAAGTTTAACGAAGAATGTTTCGAAATTTTGTCTCAAATTACCCTCGCGAGACGTCTCAGCAGCTGGAAAAGTCTGAGAGGAGGCGCTGATGGCACTAGAGCAATCATGCCCGTGATATGCCTCCTCCACGCTTCCTCTGCATCCCCTCTGGTGAAGGGACGGAAAGCTGGCAAACTTGGGGAAGCATTGCAAGGGGTTACATCTCCCAAGTCTCCTGCACTCGATCCTCTGCAAAGTGACGCAAATATTAAATAAAGAACAAACGTTTCGTATTCAGGGAAACTTACGAAGTATCAGATCTGGTCCCTGAGTCATGCCTTGTTCGCTCCCTAAGGCTCAGTGAAGACGGTGGGAAGACACCACTTGCACTGCTACCAGATGCTGCTGTCCCAGGACCTGAGCCGGCAAACTCAGGTGGGATTGCAACCTCATCTAAGGGTGATTCAGAACCCACTTCGTCATCTGAGGACTCCTCGGGACCTCCGCCCACACGCTGTAGACAAACGAAATCAGTAAATTAATTATCTTGCTCTGCTCATAATATAACTGACTTACCCTATGTCGAGGCAGCACGGGAGTTTCTCTTTCTGTCATTAAACTTTCGCTGAAAGGCTGAGGACTCGGTTCCACGTCTGTACCTCCGTCACTCAGCGGGCGTCGTCTTACGCCCCAGTTGAAGTTGTCTGTGCTTTCACCCTGAAAAACAAGCATATATTATTTCCAACTTTCAATCATTGCGAACAAAAATTATCAGAACATTTTTTATATGGCTGCATTTGCAAAATATACCAGTGGGACGTGGCTTGAAACAATTTCAAAGCCTTGCGGCACCTTTGTTTTACAACAATCTTGAAACGATTTAATGTTTGTATTTTTTTTACGTTAAAAAAGTTATTTGATCGTTAGGATTTATTGTGAATGTAAATTATTTTATTTATACTCACGTCAACACTCTCGCTCTCGTACTCAAGGAAATCAAAGTCCTTGAAGACACCAAACTGCTCGGTGGCTGCATCGTCTCTACGTGACCCGCCAGAGAGATCGTTGTTTGGTGCAGACATCTCCTCAGTGGAAGACGCCATGCTTGACTGACGCTCCATCAAGTCAGAGCTCTGGCTGAAGATCACCTGAGAATCGAGAAATACATGTTAACTCTGCCCTGTAGTCTTGTGATCCTAGCATACACAAAAGACAGGTTAGTCACTAACAGACTTGTTAAGAACAGTTCAATAATAAAAAAATGTTCACTTTAACTTGAAGTTTTTATTAAATTCTTTAGCTTCCCTAAATTTTAGTTTTAACTTTTCGTGATATATATTTTATAAAATATTTCAAATTTAAGTTAAATTTTGACAGAATGCGTTTGATGAAATATGATTAAAAATAAAAAATAAATAATAATAAAAAATAAAAAAACATTACTTTTTGTTTAACTTGCAAATAATTAATACTATACTAATTTACCATTCTCTTCTAGCACACGTTAAAATTTCAATAATGGAGATATAAATTTAATAATTAGACATTAACAACTAAAACACACTTAAACACGCACAATAGAAACAAGACAAGCAGTGATATATATAAAAGCAATAGAGGGTAACTATATAACAAACAGGGTTGACAACAAAATTGCAGCAAAAATTAATTATGATGCTGCTACCTACTCTGTGAGTAGCGGGCCTCCGCAGTGTGCTTGACAGAGAGAAATAAACCAACTGAAACATGCAAATACTCATCATGCACTTGGGGCCGGCTATTTGCACTTCATCGTGTGAGTGCACGTAATCCTTTTCATCTCACGGAGTTACCACATCTATTTTTACCTCCAGAAATTCTAAACATAATGTTGGAAAAATTTGTCATGCATTTTGGGGAAAAAAACACCATAATGTGTGATATTAACTACATAATTAAATCAAAATAAGGAAATATAAGAAGGATGCAAAATATTTTACATGCACTCGAGATACCTTATGAATTTCACTCCCTTTTAAATGACGGAGTTACTAAATTTGAAATTGTTAGTAAAATCATCAACAAAGAAGAAATAATTATGATTTTTTTAAAAATAAACTCTTGATTGAAGTCTCACTTATACACAGGGTGAGAAAAAATTGCGTGTGCATTGAAAAAAAAAATACACCGGTCATAAAATAAAATATAAAATAGACCGGTCACTAAAATTTAACTTTACTCCTCCTAGATAAGCTAAGAGTAGACTTAACTAATTCATTTGTTATAATAATTTTTTTCACACTTAAGACTAAATTTTAGAAGTACCAATTAAGTGTAAAAATGTGGTGGGCAACTTAAATGTTATCTTATCTGTATATATTATAAATACAAAAAATGATCATTATATAATTATACAATAATAATAATAAAATAATATTGCAACTTCATTATAATATTTTGTAGTTAGATGTATAAGTAGACCAGACATTAAAGCCCTTGTCAACTTACTTTTTTATTATATAGAATACTAGATTGATAATTACCATACCTTATTATCCATGAATTAGATAGACACCAACACATTGGTTTTGTATTTATTTTCATTTTGACTGTTATATCACGTATCTGACGTCACAATGTACCGATGGGGTCGTGATAGGGGTAAAGAACTTGAGGGAGGGGCTTATATTTATCACGTGACCAGAGCGGTGACTGTGATTGGCGGCGGTACATTGTGACGTCAGATACGTGATATAGCAGCCAAAAAGAAAAGAAATGAAAATAAATACAAAATCAACGTGGTGGTGTTTAATTCATGGATAATAAGGTATGGTAATTATCAATCTAGTATACTAAATGATAAAAAAGTAAGTTGACAAGGGCTTTAAGCCTTAACCTCGCTCTTTCAAAAACATTTTTTGTTTTTGAATAAAGACGACCATTTAACTGATTTTAAATGGAAATAATTAATCAAAGTCTCCGCGTACATATACATTATACTGCAATAAAAAGCAATAGAAAATAATAACAACAAAACTATTACCATAGTGTATGTATGTGATCCATTACTGTGAAAATCGGTCGGGCAAAATAATATTATGCTGGTCAAGGCAAACAATTCGTGACCACAACAAAACCCGATTACAATTATACTCGATTTCGTGATTACAATGCAAAACCGTAGGCTTGATTTAAAAGTTGTGATTGGAGCTGAAAAGTGAGTGTAACAATCAGTGTGAAATGAGAATGTGATTGAATAGCAAGTGTTAAAATAAACCTATTTTACTGTTTGATGATTGAAGAAAGTGTAAGAGAAACAAGTTACCTTGCTTAGTGAGCTCAAATAACCATCCTAGAAACCACAATTGAAGGGAGTTAAAAATAAGATATCAAACTTAATTATTAATTATTATTAGATATAATTTATATTTAAAAGTCAATGTACACCATGCTTCTTTTTTATATAATTATATAGAATATTTAATAAATATCATGCCATACAATATTATAATTTAGGTTTGTTTCCCATGCAAAATGTGAATAGAAGATTTAACAAAGTTATTTTCCCATATCACCGGATTGGTTTGAGATAAAACAAAAAGATAGAGTAACTTACAGACGGGCTCTTGGGCAGTCCCACACGCTGGCCGCATGTTGTCAGCAGGTTGACTAGACATTCACGAACACGACCCTGTACGTGAAGAAAAAAAAATCATAATATAATTATTATTTTTATTACACTTTATCACATGTCTTTAAACGCTTTTTAAACTGAATATTAGTACGGTACAGTAGTAAAAAGTATTATTTTTTCGAGAATTGTTTACATACCTGGCATAACCAAGGGCGTTTCCATCCTGCAATATTTCCGCTGTCCGCCGGCGAAAGAGATACTGATCTGCAATATCAAGCACAGGAATTATAGATATCAAGAGTATGTAAAACACATGAAAACTTACCTTCGAGGCGATGAAGCTAGTGGAGGTGCATTCTGTCCAATATGAGGACGATCTCTGCTGGTCGGCTCAGTGTAGCGTCGTCCAATTACGGGAGTTTGAGAAAGATCGTATGTAAAGTCCATAGTGCGTCCTAATTAAAAAAAAAAATTTTAATTGATTGATTGATTGAAAATGAAGTTAACATAAACTATTTGAGGTTTACTAAAGAGAAACTGTAAACACATTAACACAATCTATAAATAATAATAAGTATCAGAATGAAAGCTGTTGCAAACCTGGAAGCTCTTTCTTCATGAACATTTCATTATCTGCAAAAGAAGGGTGCGGAGCCGCTGCGGCCGTGTTCTCCCAGTGTGGAGGGTGCAAGGCAGTCGGGGGAGCCACGAGAGTGGAGGAACGAGTAACCACGAGCTTTAGTATCTTGAGAGCTTCCTTCCAATGTGGGCCCTGCATCATACACTCAAGTAAGACACTGTACGAGGCAACGTATGTATACGTACTGCACACATGATTTTGAACGTACCTCAATGTACTTTGCTATTACGCGAAGTAGGTCGCCGTTGATTGGCTGTGCTGAAGCAGATGCTAAGTCAACGTAATGTAGCATGCAGTGGATGATATTGAGCACCGGAAGTTGAACCAATGCTGGGCCCTTTTCAAGTACCTATGTGAGTGGAAATAATAAACACTTAAAGATCTTGTTGATTTTTGTTTACATTTACACGGGTACAGAAAAGATTGAAAACATTTTTTTTTCTTTTTTTTCTACTTAGTAGTTTACTTTATACTCAAAAATAATAATAATTATATATGTTAGCATCAAAACCCGAAATTGACCCAAACTAGGTATTTTTGCTCATTTCGGCTTTTGGTTCGTCGCTTTTTGCCAAAACCCGAAATGCAAGTTTTTTTCGGCTTTTGGTCACGACATTTTGATCCATACTAGTTTTGAGCATTTCGCAAAAAGCAAAACCCGGTGTAAACATTTATATCTAGTTTTGGTCTTTGAATTTTGACCAGAACTAGTTGTGGTCAAAATAGAAAAATCAAAACCCGAAAAATGAACATTTCTCAACTCAGAATTTCATGCAATGATAAAAGACTATAATTATATTATAAATGCATGATGTTTTGGTATTATAATTTAGGCGTTTAAACAATATTATTTTATTATTTTACATGAAATGCAAAATATATGGTCTGAAAGATTAATTTGATTAGAATGCGCTGATCAAAATATCTAAATCTTATGGCTATATAGATACGGAATATAAATTGAGACAATACGAAAAATAAACTTACTGTTTGACCTAGCAATGGACCACTTGCAATGAGCGAACTTTTTAAAATAATTTGAAATTTTCTTATTACATTTCTTACAAAATATCAAAAATAATTTTCCCTTGTTGCAACAATTACAAACATTTTATTGCAAGTGGTCCATTCAGTAATAGTAGTAATAGAGTATATTATTATTATTTAAAGGGGCTACTTACGATTAAATGTAAATTAAGAGCTATATATAAAACCACTAACCATGATCACTTATAATTTGCGCACCAATAATATACGTGTGTTGTGAACTTTTTAAATTCTAACACTTTCTTATCCTGTTTCTAACAAATATTATGAAACTATAAACCATGTTTTCAGCACAGAGACAAACAGTCAACTGAATATACGCACAAGAAATATTTTAAAATAAATTGTTATCACTGGATAAAGTACGGTGAAAGGTGGACTTGAACTTTGAACCAATATAAGGGAAATTAGTCATAAGTCATATATCATAATATATCAATCTTATTGTAAAATAAAATAAATATTTTTACTTTTTTATTTAACGTGTCGTGTTCTCTCTCTCTCTCTCTCTCTCTCTCTCTCTCTCTCTCTCACTTATTCTTATATAAAATAATTGAGTTGAGAAATGTTCATTTTTCGGGTTTTGATTTTTCTATTTTGACCACAACTAGTTCTGGTCAAAATTCAAAGACCAAAACTAGATATAAATGTTTACACCGGGTTTTGCTTTTTGCGAAATGCTCAAAACTAGTATGGATCAAAATTTCGTGACCAAAAGCCGAAATGAGCAAAAATACCTAGTTTGGGTCAATTTCGGGTTTTGATGCTAACATATATATATAAATATATATATATATATATATATATATATATATATATATATATATATATATATATATATATATATATATGACATTTGTTTCACACAGTTGTTCCTAGACACGTGTCTAATATTTTGATGTTTTACACAGTTTAATATAAACTACGATTTCTTCGTAATTACCTCAACAAGGAAGGCGAGCATGTTGAGACCAAGGTGTGCGTATGTATCATAGAGATATTTGACGACGCACTTGGTCCACTGGAAGCTCTCTTTGCTGAAGGTACGACGACTATAGAGCGTCATCACGGTTCCCAGATTTTCTAGTTTTTTGCTTTTCTCAGCGCTCACCTGACAAAGCAAAATAATGACAATTCACCAATCATTTAATTGTCACTTAACACACTGTATTGTATTAATTTTCGTTTTACAAACATTAAATATATATATGTATATATAGGTATATATAGGTATATATATATATATATATATATATATATATATATATATATATATATATATATATATATATATATATAACAATAAAAACGTTGAAAAATAGTTTATTAGTATCAGAATTCAGAGGAGTAATTTGTGTTACAGTACCTGTGCAATATTTTCTGCACTCTGGATGCATAGTTCGTTTGCATCTTCATAGTGGTGTAGCAGGTAAGGCAGCAGAGCTACAACATTGAGAGGGAAGGCCAGAGACTGAGAGGGATCGACCACCGGGAAATCAAGTAACAAAGTGAAGCGACCTAGTAACTCCACTGCGGGCTCGTAAGTAGCGGGGTGAGTGCAACCTTTGAGCAGCAAAGCATGTACGCCAGGGAAACCACCGGCCCACTTTAACTGCTGTTGTAACTTCTCCACCTAAAAAGTAAAACATATTGTACTATTATACTGAATAAATGATGAAATTGTGAAAATTTTCTTTGAAAGACAGCAGTGGAACTTTTATAAGTTCAATAAACACGATGTTCAATATTGAATAAATAAAACTTTGCGGTCCAAAAGTAAAAGCTGACCTTGTCTCTGCAGTCTGGTCTATCAAGTGGCAGACGATGCAGGACTCTGTTAAGCAGTCTCAGAGCAAGGAGGAACTCGTGCTCGAAGTCGGACTCAAGCAGCGACACCGCCAGCCAAAAAAGTTGTGCCAGGATGGTGAGCTTGTCATCTTGTGTTGCCTGGTCTCCCAACAATTTCAGTGACTGCGCGGATCTTGAGCGTGACAAATTGGTGGAAAAGATCTTACTAGCGCACGGACCTGAGCCTTGAACAGCAGAGCCCCGCCCACATTCTTCCACCGAGCCGCGGCCTCGCAAATCTACCAGAAATAACATCAATTTAGTACTATATTTGTGTCATTCACAGAATATTGTGTATTACTACTTTTTCACAGTCTTATCATGTCGTATATTATTCAAACTCTGAGTTTTACCAGAAAATATCAAACCATTCAATATTTTATATCAAGTCATATTTCTCACCTTTGTTATCTGATGCTGGTGAGCCAGAAGACTTCCTCATGCAGTAAGATACAGAGTAACTGGTGCTGCGTGCATGCCCAGTCTGTGTAAGATGTGGTGCCACGCCTGAGAGCCCTGAGCCGGGGAAAGGCGAGGAGTTTGTGGTCCCCGTGCCTCCCGCGACGATACCGGCCACGTTGGTAACTCCGCCTGCTTGAGGACTCCGCTTGCTACCAACTACTGAGCCAGCCACCGAGCCTGGCAACTGATCCTTGTTGTTTAGATTTGGAGTAGATTTAAAGATCTCTTTCATTAGGTCAAGAGAGCGGAAATCAGATTCTAGCGAGTCGACAGCAGCTTCTAGAGTTAGTAGTAGTTCTGTGACGTAACCCTGCAACAATTTTGTATTAAAACTGAGAGATTTAAATTGAACTATGGTTTACATACCTGCATGTCTTCTCCTTGTTCAGCTACTGTTTCAACGAGCCGGGATAAAATATCAGATAGCATTCTGGAGGTAATGGGCACCCTCAGGGAACGATATAACTAAAATAATAATAATAAAGAATGCATTGGTAAAAGAAATTTATGAACTATGTTACGAGACAATATACACAAGACATACAGTAACAGAATAATTTGTTATGCGAGAAATAGTTATTGTTAGCAATGTTAACGTAATCGTAATTATTTACAAACGTCAAAGTTAAATATAATGACAATGAAAAAACACAGGTTATAAAAATTTAACTCAAGTACAGAATCTATACTGTGGAGCACTAAAATAGAAATTATTGATGTCTACCTGCAGTGAGCGTCCTGCGTAATGCCTGGAAGAACACGAGAGCCCAAGTTGTAGCGCAGTCTGAGCCCAGCGCTCGCTGATGAGGGCGTGTGGAAGAGACTCACGGAACACACGAAGAACATACTGCAGAAATACATCAAGTTGCTCCACACTACGTACGGACCATACCTTGGCCGTGATGTCTTCGTAGTTCCACAGTGGTTGGCTAGGTCTGAGAAATGCAACATTCAGATATATTATTGAAAAGGTAAACAAATAAATATGTTGCGTCTATATACATTTTACAGTTAAAGAAAGTTAGGAAGGAATGTTAAAATATTCAATTAAAGGATCAAATTAAGAATGTTTATAATAAGTAATAATACAACAATAGGTCACCTTGATGCGAGGAAGTCGATGAGTGACTTGACGATGTCTGGAGTGGTTACGTTTGGTCCTGGACCTCGCCACGTGCTGCCCTCGTCAGTTGTTATGATAACAGGAGGAGGGGTGATAGAACCACCATCTAGGAACATACATGAACCAAGTAAGCCGTAGCGTCAATCTATCAATACACAATCTAGTTTCAGAGACATGAAGTTGACCTACCTGAGGAAGGTAACGACGTGGCTCCCGGAGTGGTCACTTGTTGAGCCGCACTGCCAGTAGCTTGCAAATAAACATCGAACTCTGTGTCCGGCTCTGCACAACATGAAAATATAAATCATTAACTGAACAACATGCTCTCTGTTGAAAAATAAATGTATATTTTGTAGAATTATTACAGTAAATATAAAACTAAATAACAAATATATATTTTCGCGGAAGAACATACACCTTGTCAATATTAAAAAATAATTGAATTATACATGAGAATTACAGATGTGCTTACCTGTGAAGTTGTGTCTGACAACTGGCAGTGCTGGCGTGGGCAGACCGAGTCCCTGCGCTGCAGTACGGCAGTTAAGTAGAGTCCTAGCCACTGTGAAACTATCTCCGTGATCAGCAAGTACCATCATCAAGTGCAGCAGAAGTCGCTTGCAATGGTCGTGTACCATGGGCCTTGTGTGGTCCAGACCCAGGAATGTCATGTGCAACATCAGAGGCACGTGGATCGACCAGTCCACGTCAATCCCGTCAACCACCACATCAGCGAGAAGCATCACGGCAAGATTGCACCTGTAAAGCAAGGTCAAGTCTATAACTCCTGTAAAGTATACAGTAACGCGCAACATATGTAACCAACTGGTTGCATAATCATCAGGATATAACATAATAACAAACTGGTAAGAATTTTTACCTGTGGAAGCCGCTGATGGGCTGCGATGAGTCAGGTAAGAACTCAGTGAGTGGTGCAAAGTAACCTCCGTATTCCGGCATGGGCAGAGGATGAGGCTGAGGAATGTCGTACTTGCCAGGACTACTCGAGGAGGGCTCGTTGATACGCGGGTAAATACCTTCGTCCGTCGTCTGAAATAACATTGCATTTAATTGTAGTGCATGAAAGAGATGAATTAGCTTCCAACATTTTCTTCTTTACTTAACAAGAAAAAAAAAAAAAAGAAAAACTGCAAGAATAATTGTGATGTGAGACAATTTTCAGCAACTACTCGGTAACATTTCAATATTTAAAATTTAACTCATGATAAAAACGTTTTCTGCTTCTTTACCTCAGGTTCGGTGGCTGGCGACGTGGCGTCCTCACAAACCATCATGGGAGGTCCACTCGCGGTGCGTGTCTTGTCGGTCCTCGTGGGAGCAAACCCAGCTAGCGCCTTTAGTGCAGAATCAGATTTGGACGTTCTGGAACATTAATACATGCTTACATTAAACTCAGCACCACATTTTTAGAGGTAAAAACAAGGGGTTCACTTAAATAATAATAACAAAGGTATTTGGATCGCTGCATGAGATGTACTGTACAAGCAACCTAGCAGCAATTTTTGTTTGTTACTGTGACGTCATGGCTTTTATCGTATAAAAACTGCTTTAACTTCTCTGTAAGTTTGAACTACACACGAAAAAACTATTCATCAAATGAAAGGGCAAATAAAGTAAATTGAAAACAAACAAGAATCATAACTTTAATTAAATTTATTGAGGAAGAAAATTCTCATTAAGTACTGTGCAAAAAAATATTATTATATTGATTGCATGACATCAAAATTTTAGATACAAATTATGAATTAGTATTATATTATGAAAATTTTAAATAAAGCAAAAATATTAATAAAATATTTTTCTTTTTGCTTCTGATATCGCATACAGGTAAAAAAAAGAAAAAGCATACAGTACATAAAAGAAAATAAATTTAAAACAAACACATAATAAAATATACATTTAGTTATAAAATAAATATGATTTTAATCAGTTAACAAGAAGAACATCATAACATAATTCATATGTATTATAAAATATGATGTTTTATTGTTCCAAAACAGTTTTTTAATATTAAAAATGATAAGAAATTATGATTTTCTTCTCTCTTTTTTTTCCTTACATTAATAATAATATAAAAAACATTCTCTTTTAAATTAAAAATATGAAAATTGTTTTGTCAGTTTGTGCTTTTTTATATTTCATCATTATTTTTTTTAATGAATATAAAAACAAAAAACAATGTTAGGACTTTTCTTTTTGTGTGTCTTATCTGTTTTATGTTATGATGATTAATAATTTACATTTTATTTACATAAAAAACAGTAGATACTTAAATTTACATAAAAACCTTCAATTCACCTTAAAAAGAACTTTTTACTTTATAAGAAAGAAATTACAAGAAAAAGACAAAGGGAATCTTTAACAAAAATCATTAAGAACGTAATTAGTTATTCTTGTTATGTTTATGATACGCAATTTTCATTATTATTATTATTTTTTCTAAGAGGAAAAAAAAGTGTTTTATGTCTCTAGATGATAATCAAGAGTAGAAGAAAGGAATCATGCTGCGATGTAATTCAACTTTTGAACTAATTTACTCTGCAGGGAGTGGAGAAACATTATCATCAAACACATAAAGTCGTATACTTAATCGAGTAAAAAGAAAATATTAATATGAATTATTGAAATATATAAAACTGTATACTAGCAGTATAATGCATTAAAATGTTCATAGTTAAATAATATATAATATTATAAAATATCATACATACTATGTTACATATTATATTAACAGTTAGTAGAGAAAAAAGTAATTACGTTCAAGAACATAAAAAGTATAAAATAACGTAAATTCTCCAACACTAGTAGGGAAAAAAATCAATTTTAATATTAAAAAAAAAAATAATAATAATAAAATAGAGAGACAATATACGAAAACATACGTATATAATGTAGCAAATATTATAGAAACCTTTCTATTATTAAAACTGCTTAATTGTCTTAAAAATCTTGGATATCATTTGTCAATAACAGATCACTGGTACATACTTTAGATTACTTTGACGTAATTTTATTGCCTGTTTATTTATTGTAAAAGTCGTCAAACGCAGTTATTCTTTCCTTATGGAAGTGGACTATGTTTATTGTTTTAAATAAGCAAGGGAATTAATTGTTATGGTCTGTTCACAATGACGAGTAAATTGAAGTAACTTTCACGTAAGCATCCAAACAACATTTATTTTTGTATCTCCTCGTAAGAGTTATGTAAATTTACGCGTCGTTGTGAACAGTCCATTATAACCACACATATCATAATTTTTATATAAACTGTTGATAAATCTAAAATTTCATCCATTTTCATGTATAATTTTTATATTTGTTTTACTTCTTGAATTAAAGCACATTTAAATATTTTTAATACACATTTTGAAATTCATTTCCAATCTAAGAACAATTTTCACGTTGCTACAAAAGATTATTAAAATGATGAATGACGTGATATATGATAGCACAAGAAGAAAATTTAATCGATATGTCAATCAAATTTCCAGTTGACTATAAGACGAACACAAAGAACTACATTGTCGAGCCATATATCGTACGTAGTTAAGTGTCAGTTAATGAGATTTATCAATATTTCTATACACACATATACACTTATACTTCAGTTAACAATTATTAAATAATTATAATGTTTTTTTTTTCTATCACTGTCAATTAAAACGAAAATGTATTACTTCCACTTCAAATATAATTTTAAACTATTTCAATAAATAAATACATTGACAAAAAAAAAAGTATTATACTGTACAATATTGTTCTCATTTAAATAATTTTTATAACTTTTTATGAATAATTCAAATTATAAAACTACAAAGGCCATGATAAATTACATATTAAAATTACCAAAAGCAATTACACGTAGTAAAATAATGTAAGTACTTAACAAAAAATAAATTTGGCCTTTGCTTTTTTTTTTTATATATTTATAATTAAAGAGCTAAATTGACCACAGTTAAAACACTACAGAATATTATTTTAAATTAAACATTTTTGTAGTGTCATTATCATTATAACCACTTTATAATTAGATTCTAGATAATTATTTACTTGAATAATTGGATGTGATGTAAATGAACACGACCAGAGCAAACTGCACTTACTTTTTTTTTTTTTTTTTCTTTCTTTCTTCTTTCTTTTCATTTCCTTATATTTGTAAGAGTTCTCTGGCTTCACTAACAATTACTCGCTTCGGATAAACAGCAATACAGTAAAGGTGGATTCACATGATCAAGGCATTTTTTTTTAAAGCCTTTTCTTTTCTTGTTTCCTTCAAATTTGATTATATCATGACTTTTGCTTCTTTTTTTCTCCTTTACTTCCATCGCATTGCATAGTAACAATATTATTTATTTATTTTTTCTGATGTTGATGCTAATAAGTTATACATTAAAGAAAGACACTGTGGCTTACGGTAGCTGTATCACCTTAGACTCTCCGAGAGGTGACTCTGCATACCTAAATTCATTTTTTCCAAGAGTTGTTTCTTTGTATAATGCCTTACCTATTATGGCTAGAACCCACTGATCTAGAACTCCTCTGCCAGTGTAGTTCATACATTTTGTGTGCTTTTAATGTGTATTATTATATGTTTATTTATTGACGAAGCAGTATTTCTGATATTATGGTGTGAGATCACGTCTAGTGTGTCTAGTTATTTTGCCTTTTTCTCATCACCTGTTAGGTAATTTACTTTTTTTATGTATAATATCTAAAACCAATAAAGAACTATTATTATTGTTATTATCGTGTTTTTACCGCTTCAAAGTGTAAAGTTGGCCACCTTTAAACTTAATGCATGTAACAATAATTTTAACTGGTAAATTATTAGTAAATAATTTTAATAATTTTACTAATTTTTAATTTCTTGCTGTTAGTAATAAAATTATATAATTTAATAAATTTACCTCACAAGATATAAGCACTAAATATCGGAATAAAAAAAAAAACGTCATGTGAATGCAACTTCAATGCAATAGTTACGTAATAAAAGTGAGTCGTAGTTTTCTACTGATTAACTTCAATTTTCCCCACAACTTTTATATTTCTGGGGTAATAATGAATCTCATTTAAAAAGTTAATAATAATAATACGTAATAAAAAAAAATCAATGTGAAAAATTTAATCCCATATGCACTAAGTAAAACTGGGTCAACATATCGATATTTAATTACATAATACAGTATAATTATGTTAGTAAAATGGGTTATATTGAACTTTTTTATCTGGTATAATGTGATTTATAAACTTAGATTGCGTCTTCTTTTTTTATTTACTAGGTAAATATAAATAAGAGTGCAATATAAATTATGTTATTAACAAAGAAGGATACCGATTCTTGCTGAAATTTTTACGCAATATCTGGTCTTTAAAACAATAACTTTTTATTGCTATAAAAATGTTTCACAATATATATATATTTATATATATATATATATATATATATATATATATATATATATATATATATATATATATATATATATATATATATATATATATATATATATAAAGCACTTTTAAGTTTTCTTTTATATTGTTTTGAAAAACATTCCCTTATTATTATATTATTTTATTTAGAAAAGAAGAAGTTTTTAAATTGGCTTATAGAATTAGCAGCAAAATTAGATTGAAAGTTTTAAAACTTTATATTCCTCCTAACATTTGACATCGGTTAAAAATAAAGTTACCTATTACATAATTATTTCAGCGTCTTTGCACATTTCTGTCATAATCACACAAGTTTAAAGGAATGTTTACGTAGAATAATACAAATCGCAATATACACATGACATGATACATCGTTACTTATCGTTATCTTCACCATCAGATATTATGCTGGTAAACCTGCTGGTAATGCTGGTAACCCTTTCAGTATTACGATTACCCGCTGAAAATGCGACTAAAGCAATGTCCATTTTTGTTTTTCCACTTATATTTAGATACCAACTAAGGAAAAAAAATCCTCCCCCTTCCCCCCCCCCCCCCCCACAAATACAACTAATAAAATGTACAATATTAAATGTATACAGTATACTGTATAAAAAGATAGTATACTTTGGAAAAAGAAAAAAAAAATGAGCTGGACCCAAGTTTTTAAGCGTCCCCCTCCCCCACTTCTTTTCTTCAATTTTATTTTATTTATAGTTTATGTTAAAATATCAAAACATAAATAATTACGTTTAAAAGTTACCTTTTATATTTGATTCAAAAACTTAATGAGCTCTTTTTTCTTCCTTTTTTCTTAAAAAAATATTTATATATGTCTAAATATTAAAAATACAGCGAAATTTCTAAAGCATGGTTCGACAATTTTGCTAATTATTATATATATATTTCAATTGCTAATATATTTATTTCATTTTCTTTAACTTTCGTATTCTAACAAAATAAACTTATAAATCGAGTTACTATTTTAACAAATAAATAATACTAGTATTATTATTCATCATTATTTGTTGAGATAATTTAAAAATACTGATATTGAAGCGAAAAATTGACATAAAAACTTTATATAATACGACACAGTGCTGTAAATGTGTGTGTGTGTGTGTGTGTGTGTGTGTGTGTGTGTGTGTGTGTGTGTGTGTGTGAGAGAGAGACAGAGAGAGAGAGAGAGAGAGAGAGAGAGAGAGAGAGAGAGAGACAGAGAGAGAAACAATAGTACGTGTGGTATGCGAGGAATTTAAAATTGACAACGATATTATTGCTAATTTTTTCTTCTTATTAATAATAATAACATTAAAATACCTCTTTATTGCTAAAAATTTACAGCAGAAAAATGCCATTAAAAATAACATTGTTGTGAAAGTTAAGCTAAACTACTAATATGCTGTATATAACATGGAAAAATGATAACTTTGTTATATACGTACGTAAAATGTAAATAAGGTTCACTATACTATTTTAGACATATACGTATATACCGGTACATAATACTGTATGTATATAAATTAACACGTGTTTGGAATTGTACAGTATTAGTAGGACATGTTTCAAATTTTAATACATCTGTATTAAACATAATATACTTTACAACCTTTCATTTTACATTTTGTTATGCATGAATTGTAATACTGCGTATACATTGTATCTAACAATATCCCACACAACACAGACTGAGATATATTACATATAATATATGTATTTTATATTAGTATACCAACAGAAAATATATGTATAATATCCATTTGAAAAAGGGATGTTGATGGTATGAGAAACGTTCAAACGTCCTATATCGAGCGTATATCAAACGTTTAAATGTAGTTCAAAAATAAATGTATACCATACATATAATATACATATGGGTGGTAGATGCTTTTTTAAGCAAAAATTTAAAATATTGTATTTTAATTTATGTGGCTCTAGCTCCAAGTCTGATATGTACCCAACACATATCGTTATAAACAACGGCTCACTTATTTTTTAACACTTACCATACTGCAGCGGACTTTTATATTACTATATTTTAATATGTCAAGTTGGGTATATAAGCTTCAAGCTTTGTGGTACCTGACGGTAGTGAGTTCTCTACATTCCAAGCCATAAGGTTAATAACTACTAGCAGTTTTAAAAACATTACAAAATAAAATATCCATTTTATAAAAAAGTTATCACTCTACCAATTTCTATTTATAATATTTTCTAAAAGTCACTCCAAACTTTTAATTAGCAATCCTAATTACATTTTATATTTTTTATTAAAGTTTTAAAGCTACAGCTTTTAAAAGCATTTTGATTCAAAGATAAAGTGAAAAAGAAGCAAATTTTGTTAATTTCAAAAATTTGATGATTAAAATGCGCTGTAATTAGCACTTTTAAGGAACATCTACAAAACGTTTGGAGGTATACATTTAGTAAATGTATATAAATAGTATATGTGTAGATGTAATTTTCAAATAAAATGCATACCAATTCAATCTGTATAATCTACATTTAAACTTCATATGTAAAATATACATAAAGCAGTATACCAAATGAATACATATATTATATGTATGAAAATAATATACATATATCTGGTATATGGTAGATGAAAGGTATATGTATACTATCTCATTGTGTGCTGTGTGGGATAATTCTATATTTTATGCGATATATAGTATACTGAATTTTCTTTGTTTATAATTTTGACCAATATGTAATTATAGACAATAACTATACAACCTGTATACTAGGTCTCAATGAAGTATTGTATAAACAATTTTATTATTCTCCATCAATTCTAAAAGATGCAGAGGAGAGTTTTTGGATTTTATTACAAATATCAATTAGTTAAATGATAATAATACAAGTTTATTAGCTATATCTATACGTAGAGTGAGTGAGTGTAACACGATTATTCACTTTTCTAATTTAATTTAATTTTATACTTGGCAACTATAGCTCGTTCTATAAACTACACAAAAATATTGAGCCAGCTTCGAAAATGTTTTTTGTTTGATAACGTTTTTTACTGGCCCACGCTTTCATGTGCCGTGGGACGTGGGGTCACATGCACATGAATGTAATTCAATCGCGGCACTGCCTTAGCAATTTGACCAGTCGAGGCTCCTCTTCGAAATGTAAACCGTTCCGTCTTTCTGGGCGGAACAGTAACCGATTATGAAGAAGTCCGGGCCGAAGACGTCCACATCCAAGATCCGTGAAAAATGTGTGCAGGCGAGCCCCGGAGCGAAACTATGTCACGCGATCGGCCTCTACACTATTTCCACTTCACTTTAACTATGACCTATGGTCAATATGTCCTCCTCTGCACCGCACTCCACGTGGTGAACGATTATGAAGATGGATATATGACTATGAAGCCGGTGCCTGGTAGTAACAAATTAGTGGAAAACGAAGACAATAGGTTTACAAAGGAGTAGTGGTTAAAAGGAAGACGGAAAGACAAGAATTAACGGCACAATAGGAAAGTTTACAGGCACCGGCATAGGTTCCGGGTTCCGATGCATAATACTCGCGCCATCTTGCGCGGAACCTCAGCTTCGAAAATGTTTCGTTGTTAAAAACAGCTGCTTATGACGTCGTTACCTGTTTACTACGTTTATACATAATGGTCGATCATTGTTATTTCTTCTTTTAGAACTTTGAACTTGATAAGAATTAAAAAAACTTCCCAAAAAAAGTTCCCGTCTCAATATGCGACTCACTTTTATCGGCTCAAAAAACAAGATCAACCAATGAATGTGTCTTATTTTGTTGGTCAGCTAATCACTGTTATTGATATTCACTTTACTTTACAGAACGAGCTTATAACAACGAATACTTACAATCGATACTTAAACAATATGTAATATATAAATAACATAAAATAGGTATGTGATTTCATATGGTATATGAGATCACAAAATTTTAAATTTACTATTATTTATTTACTATATTATAATATTAGCATAAATACGATCTCTACAAATATGTTCACTAGTTTAAACAAAACAGTATAATATTAGATTTAAAATAAATATTTTACCAACATAAAACTCAATTAGCAATGTTTAAATAACAAAGATAATAATATGGAATATGATGATACATATCTCAAATAACCACATTAAATAGAAATGTAAAACTAGAAGGTAACATATTTTTATTTTTTTTATATCATTGGCATTTTCATGTAAATATTTTGCTTCCATTCTCTTTTTACACGTTTGACAGTTAATAAACGGTTTCATTTTTTTTTTATGCATGCATGAATAATATTTATATTAAATACAAGGTAAAAAATACTCTAGTGTTGAAACGTATATATTTCTGACAAGTTTTTAATATTGTGACAGATATCTGTCAAGTTTCTGTTCTCAAATTGTGAAATTTCAATATGGAAATATAAAAACGATAGCAGTGTCTGTTTATAAATTATTTATCATACATAGGTCACTTACAGTAACAATACAACATACTCGTCAAATCAATGTTCTAAATTATAGATAAAAACTTCTACAAATAACAATCGCTTTATTTATTTACGTATTTATTAAGTTCAAACCATTTTTAGTTTTTGTCAACTTCTTTTTCTCTATCAATTTTGCTTTTTTCATTAGAATAAATTTTGATATTGGTTAACAGGGTTCGACCGGGTTTTTTAACCTGGATTTTTGCCGGGCGGTTTTTTATTAAAAACCGGGCAATAAGATTTTTAAAAAACCCGGTTTTTTAAAAAAGCCGGTTAAAAAAAAAAAAAAAAAAAAAAAAAGCGAAAAGAAAAAAAGAAGCCAAAATACTATATTAACAAAAGAGCGGAAAAATAGTCTCTTTTTTCACCAAAATAGTCTTCAAAATTAAAAAATAGTCTAAAAATAGTCTCTAAAAATAATAAAATAGTCGGAAAATAGTCTTTGAAATTTATATAGCTCATTAGTGACTTTATTTAATAGTATTACATGTCTGAATTTACAGTATCTGTTTTCTTAATAGTCTCTAGGATTGCCTTAAAAAAAAGTTCTATAGTCTAAAAAAATTACATCGGTCTAAAATAGCATTGTCTAAATAATAATAATAATAATAAAAAAAAAATCGAAAAATCTCCAGAGACCACTAAAAACTTTTTTTTAAGGCGAATTAGTATGAACACAAAATAAAGAAGCTTTGGTACTTAAAAATTTAATTATGTCAAACACGTGAAACACGATCAAATATAAGTTATTCGCCACCTTAAAGATAACAATACATGTAAATGTGTAAATGCAAATTTGAGTGGAAATTTGTAGTCAAATAAGAAACTTTTTTTAAAATTAAAATTATTATTAAATTAAAAACTTTTTTCGAAAAAAAAATTATAATAAAAATAAAAAATATTTTAAATTTACTCAATTTTATTTGAAAATTATTGTGTTCCAACAAAACATGTTGGAAATAAATAATTAAAAAAATATATATTGTTAAAATATGGTTTACTTTTAGCGATTTCCGGTCCAAGTCGGTCACGTTCTACGTTAATTTTCCGTTATTTTTGTCAGAAATATTGAAAAACATCGAAAAAAGGCAAAATAGTCCGAAAAGTCTTGAAAGTCCAAAATAGTCTCAGAGACTAAAATATTCGCGAAATAGTCTTTTTTTAATTTTGTATATAGGCTGGAAATCGTGTGATTCGTGGAAATATTAAGTAAAACCCCCAATAGTCTAATAAAGACTATTTTTCCGCTCTCTAATAAATAATAACAGTCGAAATTCTTAATTTACTTGTATTAATTACTATAATTACTAAGAATAAATAAACCTCTATAAAATTGATATTTGATGTGGTTTTTTGTTGTTTTTTTCAAATGACTAAAAAATATGCAAGTGTATTATTTTATTATTTTTATGTTATTATTGTGAAAATTAGGAAAAAATTAAAAAACCGGGTTTTTATACTTAAAAAACCGGGTTTTATTAAAAAAAACGGGCTATAAAACCCGGTTTTACCTGCCGGCCGGTTTTATTAAAAAAAACGGGTTTAATCCGAACCCTAATACTTCTTTGATATAAGTATTTTTTTTTTCATAATACTTTTAAATACTATATGCTATTTTTTTTATTCTCTTTCTATCTCTCTCTAAAATTATTATCAAAATCAATAATGGTGTGGGGATTTTAATTAAACAATACACTACCAGGATAAAAAAATTAATGATAAATAATTTAGGAGAGTGTGTTAAGTTTGTTAAAAAAATGTTTTAAAAGAAAAATGTCACGTGTGAAACATTTCATTTAGACGTGTGAATTTTTGAAATAAGTGTCTAAAAAATATGTTCTATATTTTATACCTGCATGTTGGAGTTACCATGTAATATGTATAAAAATATGAGACATTTATTTCTAAATAAATATATAATTCTTACGCTATATTATAACACACACAGACACACAGACACAGACACAGACACACACACACACACACACACACACACACACACACACACACAGACACACACACAATACTAAAGGTTCAGGTTAAATTATTTGTCTTTCGTAATGTAACACTTAATTTTTAGTTACATGAGTGTGTATTAAATTGCTGTGTAGGTCAGATGTAAGAGTGGGCTATACAATTGTAGTTTTATAGTTATAAATTTCGCCCTTTTAACAAAGTTTTTTTTTTTTTTTTTAAATAAAAACAATTATTTAATTCAATTTAGTTTGAAATGTTAGTTCAAATTTTAAGAAATTTTCTATATATATATATATATATATCAGTGTTGTAGTCCTAAAAAAATGGCAGGTGGGACGCTCTAATATGGGACCAGAATATAATCCGGGGGGTCTGGGGGGGCAGAGCCCCCCTTAAGCCCGCCGCAGGCGCGAATTTTTTTAATGCCACGCCCATTTTTTAGAAAAATAATACAAAAATTACGTAAGATAGTTAAAATTTATTCTGACCAAAATTTTATTGATAACGCATCAAAATTGACACGCAAGCTACGATTTAATTTATTTTCAACACAAAGATTCATTTTTACCATTATTATTTGATTTTATTACTGCCCACTCGATGATGTTGGGGGGCTATTGCGCGTGGAACGGGCTCATACTGATGCCAATTAAGATGCACGCACCCTGTCACTACCCAAAATGTCGTGACTATTTTGCTAAGAGGCGAGTTGTGGTTATTTAATTTAGGCTTGTGGCCTTGACGGCCTCCATCGGGTTGACGTCCACTCCTGGACGCGGGTGGAACACTTTTCCGCGAGCTCATCGGAGCCGGATGCCCATAGTTACCGAGGCACTCAAGGGCGGGGTGGTTCTTGGCCTACCAAGCCCATTACATGCCTCGGCCGCCTCGTGTCCGAAAACGAGAGCTATAGGCTAAGGGGCTTCAGAGGACAAGACCCACCCCACACCTAGGTTCTCTCCTGAGTGGTGACGGACGCTACCGTACGATTCGGGGCTGGATGCCTATGCAATAATTATTATTATTATTAGATACGTGAATTATGTTTTTGGGCACTGAATATTCATATACACTGAGGATTGAGGTTATGTTAATATTGAATCTATATGAAAAATGTAGTTCAGAACGTAATATGTTTCTTTTTCCAATGAAAAAAAAATGTATAAATTATGAAATATATTATAGCTTTTCAAGATTTAAACGCAGCAATATTTTTTTATTGTGCATTGAATACTGCTTCGTATAATATACTGTAAATGCCTAAGAAAATTCCCAGAATCTAAGAACATCTCCAATTAAGCTCCTATATAGAGAAAACAAACCTACTGTCCTTTTTTTCGATTTGCGCTCCATAAATGTTTTCTCTTAACTTGACAATAAAGGTTTACTCTGAGCTGGATAAACCGAAACTGCATAATAATAAAGTGATGAAAATAAAAGTTTGTTATAAAAAGAAACTTGCGAGCGTATATAGCGAGCAATTCTTTTTAGTAATTTTAACCAATTAAACAGCAAAATAGTCAGGAAATTTACAAATTAGGGCACATTTTGTCAAGAAATCCGTCCCACCGCGTTCCCCTGGAAATTTTCCAGGTGGTACGGTCCTAGTTTTTTTTTTCGCCAGGTAGGACGCCGTCCCACCGCGTTCCCTTAGGACTACAACCCTGATATATATATATATATATATATATATATATATATATATATATATATATATATATATATATATATATATATATATATATATATGTATATATATATATAAGGTGTACTATCTACTTTAAATTAGTACATTCAAAAGCACGACGCAAATTAGACACCCAACTTTTGCAATGCACCTTTTTTATTGAGCCAAGCACTCTCCAAAGTGTAAATTTAATAAGGCAAATTTGTTATATACTTCCTTGAGAGAAATATATTAAAGTTTCATTTTTTTTTCCTTTTACATAATAATAAAGTTTCAACTTTCAATCATATGAAATTCAATAACTAATAATTTAATTAATTTTTTCTAAACTTATTCAAAAGTTTTATAAAGAAAGTTGAAATTTCGTTATTTAGAGTTATTAAAAAAACGAAGCAAGAGAGAGAGAGAGAGAGAACTTTTACAATCATTATATGTAATTTGTTACGATGGCAAAACTTTGTGATTCTATAACGAAATATACGTACAGTAAAATAATGAGTAAAATTATTATTTTTTCATATATAAATATATAATTATAATATATTGTTAATGTGCTTTACTTTTATCATTAGTCCAGTCAAGAGATATACAATATTCTCTTTCGACGGTGAGCAATAGAATTCAAACACATAGGTCGGTGTAGGGAAGTTGGCTGGTATAGGGTCTATGCATTCATGTTAAAGTTGACGCCATGTTGGATAACTCAATAACATGAGTGGCATAGAAAAAAAAAAACATTTTGCCAGTTTAAAAACACTATGCAATATTTTTGAGAGCATTGATGCTGTAAATATGTTGACTTAGTATCTCAAGTATGTGAGAAAAATAACAATAACCCAAAAGAAACCCAAAGAAAATTTGCTTAAATGAAGTTTGTCTTATGCTGAGCAATGTTATGCACTACTCCAGTATGGCCTCCAAGTGCAATAAATATGACGTCATCCGCATACACCCTATAGATAGCGTCACCGTGGAATGCATGGTGCAACGTGTTGTGCTTTAACACTTCATGTATATGCAACCAGCACTGACTCGAGACTCGAGCCTGTGCTCGGTAAGGACATGCTGCCTCAATCACTCGGCAATACTTGGGTCAGTTAAAAATGGTCATAATATACTTAATGATAAATTAATAAATATAAATCTTTTACTCTCTACCTGTATTATTAGTTGTTGTTTTTTATTATATTATGGAACTTGTCTCTATATTGTAACATAATTTCAATCTACAAATGTTTCAGATATTTTAAATTTTGTGACAAACTTGAATGTTTTACCTAAAAAGAATATAATTTTGTACAACAGACATGTAGGAGGTTCTTAAAAATCATTACAATATGGTGAACGTCACAACATGCTTTACAATTTGCAAACTGTCAAGTCTACCCGCATTTTTCAAGTACGTTAATCTTAATTAAAAAAAAAAGATCACAATCTTATTTCTTTTATTATGTCAAAGTCATTCTTTTTAAAGCTTTACGTCTCAAGCAAATGCTATGGCAAGTGGAAATCAACACAATTAGCTTTAATATGCATGTTTACTGGTCTAGACAGGAGAGACAGGCAGAGAGAGAGAGAGAGAGAGAGAGAGAGAGAGAGAGAGAGAGAGAGAGAGAGAGAGAGAGAGAGAGAGAGAGAGAGAACAACGTCATTAATATAAAATTGCCAGACAAACCATTTAAATATAAGTTATAACAAATCTATTATCTACAATCATGCCTCTACTGCTTATGTATAAACATGGAAATCATTCTTTGATTACACGTAGGTGCTGAATTAAATGAAAAGCTAAAGATACACGACTAAGACATTAGCTTATATTAGTTTACAAAATATTTAAATTTTGTTAAAATACATTGTATAATTCAATAAAATTTTGTCCAATAAACTTGACTTCTTATAGCAAAATATTATGTGATAGTTGAACAAAACTGTATGAAATTATTAAATTTATTTATACATATAAAATCAAGGTACATGTTGACACATTGCATCAAATTGAAACAGAGTAGTACCATCGTTTTTCAGTGTTATATAATTACTGATGGTATAATATATTTACCATGTTTAGAAGATTATAACGCTGTCAAAATCTAGATAATTTTCTCATCCTTAAGCTTCTCTGTATCAAACAATCCGGATTTTACGGACAGAACTTTTCCGGATCTGCTTTATTTGGATTGCAAACGGATCAAAAGAATCTGAATCACAACAGCTCAAATCAATAATAATATTAAAAGATCGGTTACATATTTTTATCCGAATTTCTTAGCCCCGGATATAAAACGGATAAAAATTCCAAAAGTGGTAACGGATTGATTTTTATAGTCCAATAATATGCAGCAAACCGAGAAGCTATACCGACTCAGTGAACTCAAGAACAATGTTTAAACTTTTCTTAAGTAAACGATACAAAGTTACACGTTTACTGTCAACTTCTATTCAATACGAAACTCGAATAGCCTAAATAGATCTAAGTTTATAATTTGAAACAATAAATAAATATTTTAGTTTAATAAAATATTCACTCTTAAAGTCAGAATCATATAGTTTAAATAACATTTCCCTATAGATTTGTGCAGGGAGTATATAGAAATAGGATGTAAGTGACAATGGGCTCTAAGGGAGTATAATTTTATCAAATTCAAAATTTTGTATTATGACCACCTAATTTTTTTAGCTACAGGATGTAGAGTTAACCTATCCTTAAAGTAGTTTGAACGAGTTTTAATATTATTTAAACGCCGTTTTAGTGCTACCTATAGATTCCTTATTTCTCTATGCTCCTATTGATGTAATAAAAAATACATTTAGTTCGAAACGCAAATAAAAAAATAGCCGCAAAGTCGAGCATTTTCCGCATACAACATTGGTTAATGGCTGAAAAAGCCAGGATCCTTCCACAGTAGATCATTCATATTTCTGCGAAAGTGTATTTAAATGGACTCAAAAACAGATAAATAAGCTCTTTGATAAACAAAGAAACTTTTAAAAGCATTAAACTAAATTTGGTTCGAAACGCACTGAGAACTTTGTGACTAAAAGAGCTGAAAATGAGAATTTTTTGTTAACCAGTAATTTTTTTTTAGTTCGGAAATCGGCCGCTAGAGGCGCCGAATCATGGCCGATCGCGGGCGATCGCGGGAGAAACGAGATATAAACGTCAATTGAGCTCATAAACGTTAATAAACTCTTGTAATGTACTTAATATGTATTAACTTCATTATAATTAATTAATATATGCACTGAGAAGCGAGAAAAGTGTTTGATTAGAAAATAGTTACAAAAAGCAATATATATATGATTTGCTGGATTATTTCTTAGTGCCTTGACAGCACAGTTGGTAGAGCGCTGCTTTTACATGACGAGGGTCAGCGAATCGAGACTCGGTTATTGCAAAGTTTTTAATGATGCAATTAAAATCAAGTGAGCGCCAAACTTCAAATAAATTTAAAATCAGCTGTTAACAACCTCGTTCAAACTACTTTAAGTAGCACTTTGAAAAATAAAAATAATATAATATTATATATATTCATGTTTAAAATAGACTTTAAAATTACAAACTCACATATTTTTCAGTTTCAATTTAACACCATAAATAGTGCTTTTGACATAACGTATTATAAAAATGTAGGACAAAATAAGTAAATAAATATAGTTTTCAATTCTAAGACTACATAACATACAAGGCTATATCAATCTTTAGCATTAATATAGGATATCATACATCTGTTCCAAAAAATACAAAATAAAGTTACTTATTTCGAATTCTGTTAAAGTAAGAATATTATAATTTTTTTTTCCTGGTATGTTTCTTTTGTGAGAGTGAGAAAATTATGGCATAATATAAAACTTTGCGTTCAGTTTTGACTTGGGGATGAATGGAAATACAAAATAGAAAAACATCAAACGTTATGTCAGCTATATAAAAAAAGTAAAACTTTTTTCCTTCTTTAAATAAAATATTGCATAAATATGAACTACATTTTACTGACATAAAAAATTGAGTATTGCTACTTTTTTATGAGTACGTTTTCAAGGACTAACGTTACAGTATATTATAAAATAAAGAAAAAGCAAGTTATATAACATATTATTTTCTTCTTGTTTTTCATCGCTATAAAGTTCGTGCTACATACATTATACAATATGATAAATACAAATACATATACAAATTGATAGATACAAATAAATAAATAAAATGATACTTGCAGTCAGTATATCAATAAAAGAGAGTTTAAAATTTAAAATCCCTACTTATCAATATTTGTTAATATATATATATATAATATATATATATATATATATATATATATATATATATATATATATATATATATATAATATATATATATATATATATATATATATATAATATATATATATATATATATATATATATATATATATATATATAGAGAGAGAGAGAGAGAGAGAGAGAGAGAGAGAGAGAGAGAGAGAGAGAATAAAATTGTAACGAAAATATGAATCGTACAACTTTTCGAAACATAATTTAAAAATATAAAAATAGTTAAACGCCGGTAAATATTTCTTTTGCTATGCATGAGTATAATATATGTAAAATGAGGAACAAAAAACACAAAACGTGAAGCTCAAAAAATAAAATAAATATTTAATATTGATAATAAAATATATAAAAAAGTAAATAACAAAAAAGGCAATAAAGAGAACATATTATAAAATGAATAATATACAAGAATTATTTTAACTATTAGAATGGTATGTACATAAAATAATAAAAATATATATATTTTTTTTGTTAAATAAATTACATATTTATTTATAAGTTTATAAATTAACTTGTAAAAAATTGTAAACATATTAATAAAATAAATTGTTCTATATCGGCTTCTATTATAATGAAGAAAAGCAGTATTTTTAATGACAATCATAACAATGCAAAGTGCATAATAATATCTAGCAAAAACAACAATGAAAGCTGTCAAGTGCAACCATTATACAACTGCAGTGACATACTTTTGTGCTGACAAATTTTGTTCCACTATGAAAAACTAAATAAATAAACACTATTATATATATAATACTGTACATTCATTTCTAGTTCAAAAAATCTTACAAAAAAAAAATTGATATAATATCTTTAATGACGTAATCCACTTACAGTTAGTAAAGATAAATGCGGATAGTACAGTGAGAGAGAGAGAGAGAGAGAGAGAGAGAGAGAGAGAGAGAGAGAGAGAGAGAGAGAGAGAGAGAGAGAGAGAGAGAGAGAGAGAGAGAGAGATTTAGCAAGGAGATATAAATCAATGACTCTGGCCAAATACACGTTGATATTTAGGAATGTTAGGATATTAGACACGTTTTTTTTTTTTGTTCAAGGTGTTCTACGTCTTTAAGCTAAATGAGCTGCTATTATAATTTCAATGAGGCGCATTTTATTTTAAAAGCTGACTATATTTATAGTTAAGCTATAAAAACTATAAACTATAAAATTGTATCTAAAGTATTTATTATTTATTCATATGGTGAAACGTTAAAATATTGTTAATTTTTAATTGAATAATTTATTATCTTGAAAATATAAATTATAAATGATTTGTCTTTTAATGCTTAATAATCTTTTAAAGAGCATAATTTACAGCATATATATATTTTTTTAATGCTGTCCAATGTTGGTTCAGTGATAGGGCATTTGTTTTGGCCTGACTGCACCATTTGCCTATTTTGCATTAAAGATTAAATTTATTTATCTAATAACTATATAACGTACGTTTACAACGCTCAATATTAAGAATTTTATGAAATTTGTAGCATTTATTTTAGGATAAGTATAAAGGTTTTTGATTCATTAATCTCTCTCTCTCTCTCTCTCTCTTATTTTTCTCTCTCGTGTTGAGCATTACTATAATAGAAAAAAAAATTATAATAATCATATAACATGTACACAAATAATATTAAATACACAAGCACATTAGACCCAAGATAAATGTATATAATATTATTTATTTTATACTGGACACGTAACTTAGCAATAGGGAAAACACATTTTGCAGAACTAAGTATTTAATGTAATACAAACACGCATATACATATCATTATTATAATGACATCTTTTACCAAAACTTTTGATATATAAATATATATATATATATATATATATATATATATATATATATATATATATATATATATATATATATATATATATATATATATATATATATATATATATATATATATATATATATATATATAAAGTACTACTGTGTAGCTCTTAAGTATACGTAATAAAAATATGATATAACATAAATTCCTGTTACAATTCATCTCTATATGAAAATGCAACTTCAAGAAAATGTACAATCATATTGACAAGAAGTATACTGGGAATTTGTATTTAATAATGATATTCTAATTGATTGCTAATTTAACACTCCAATGCACATATTGCACTTGATTACACTTACATAGAATCATGCACGATAAATTAAAGTACTTGCATACTGATACATCATATGATACTGATATATCATATGATTTAAATATCTATAACCTAAAATTCAATTCAAAATTATTTTTTTCAGTGATAAAAAAATTCTTAAAATTTTCTATTAACTTAAAGAACGTAATATTGCGCATGTGACGTACACATCATTTAAATACTGCCTCGGTAAAGTTGTTTTTACAAAAAAGCTAAAAACAACATGGTCAGGATAGGAAATTACGGAACCCTAAACTTTTCCTCACTGATAATCTCCAATGACAGCAGACCTGAGTATATCTACTTTATAAGGGAAAGAAAAGTTTATAAAAACATTATAACGATGCGTGAAAAACGTCACTTTGGACACGTAATGTCCGCTGTTCTGCGTGAGGAACTACTATTGAGAGAGAGAGAGAGAGAGAGAGAGAGAGAGAGAGAGAGAGAGAGAGAGAGAGAGAGAGCAGCACGTGGCATTCAAGGATGAAATAGGAGTATTTCACATTTAAAGAAACATAAGTTTTTAGTCCATTTTAATAAATATGCAGCAAAATTTTTATAAATGAAAAATGATGTCAAACAAAAATGTCATAAAATTGTCTAATTCATTAACACAGTAAAATATCATTTTTGAAAGCACAAAAATATATATCTCAAGCTATTGTATATTTATTTTGTTGTTACTTAACTTATTGAATGGATTAATTTTAATTAAAAGATTTCAAATAACTTAATTAAAATTTTAATTAAATAAAACAGACAAAGCAAAAAAAAAAAAAAAAAAAAAAAAAAAAAAAAAGATTAATAAAACACTTACACACTTGATAATTAAAAGTAAAATGCTATAAAATTATAACTTGTTACTTTTTTTTTTTTTTTTTTTTTTTAGTTTTTTTAGCATAAAAGAGAAATAAAGTTTATTTAATATCTTTTAAATATCCAGAAGAGTAATTCACTTTTGATTCCTGAGAATCCTGAGCGTGAATAACACTATCAACTGTCTATAGCTCAGTGCACACTCTCAAGTACCTCGTTACTTCTATTGATTACAAGTTGACTTCTCCGCCATCTTTCAATAAATTATGTACTTGTGTAGGCATTTCTTTTTTCATTTTTTTTTTTTTTTTTTACCTTTAAATAGATAGGATACCGTTAATGGCAGCAAAGTGTATTATTATTATTATTTTTTTTTTTTGCTTGCTTGCTTGCCATATTGTGTTATCGTGCTACACCAATCCCATTAGTTCCAGTCAAGACATTGCCTTATCAAAAGGTTAGGATTTTCCGATCAATAAAAACAGCACAAACGGCCCGGCCACGGCCTAATTACACAGTCCGGCTTTCGCCATGATAGCCTAGAGAAATCGTGGAAACATCTTGGCAGGCTGGTCGGTGCAATCACATCGATCCTGCACCTCCTGAATGCTGTGCGTCGTCATGGATTGCATGTAAACATGCATCGTACAACGTGTTGTGCTCTCACACTTCACGTACGCACCTAGCAATGGCTCGAACCTATACTCGGTGAGGAGTACAGTACATAGTAACGAGTCATCTGCCCTTACCACTCAGACATAACAACTCAGTAATTAATAATTTTTACTTTTGCTACCTTTTTTATAATATATATTATATATCGATGCTTACCCGTCGAAGTGAACGAACTACACTTTACAAATTTGGGGAAAAATGAACGTTCTACACTTTACAAATTCCAATTTCTCCCATCTAGTTCTCATGTTAAAACGCGTAGAAGCGCCAAACGCAGATCGTTCATTTTGAGTGAAATTTGTAAAGTGTAGTTCGTTCACTTCGACCGGTAAACATCGATATATATATATATATGATACAAATTCATTGTAGTCTTACCTTCTATAAGACCCTGGGCTTTCACTCGCTGCTTGTTTTGACGATAAAAAATAACACACAACACCATAAAAAATTGTCACTTATATATAAGTTAATAAAAAGACTCAATTCACAGTTTTTTTAAAAATTATATATACATAGCTATGTTATATTTACACCAATTGTAACGTTTTCGAGTGCGTATGTAGAAACATACAGTGTCTGCACTCTTCTTCTGCTTACTGACTCTTGCTCACGAGGCGCGCCGACCTCCGCAACGGGGAGTGTCGCTCGTCCTCGTCAGGTGTTATTTTATTGTTTACATTTTCACCTGTACGATCACGTGGTACAGTCTTTTTACATGAATCTATAAGTGGAATCCAAATAGGCGGCAAATCAAAACTAGGTTGACTGATTGTTTCATTATTTCTTCTTGACATTTCTATTGCTTCTAATATTTTTCTTTTTTTATAATGACTTTCTCTTCCTATCACCTTTGTTTTTTCCCATTGAATTTGATGGCTGTTCTCCAGTGCATGATCTACAAGTTTTGAATATCCTGTATCTCTTTTTTCTATTTTTTGCCTGTGTTCATTCACCCTGATGTCCAATGGACGACCTGTTTCTCCGATGTATTCTTTCTCAATTCGTTACAATTGGTGTAAATATAACATAGCTATATATATATATATATAATTTTTAAAAAACTGTGAATTGAGTCTTTTTATTAACTTATATATAAGTGACACTTTTTTTTATGGTGTTGTGTGTTATTTTTTATCGTCAAAACAAGCAGCGAGTGAAAGCCCAGGGTCTTATAGAAGGTAAGACTACAATGAATTTTTATCATCATGTCACCTCGCTTGATATTCAAATTTTCAAACACATATATATATATATATATATATATATATATATATATATATATATATATATATATATATATATATATATATATATATACATATATATATATTATATATAATACAAGTCTGTAGCTACTTTTATAACAAAACTACAATGAAAGTAAAAACGGCAAAAACTGCAGAAATAAATAATCGTTCGCCAAATCAAAAAATTAGAAAAAAAAAAGCTTGTAAAAATGTATAACTATGCAAGATTGTAAAGTTATAGGGTGGTTTCATTCATGTTAAAGTCGACGTCATATGTGAGTACTAAATAACATTGTCTGGAATAGGAAAATGGTACATTTTGCCAGTTTAAAAATACTTCGCGATTTTTTTGAGAGCATTGATGCTGTTAACAGGTTGAATTAGTACCTCAAGTATGCCAGAAAAATAATAATAAGCAAAAAATTAGCTAATTTCCAAAGAAAATAGCCAAAAACTATATTTGCCCTATACTGAGCAATGTTATTCATTACTCAAGATGAGCATCGAAAAGCACTCAGAATGACGTCATGCGCACACACCCTATACCAGAGCTTATTATTATGTTATTAAGCACGAATTACGAAGAAACATTCAACTCTAATAATAATAAAGTTTTCTTTAGCCTCACTTTAATGAATAGTTTAGTAATATGATCAGAGGGGACAAGCAAACTTTCTGAATGCCAGGTATCCCCTGTAAATTAGCCTACTCAGCATTACATACATACCCAACTAGTTGCATAGGTATCAGGATATCGGAAGGCTAATGTTATTCAACACGACATGTTAATTGGATAAATACGAGTGTGAAATATTAATGTAACTCATGAGGGTGTCTTTGAGTAATACAATACAGCAAAATTATTACATAATTTTAAAATTTAATTCATATTACTAAACTTAAAGCCGAGTAGAATACTATTTCAGTATTTAGTCCATCCACATATATTGTATGGTATCTTGGCTTACGGGTTTACTAAATCCGGAAAATTGACTCATTTACATAAAATGCAATTAAGAATCATTAAATCATTAAAAAAAGGGAAGAAATGTGAAAATAATGATATATATAATAGTGCTGTCGAAAAAAATCCGGATTTCGAAATCCGGATAATTTTTTATCCGGATTTCGAATTTCTATCCGGATCACGATCCGGATCAACGGATCCGGATAATTTTATCCGGATCAGTGATCCGGATAATTTTGTTCCGGATCGTGATCCGGATAATTTTGATCCGGATCGTGATCCGGATAATTTTGATCCGGATCGTGATCCGGATAATTTTGATCCGGATCGTGATCCGAATAATTTTGATCCGGATCGTGATCTGAATCGCGATCCGGATAAATTTGATCCGCATCATATACTGATAATATTGATCCGGATCGTGATCCACTTAATTTTATCCACATCAATGACCCGGATCACGATTTGAAATAATTACGATAATAGGCGTAATATACCATGAATTTAATTACGAATTATGAATATAGTTATTGATTTATAAAATTAAAATCTATTTTAAAATAATAAGAGGCTCTGTACATAACATAATTATTATGTATATAATTGCTTTTTTCGATTGCGTGTGTATGTTTTTGCCCGCGTAATATCCCGACTATTTTTCATCGTATTTTGCAAAATTTTAATCGTTCTCAATATAGCTTTTAATTTTCATTATTTTATAATCTTTATTTTTATTTTGTTGTAAAATTATTTTCATGGGTTAAAACAAATGTCAACAAATATTTTCAGATTTGACATCTGGCTATTATCTTCTTTCCATCATACATCTTTAAGTTCACTGGCTGCACTTTTTACCACTGTTTGGTATTTCCCCGAAATATATTTTTATTGGTGGATTTTAGGAAGCACACTACAGCCGTTCCTGGCTGGTTCCTGGTCCTTGCGCCGCGATCAAGTATTAACCATCCAAGTATTAACCACGCTTGCGACGTTGCTGAACTTCGGTGATCGCAACATTTGCGCTACTTTCAATGTACCACCGCGCTACTCGTTCAAGTAATTAATCTAATCAAAATTATAAAGTTTTTAAACTAAAGTTCTGCTAAATTAATTATTGTTGGGTATTTTTTTTTTTTTTTTTTTTTTTTTTTTTTGCTTGCCATATTGTGTTAATTATCGTGCCAAACACCACTCAGTCCATTTTGTTAGGGTATTTTACAGGTTATATTAAAACTAAGGCAATATTCTGATTAGTATATTGTCAAAAAAATCCGGATTTCAAAATCCGGATAAAAAATTATCCGTTATCCGAATTTCTATCCGGATCACGATCCGGATCAACGGATCCGGATAATTTTGATCCGGATTGTATCCGGATAATTTTGATCCGGACTGGATCCGGATAATTTTGATCCGGATTGGATCCGGATAATTTGATCCGGATTGGATCCGGATAATTTTGATCCGGATCGATCCGGATTTAAAACGGATCAGTAGATCCGGATAATTTTTTGTCCGCCAAATCCGGATCCACTGATCCGGATAATTTTCTATCCGAAATCCGGATTTTAATTTTATCCGGATTTCGACAGCACTAATATATAAGTATTTAAATATTTTACCGATTAGTGATTTACTAAATGTTACATTTTTGTTAGAATATTATTTTGATAATGATCATGGTATACCAAGAGAACATGATCATTACACCAGAACTGTGTTAAAAAAACCAATGATAGTACCAAAAATATTAAATAGATTTACAGAAAGAACAAAAAGATATGTGTTGCCAAAATTATGGAATCAGATTCCATTAAATTTAAAAAATTTAAATAGTAAAATACAAGTTAAAAAACTATTACATGAGTTTTTCATGGAAAAGTTATAATTATTAAAATATGAAGGAGAGAGAAGAAAAAAAAAATTGTAATGTCACTAACAGTTTTGATTATTATAATATAATTATGGAAATTTTTGTATGATTAATTTTTTTTATGATTTGTATGATGTTTAATTTTTTGAAGGTTATAAATTATAACAATTGATATAATGTAAGTGAAATAACCTATGTATGAACCAGCCGATAAGGCCTCGGCCTTGGTTGGATGTTTAATGAATTTAAGAATAAAAAAAAAAAAAAAAAAAAAAAAAAGTAAATAAATAAGTAAAAATAATAATGACAGCAAAGAAAAAAAATATATATACAATGAAAATTTAAATATACTTTTACATTTAAATTTTGAAAACAACAAAATAATTAACTGTCCTCCGGGGTATAATTTTTGATGCTAATAATGCTTTCTGTCGTGTAGCTTTAATAACATGGTTTCTTTTAAAGATATAGTGACAACTATAAATATAATTAAAGTGTAGTGTGTCAAAACTTTGACACTTAAAATTTTGTTTAAAAGTATAATATATAAGATAACATTAATTAAAAAGTTTTTTTTTTATAATTATTTATTTATTTTTTTGTCACTGTGATATATTTTATCTTACATTTCGTAGTTCTGTTTGTATTCTTATTTGTATGCCGTATCTTATGGTATGACATTGATATGCACAGAGGTTACGATTAAATTAAATAATCGTCTTTATTCAAAAGAGCATTAAAAAAACAAACACATTTTTGAAAGGGCGAGGTTTAGGCCTGAAACACACCCGTGTGGCCCACTCTTACACCTCTTATGTTGTGAAATGAATGTAAAATATTTACTGTAAAGATGTTGTAAAGTTTTTGTTGCATAGTTAGTGCTGGAAATTTTTTCAACAAGTTAAAAAAGTAAATATACATTATTATATGGAATGAATATGAATTCGTAATTAAATAAAATAAAAGTAAAAATTATTAATAATTTTGTTTGGATATATACTTTACAGTTAATATTTCTCATAAGAGAAAGCACTTATCTCAGATCTAATGATTGTGTATCGCCTCTGGTGTCAGCAGAACTATGTATTATATATTATTATGTTTCTATATAGTTTACAATCAAGGAAGAGTGACAAAGAGGATTTTTTTTCCTATCATTTTCAGACGTGGTTTACAAGGCAGATTACTCGCAGCGTGGGAAGCAATATTCCTTTAAGAACTTTCTATTACCAAACTTTGTGTTACACCAAGACAATAAAAAATAAAGCAGCGAAGAGTTGCTTTATATGTATGAAACTAACGTATGAGCAGAACATTAATAATTATGATACAATATATTAAAATGAACAGTTCATATACATCGTTCATACCTTCTAGACTAGGAGGACAAAAAAACACAATCATACACGTACTCTACATTATTACTTACAAAAAGCAAAAGCTCACATTTAAAAAAAAAACTATTTTGTTTCCATCAAAACACAACTATTAATATAGATATAAACGTGATTTTTTCGGCTTATATGAAAACATTATTATATTTGAAATACTATTAAATTACAAAAGTTAATTAACAACAGATCAATGAATTCTGAAAAACTAAATATATTATTTTTTTATGTAGTGTAAAGAGAAATGAGAGGAGAGGAAAGTCCGACGCGCTTCTATAAAACTAACAGTATAATTTTTAGGGTTCCAGAGTTTCTTAACGTACATTTTTTTTTCGATAAACGTGACTTTGTTGCAGATAAACGCAATTAAGTTTTTTAAGTACAGTATACAGTACTGAAAAAAAAAGTATATAGATATAATGTAGATACGAGAACTATTACTATATATATATATATATATATATATATATATATATATATATATATATATATATATATATATATATAATAGCGTCTGTTACAAGCTCAAGTTAAAAAAAAAAAACTTTATCTGTCTTTTTGCTCTATATAGTAAATTATTTCTTCGTTATATTAAAAATTCAATAGCAATACTCTGAAATACAGGAAATAACACGCAAGTAAGTGTAGTGGTGTAGCACCTCAAAATAATTTTGGTCGGTTAAAAATAAAAGTTTTCATAGACAAATCATTGCAAAAAGTTTCATAATATAATACAACTTGAAATACGATTGAATTATATAAATATATTATATATAAATGTAAATATAATATATATATGTTCAAATCTGGTACTAAAATATTAACTTCGTCAATAGCGTTCTGTCTCTGTCTCTGTCTCTGTCTCTCTCTCCCATAATATAAAATAATAATAAATAATAATAATAATAATAATAATATAATAATAATATTATACATAAGGGCATAATATAATGAATGCATCAACAAACTTGTTACATGATGTACAAATAATCCAATTACTTATAAATCAGTGAACTTTCTTTGCATCAAAGAGAACTTCATAGAATACTGTGTTATACAACGATTTAATTAAAATAAAGTTTTTTTTTTTATTATGCTGGTTAAATAAAAGATTTTAAATATAAAAGTTGTTGATATTGTTTGAAAAAAAAATTAAAACAAGTGAATAAAAAGTATAAAAACGAGAAGAGATAGTGTTTGTGAACTGGCATGTTTGCTCAATAAATCTAAAAATAACCTTAAAAATAACTAAAGTAACGTATATAAAAGCAATGTGTCTTTGTTTCCTTACAGTGTCGTACTGCTTTTCTCCGTATATATAAAAAAAACACCGTTACAATTAAAAAGCTAAAACGGTTTTATTTCTATAAGCCTATATCCTGGATTTAAGCGTCTAACCTTGTAAATATTATTTTCATGTCACATTTTCATACAGTAAGATTATACTTGTAAAAATATCAAATTATGAAGATAAATTTTGTTTGTATTGTGTATTGTAAAATGTAAAATTACTGCTTTGTTTTATAATATTGAATAACACTGTTTTACTTTTTACGTAGATAAATTAAATTAGCCAAATAAAATAATGGTTTTTAGTCAAAAGAAACTGCGTCAGTTGGGATTCTATCAGATGGAAAAAAAATTTCTTTGTCGCGCTAAAATAACAGTGAATTCTCTTGACAGCTTAATGTAGTGTAAAATAAAAAAATTATCTATAAAGGTGAGAGTTACAATATAGAAAATTGGTAGTTTAAAAACTGTGCAAATTTAATAATATTTTATATATATATATATATATATATATATATATATATATATATATATATATATATATATATATATATATATATATATATATATATATATATATATATATATATATATATATAATAATACATTTGACTTTTTTTCTTTTTGAAATCGAAAACGAAAAGATTCTGATCTCAGCTGCATCAAAAGGTTATTCCCACCTGTGATTCACAAAAAATAAACATGGTAGACTCGACATGCATGTTTTATCGTTAACTATCCATGGCTTGATTCTCGTACGATTATTTTGTTGTGATATAAAAGACTTACCCAGTCTTTGTTGGTTCTTCTCCGCTGTGCCGCTTAGTGTGTATGGTTCCTTTTTCCACTGTGAGATCAGCTCGCAAGCCTCCCACACCTGAGGCGTCTCCTGCAGTACCTCCTACACCCCCAGGTCCACCATCTGAATGCGAGGACGCTTTCCTCATAGAGATGAGCCGGTAGAAAGGCGGTGTTTGTGTGCGCTCAATTAGACAGTTGAGCGTCTCCACGGCTTGAAGTTCGCCCATCACTTCGTCCAGTAGTCGCTCTGGCCGGGCGCGGGCCACGTAAACTGCCACGCGCTTAGCCTGAAACAATCCATGTCAAAGAATATTTTAGGGCACAGATCTGAGGTTAGAGAGTCAAATAAACAAAATATTGATCAACTGGCCAGTCATGAAGTCACATAGAGTAAATATTTGCCAACTTTCACATATGATATTAAATAAAAATTTTAAACACCGTATTTTTCTTAAAAAAAAAAAAAAAAAAAAAAAAAATGCAATACACCGGACAAAACTAAATATGTAATAAATGATGCTAACATTTTTATATTATTTATGATTCTACGTTACATTTTAAGAACATTGTTCAACTAGCCAAGATCCTCATTATTATTATATTATATTATTATTTAGTTATTTATTATCAACATCAACACAACAAAATTAACAGTATATACAGTACAACATAATTATATATAAACATATAAAAAATGAAAACAAAGATTTCTAATAATAATATTTGTATTTGTACTAATTCCATCTTTAAGATCCCCCCTCCCCCATTTTTATATACAGTTTTCTTTAGTTATAAATGTACATTATTACTTCAGGCATAACTGATACAGAGACTATATTACACAGCATATCAATTATAAGTTGTACTGTACAGCATAATTATTTGTGTTTTAATTTAAAAATATCAATATTATGCTATATGGCATAGTATTTATGTAATGTTTTTTCCGTGAATGATTCTCATTTTTATACATATTATTTACGTTAAGTTAACATTATTAAAGCCATAGACCACATAAAACAACATGTGCTTTTTAATGAATAAACATGAAATGGGATCTTCAAAACTGATGACAATTTTTACCAGAATGATAATGTAGCCCCACGTGAGAGCGTGAAAAAACTGTAAAGTATGCAATTTGATTGAAAATTCATGTTTATGACGTCAGAAACATGCAAAAATTAGTATGAAAAAGTTGTTCGGGTTGCATAAATTTACTTTTCTGATCACTGCTACGGGGCTACAGTTGGGTTTTGAGACAAACTAATGTTATTTATGTAAATCCCATCAAGTGTTTTGTAATATAAATGCTTATGCTTTTCTCTGGTCTATTCCTTTAAGTTAGTGAAAATAAAAGAAAACAATAACGTCGTGTGCTTTGAAAATTAAACAAAAATAACAGCCAAAAGTACTAAATAATATACAAAGGTTTCTTATTTGTGTTGTGCAAGAGAAGATAAATATTATTATGATCGAAACTTAGTAATGATTGGCAAGATCAAAATAATTAGAATTATTATTTTACCATCAGGCAAAGAGAAAGTTGTGTGGTACGTTATACTTGACACAGGGCACAAGTTATTATTTTAGTCGCGAAATTAAGTGCAGGTAATTCAATATGTAGAAGTATGCATACAAGCCGCAGCTTCAATTGCAAAGCAATCTTATTTGTGATAACAAATCCAATTACACCCCAATTCCCCCACAATAAGAAATATTGAGTTTCTACATTGTATCTTTTAATTATATGGCATATTTTTATATAGCAACACTTTCTTTTCTTTGTGTACATTACTAATTACTAAAATCTTGTAAGCATGTCATGTCAGAACTCGTAAGCAAAAGAAGGAACTTTATTAATTTTTTTTATAATTTTTTTTTCTTTTCAGAGCATTCCATTCACTATACATGTTTCTATAAAGTTTTGAAATTACTTATTATATAAAAAGAAAATGTATTTTGGGACATTCTTTTTATAACAGCATTGCGCTTGCAATTTAGAACACACCTGATACAAAACAAAGTATTCATTTAAAATATAAATCGATAAACATTTGAAGAACATTTATTTTAGTATAACACCACTTTTAAGTTAATAGTGGTATATGGAAGGTAAAATACAACGATCATTTTAAAATGAAATATCAACGAATGAACTCTAAAATTACTTTCTGATTTTATAAATTAAATTAATAATATTTATAATTATTTTTACATCCATTATTACATTAAACTAATATAAGTTTGAATTTTAAATCACTATTTACATAACTTTAATTTCTTTAATTTTTTTTATGAAAATGTAAAATATTTACTATTAAATTGAAATTTTAATTGAAATAAAGATATTTCACTAATTAGTATTTATTTAATAAAGGATACATATTTATATAGCTTTTACAGATTAAAATGAATGGGTCGCTTTAGTTAAATGACATTTTATTTTATATATTCTTCAACGATCGTCAACTCACAAAAATTTTCTAAAATCGAGAGTTGTTCCTAAAATTACTTTTTTTTTCAATCAATTTTTGTCTTTGTTATAAGAAAAGAAAGATTAAGTTATTACTTTGAAAATTGCTCTGGGCTAAAATAAAATTTATATATAAAAAGATTTTAAAACTTTTTTATTCCCTTTCTTTTTAATAATAATAATCTCAAACGTCACTAATTTTTTTTATTCAAAAATGAATGAAAACTTTACACAAAATATATATATACATATTTGTTCGTTGTTTTTTTTTTTTTTTTTTTTTTTCCTTCTTTAATTTGGCAAATACATATTACATACACACATATCTGTTGCCAGCAAATAAAAACATTTAAATTTATTTGTTGAGGGAAGGCATTATTTAAAAGTATTATTATAAAATAAACACTGATATTTTGTTAAATATTTACTATTATTGTTTAATAAATAATATCACGACAGACACGACAGTATTGTATTAAATAGCTATTTAAAGCTTCCGTTCATCACATTTTTAAAAAATATCTCAGTTTCATCATGTATGTTGAGATTGTTGAGCTATACCAGCTGTATAGGTTTTATATTAATGTTTTTTTATAAGTAAAGGATCACACATGAACAAGGTATATGAATGAAAGAATATAATATAAAAGTTCAAGTTTACACAGTTCCAATTTAGTAAATAAAACTAAAAACAATTTTGTAGATATAAGGGAATAAAATTTTGAATTTAAATTTGACAAAACTGTTTAAAAATTATGATAAAAACTATACAACGCTAAGATGTAAAAAAATATGGACTTACAAATAATGAAACAGTATTATAAAAAGTATTCTCAATTCCAGTAAAAATAAAATGTTTCAGTTTCAGATGTATAAAGCATCATAAGGCACTAAAAAAAAAAAAAAAAAAAAAAAAAAAAAAATACTAGTGTAACCCAAGTGCAACCATGTGTTCAGTCAGCATTTTATTATATATCTATATATATATTATATATATATATATATATATATATATATATATATATATATATATATATATATATATATATATATATATATATATATGATGTATGATGTGTGTGTGTGTGTGTATTTGCGAAAACCACACTGGTCCTTTGATATATTTTTACTATCTACAGTACATAACAGACAGTTTTTACCATGAACATTTATATCGCGTATATAGTCTATGGTTTTTACATTGATATGCTACAGTAAAATTATAACGAGAGTTTATATTAATAGTTTAAAATAAAACTTTTGCAGTGTAGGTGTTTATAACAATTAATTTCGTTAAAAAAAAAGATTTGTTATCATTATTATTATGCTGCTTTTTATTGTAGTTATTTATATACATACATATTACTAATAATATGAAGTATAATTATTTTCATGCGGCAAAACTACCAATATAATATTTTTATTTTTTTCTCTTTATGTTAAATACTATATTATATTTCTATAATTATTACTTTTTGTTTTCTTCTCTATGTAATCAATTAAGTCTATTTTTTATCAGTACATATATTGGTTTTGTTATTACTGTTATATTATGTTTAATTAGTTGTTAGGGTTAGGAGGAAGAATGAGCCAGACTATATGTAGTCGGGCTTCTTCAAATTCCTTCTTTCAAATTTACTTTTTTTTTTTTTTTTTTTAACGATCATTTGATTTAATTTTTGTAAGTTTACATAGATCCAATATGCTAAAAAAATTTCAGGAAATGTATATATTTCTTAGAAATTTTTAGTATACTATCGCTTGTGTTATTTTTTCTTGTTTATATTAATTATATATATACTGTAATATAAATAAGAAAAAATAACACACAAGCAATATTATCTTTAATGTGTGTATATATATATATTGGAAATATATTGGAAAAATTATTTATATGTAGTTTATCTCCATAATATTGTGATTTTAAAAAACATGCAAAAAGAACATTGAAGAAATAAATCCTATGATTTATGCATACTTTTAAAAAATAAAAAGTCGCGACTATAGAATTTCGTATACTTCTTTTATACAAGTATTGTTTATGAACTTAAATATAATATATACACTGACATATAATATGTATATTATATTTATATTATTTAACTCTATATGACATGAACATTAAATTTTATGATATGTGCCATAAACTTTTGGTACATATCACATTAGTATATCAAATCAAGAATAAATTATGCATAAAATTTATTATTGCACAAATTACTACAAAAGTTAAAAAGTAACTTCTAGAATAAATTTAAGTAATCAAATTGCAAACATTAGTTACAGTAAGTTCATGACTTATTCAAGTCAAACAATTGCTTTTGGGACAAGAATTTACGATCAATATAATAAAGGGAAAGCATAGTGACAATATTTTTCTTTGCAGTTTTGTTTTCAATATAACCACGCTCTTTCAATTGTTTTGCTTTTAAATATTTTTAATAAAGGAGAATATTTATTTAGGTATAAGAGTAGTACATACTATACGTACATAGGTTATAGGGTGTATCCGCATGACATCATATTTAATACGCTTGGAGGCCATACTGGAGTAGTGAATAACATTGCTCAGCAAAGGACAAACTTTGTTTAAGCCAATTTTTTGTTTTGAGAAATCGGTTAATTTTTTGTTATTGTTATTTTTCTCACATATTTGAGATACTAATTCTAATTCAACATATTTATAACATTAAAGCTCTCAAAAATATTTCATAGTGTTTTCAATCTGGCAAAATGAGTTATTTTCTTATGCTAACCATGGTATATTGAGTTATCATCCAACATGGCGTCGACTTTAACATGAATGCATACACCCTATGCATTACATTACATGTTATACCCTCCCCCCCCCCCCCCCCCCCGTTTTCTAATATTTCAAACTAAAAAGAAAAGGAGATTTCTAACACTCATCTTTGTCAGTATAATATGTACTGTATTGTTTGTATTCTTTGCAAATATAAAGCAACGAATGAAGTATATACTGTAGAATTGAAGTTTAATTTTTTGTAAGAGACTTCTTCACTCCAGCGTATTATCCCTTCTCTAACAAAGGCAGCATACGCAAATTTCTACTTTACACTACTTTGTTTTTCTTTTTTACTTCAAATTGTGCGGGTTTACATAATTGTCAAATTTGACAACAATCTGAGTCAGTAAACTAGTCAACTTGAAACTTCTAGTATGATAAATATCCGAGTTGAAAATCTTACAAGAACTTCAACTCTAACAATGTAGAAGAAAATGGCTTAGAGCTGAAGGCATTTAAAAAAAAAAAAGTTGAAACTTGAACAAAAGACAAAATAGGAAAAAAAATTATCACTTTACAAAAGCTCAAGTTCTTTGGAATTTTATTCATTACGATTTTCTTCTTCTTTTTCTTGCTTAATGTTCTGTGGCTATAATTTTAGCTTCTCCCCATTGTATTTTATGAATATTATTTTATTTATTATTATGAATAAAAATGTTGTATACTCAATGCCCTGTGATTGTGAAAAGGAATACTGTACATCGGTGAATTTGGTCGCCCCTTACATATCAGTGTGAAAGAACACAAGCAAAAAACATAAAAAAAGAGATACAGGATATTCAAAACTTGTGAACCACGCTCTGGAAAAAAATAATAAAATACAATGGGAAGAAGCTGAAATTATAGGTACAGAAAGTCACTATAAAAAGTTTTTTTTTTTTTTTTTTTTTTTTTTTTTTTTTTTTTTTTAGAAGCAATAGAAATGACAAGAAGGAAAAATGAAACAATTATCAGTCAACTAAGTTTTGAATTGCTGCGCATTTGGATCCCCCTTTTCAAACCATTTATGATAAGAAAGTACCATGTAATCGTACGAAAGATAAAATCAACGTTTTGCTAGCACCTGACGAGGCGAGTACGCCCTCTCCTCCCCTCAGGAGGTCAACATGGCAGAGAGTGAGAGTTAAGTATGTTCTGAGGAAGAAGACAGACAATATTATATCATTTTTGATATACTGTATAGTCTCCGAAAACGTTAAACATTGTGTGTGAATAACATAGCTATGTAACTTTTAAAAAGACTGTGAATTGAATGTTTCTATGATTATGTACAAAGTGACTATTATTTTATTAGTGTTATTTAAAATAGTGACAACAGAGAGTGTAAAGCCCAGTGTCTTCACAGAAGGTAAGAAAAAAAATTTTCAATCAAGAAAATTTCTTATCATCATGCAACCTCGCTCGAAAGTCAACATTCGAAACATATATTATGTAATAATATAATATATATATTTTATATATATATATATATATATATATATATGTGTGTGTGTGTGTGTGTGTGTGTGTGTGTGTGTGTGTGTGTGTGTGTGTGTGTGTGTGTGTGTGTGTGTGTGTGTGTGTGTGTGTGTGTGTGTGTATATATATTTATATATATATATATATATGTAAGTAGCTGCATGGTAAATATTTTGTATTAATTTTGGAAAAAGCTTTCCGTTACAAAAAATATATATATTTGGGTATCTCATTCTTTGTAAGTAAATATCTTTAGAATATGGATTAAGTTTGCTTTTACTTAGATTATTAAGTTTCACCATGAAATAATTTTTCAAAGTAGTTTTTTTTTTAACATGTTTGACGTATCATGTACAGTATAATATTATATAGGAAACAAAATTATTATATTCAAAGCAAAGTTTATGTTATACCTTGTATAATAAATAGTTAAGAATTTGAAATTAAAAATTCATGCGTACATGCTTTTTATCGTATAATTTTTTAATAATTCAATGCTTCAGGATATGTTAAAATTGCTTTAAAACAAAGTCAAAATGACAAACGGAAAAAAAATGGAGAATATTATAAAAAGCTTTTTGGCACACACTCATGTTACACACACGTCATAGCTAAGAAGAAGAAAAAAAAAAAAAAAAAAAAAAAAAAAAACGGAAACTACGAGTGTTTTAGCTAAGATCCGATCCAGTAACTGATAAATGGCCAACGTCAATACAGTATATTACTTGCGGTCACTGATTTTTAATGGAACTTCATCCATCATCAAAAGTTTAAATTGCACTAAAGTTTCAATAATGTACTACCTAAAGAAAAACACTTTTAAATTACTTAATTATTACTTAAGGCTGAGAATGAGGTACTGTCATTTTTATTATTAATAACATTTGTAAAGACAAAATTTTCTGATAGTTTTATAGTTTTGCACAGTTAAAAATGACAACTCCAAACATGTGCTCTTGAGTGCCCTGATTAATTACCATGCAATTAAAAAAAAAAAAAAAATGTCACGCTCATGCTAATTTCATTTGTTTCCTTTGTTAATTTATGGTCCTGATTTTTCATCATAGTTATAGTTCGTTATTGACTTTCTAATGAAATAAAAATGTAGGGGATCAAATTTTAAATTTGAGACATACAAGTTTAACTACAACTTAAATGTAATGGCTATACATTGGTGTATCATTCATCTTTAATCATTAAAAAGGTTATTAGGGGAAGTAAAAATCTATAGACCAATTTTTAAATTTATGTTGCACTCAACTAATATTGAAATATTCTCTTTGTTTATCTTTTTCCCTATATAATATAAAATATTCATTTCCAATTTTTCAATCATCTGAAAAAGACACTGAACACTTTTTATTCATTTTTTATGGCTGTATAAAAAGAAAAAATAATAAAAAAATAAATAATATAAGTATATGATTGAAATTTCAAAGCAGACGACAAACTTTTTTTTTTTTTTTTTAAGGTTATTTGAAATGAAAATATCTGACTATAAGAGGAAATAAGACGAGAAAAAGAAAGGAAATCTAAAAGTGATTGTTATTCAAGGGGTAAAAAAATGTGAGTTTTGTCGATTATTGAGCTAGCGCAGGAGATTCTAATTAAACTGAAAGTAAGCGGTAGCTTTTTCACTTTGCAACAAATATCAAATAAATGTTGTTTTTATTATTATTATTTATTATTACATTCGTTATTTCAAATTAAAATTTTTCATTATATTGTCAATGTTTGTTACATTAATGTAACAAATATAGAAACCATAAGAATTTTAGTAGGAAAAAAAAATCTGTGGTATAAATAATTCCTCTTTGAAATGTAACGTTTTATACTGTACACAAAAACCTCATCAAAAGAGAGATTTCTAAAACGGTATTTTTTTTATCTACTTTAAAAATTAAATTTATATTACAATTACAAAAGGCATGTAAAATATTTAATCATAAAATAAATTATGGAAAATATATTATTATATTACGTAATTGTGACAGTTTTTGTACTGAATATTTGAGACTTTTGCAACATAACTTTATAATATTGTTTACAATAAATCCAGGGCATTATCAAGTGATGAGAACTTTTATACTCAACACGCTCAAGACCCAAGTTTACGGTCGATTTTGGTCTGTTAGACCAGGTTTTTAAACCAGGTGTAATACTTTGAGAAAGTCATGGGCGCATTTGAGATATTCTTGCATCATTTGGAGTATTAAATAATTCCGTTATTTAAACAAAATAATTAAATATTATCAGATTGGATTCATGATCCTTTCTACGTATTATAGTTTAATATGTAAAGAGGTTATAAAGACTAATTGACTTGAAGTATGTGGCCTTGTTTCAATAAGCCGTAGCACAAAAGTACGTTTGCTAATAAATTTAAATAATATTCTTTACATTTTAACAATTATGTAAATATATAATATTCATATCAATTCATAACTGATTTATGTAATAATTAATTATACAAAATAATTTTTGCGTTTTCACAATATAATCATCAGAATATTTAGAATGAAATTAACAATTTTAATACACAGGTTAACAAAATAAATGTACATAACAGTCTGTATTACTCATGGGCTTGTTTTATATGATTAACCTTAAATATATACGACGAATTTAAAATTAATTATCATTGTGCGTGTATTAATACAAATTGGATTTACATTATTATGATTATATATGGAAATGAAAACACTAAACAAATATGGCTAAATAAATACCCCTCGTATTTACTTTTAGCAATCGTTTATTCAAAGTAAAAGATAATAGTATGTTAAAGTGCTTACTTCGTGATTCCTTTTTTTTGCCACCTACAGTTTCTATTAGGTAATTGGTACTGGATTAATCTCACGGTCACCTTGAATCAAGTAGGATTCCGGTGTTGGTATTAAGAAAGAGAAAAGACAACAGCACACAATAATAATAATAATAAATGTAATATTAACGACGAATACATATTTAAAAGTGTAAAAACGAACAATTTATTGTAAGTATTATTTCGTAAAGCTGATTTTCCCTGGTAAACATTTGTTTGCTTATGTTGGTGAATCTAACTCAGAATTGAGATGTTTTCTTTCTTCAACGATTGAACTTTTACTGTGATATATAATACGGTTCAGGAAAACTGATATTGAGAGAGAGAGAGAGAGAGACAGACAGACAGAGACAGAGCAGACAGAGACATATCCTTCACTTAACAAATACTATACTATAGTAAAACCCAGAAATAATATTAATATTATTATACTATACTGAAATAAAATATAAATGCAACTTACGAGAACTATAGCAATAATAATTGTATTATATAATAATAATATAACCCTAATAAAACGTAGAAATTTCCTGTTTTTTGTAACATGAATTATCACAACTAAAAATAAAGTAAAACGACAACGGAAAAGCGTAATAAAAACAATGATACTATTACTATTACTTAAAATGTTAAATTATGTGGCATAAAAACATCATTATGAAGTTAAAATATTGAAGAGATGTCATGTCAGTGCTTTGAGTACCGTGAGCAAACACAATTTAATTTTAATCCTTACTTGGCTTGTAATCTCTTGTGAAAGCAAGTTGGAGATGTAAGGGGAGTGTATTTTTTTATACACCTTTTTAACATAAAATAATTCTTACTTCTATATTATACAGACCTTGTTAAAAACAACCACTTGCGATCTGCAAATAATGATTGTTAGCAAATTTTTTCATTAAAATTTTGAAACATATTATGATTTAATATGTAATATTTAAAAATAATTTTTTATTCAATAAATAAATATAAACAAAACTAACGAATGAATGAATATGAATAAAATGTAAATATAATTTACATACATAAAGTTTAAATTTTAAGAATTATGAAAGGAGAAATTTCTAAGGAAGGATATGAATATAATATTTCATAAAACTTGTTTGGTTTAAAAATCTCCAAAGCTAACAACTTGTTATTTACATACAAAAATATTTAAGACCTAAATTTTGGGTAAATTTGTTGATTCTTAGCTCCGTAGCAGTAATCAGAAAATTCGATTTATGCAACCCGCACAACACTTTCATTCTAATTTTTGCATGTTTCTGACGTCATAAACATGAATTTTCACGCAAATTGCATACTTTACAGTATTTTCAGGCTCTCTCGTGCGGCTGCATTAACATTCTGGTAAAAATTGCCATCAGTTTTGAAGATCCCATTTGTGTTTATTCATTAAAAAGCACGTCATGTTGTTTTATGTGGTCTATGGCTTTAAGTTAGTTTTTGCAAAGAAGGAGAACACTTATGCTTTAAAAATGTAAGATAACGAGTTTTATATGGACGTAAAAAAGAAGATATATATTATGTTAAGTTAAATTATAATATCTATGAAGTATAGCAGAGTTTACAAGAGAACCTCATCTTTAATAAAATCTTGGGGAGGAGATTTTACTGATAAGAAAGAAACCACTTGTGGCAGGTGGAGCTGCACAGGGCAGAAATATTTTGGCAATCTTATTCGAGTAGCGAGTGACAAATCAATCCACGAAAATAACATTTAAGTATTTATGTATACTGTATAAGCATAACATGTGCATAATGTCTCTTAATAAAAAGCCAAAATGCATTTTTTTTTACTTCTTGAAAGCTATAATGTAAAATGAAAAATATAACAATGGAATAAATATATTAATGAAATCTTATAAAATTTTAGTTTATATTTTATAGAATATGTGGGAAATGATTCATACTGTGTGACTCAATAGAATACAATAGAATAATATATTTATACTGTATAATATATACTGTAGATGACGAAAAACGTATTCCTGTTTACCTGGTAAATTTAATTGTGTGAGTGTGTGTGTTTGCGCGTATTTGCATTATCATACAATAAACTTAAAGGCGTAGGGCGTAGAACACCTTGAACAAAAAAATTGTGTAATATCCTAACAAACCTGAAAATCAACGTTGATTTGGGGAAAGTCATTGATTTCTAATTTATTTTCCATTCACAAAATGCCACTGGCGGTCACTGACGTCACAGCTCGCTTGTTTTACGCGCGCAAAAACCGGGTGAACTGTGACGTTAGTGACCGCCAGTGGCATTTTGTGAATTGAAAATAAATTAGAAATCAATGACTTTCCCCAAATCAACGTTGATTTTCAGGTTTGTTAGGATATTACACAATTTTTTTTGTTCAAGGTGTTCTATGCCTTTAAATTGAATGTTACACATTTCTTTTATAGTTTTATTCAATATTGTAACTTACCAAAAAACATTTCATACTATCCGATTTATTATTATTATTATTTTAGAAGAAGATTTTGGAGATTTTCTTACTTGAATATGTTGCTACTTTTACAAATAAATTGCGCAAGTGGTATAAAAATAAACGATGTCTTGCAAGAAGCGATGAAATAGAGTTGATAAGCTAGAAAAAGTCAGTTATGTGGAATCTCGACTTCTTCACTCTTCAAACAAGAAGGGAAAAGAGTGTGTGTGTGTGTGTGTGTGTGTGTGTGTGTGTGTGTGTGTGTGTGTGTGTGAGAGAGAGAGAGAGAGAGAGAGAGAGAGAGAGAGAGAGAGAGAGAGAGAGAGAGAGAGAGAGAGAGAGAGAGAGAACGACGTCCGTAACGATAAAACGTGGGTAGACTTAAAGTGTAAAGCAACCAGTATTGAGCTAAGATTTCAAATCATCGATTTACTCAAGCCTTTCTTATTTGATATATCGACGTTAAAGGAGTTAAAAAAAATCATACTTGTAATAATTTTGGCATTTTTACTTACGAAGTGATATATTATGAATAATATATGAAATTGTGAATGAATTCTAGAGTGAAACAATATGTGCCACGTGAATGAATTCCGAAATGTAATATAAAAACTAAAGACTTGTGTTAAGAACAAAACGATTTCTATTTCAATTTTTTTGAGTATGAGACTGTTTATTTAGTAACGTTGAAATTAATTTAATAGTAAAAAGTGAAAGATCTAAGCAGTCGTATTCACATCAACACAAAGAGGTAAATACTAGCAACATTCTTTTGTTATTGATAATTTAAGTACCCGGATATACAAAGCTATTGTTCATTCAGACTATATAAACTCTTTGAGCAACATAAAAACATATAATAATAATAATAACTATAAAGCGTTGTGACCTGTGAGGGCTTGACAACACTATTTTACAAAACATTGACCATAAATGAACACGTGATAAATGCATATAAGCAAGATATTATCCGTTCATCAAATTTGTATCCGGATCACTATACGACTACGATTAGAAATCCCAATTAGTAGGTAATTGTAAATACGGACCCGATCCGAGGGGATTTTAGTAGCTCTCCTCCTGGATGGTGGGGGGGGGGGGGGGGTGTTTAAACAAAAACGATCACTTCGCTTTGCAAAATTTGCAGAACCATTTATAAATATTAAATATTTATTCTATTAAAAGAAATAATACTGATATCAAAAATTGAATTCATAAAATACAAACTTTATTTTCAAGAACTTTTCTTATTTAAAATAAAAAATTTAATAATAATAATAATAAAATACTTTTACAACCATTAAGTAATTTTTTATCTTTTTGTCGATTTTATTTTATAAATATTAAAATAAAGCAACAATGATTTACTTTGAAAATATTGTATCATTTTTTTTTTATTATTATTAAGTTTATTTCTTTAAGGATTGTATATAGATGGCTTGTAACTCAAAATCTAAAAAGAAAACATCAAAATTTTATGATGCAATTTGAAAGTTAATAGTAACAGCTACCTATGATAACATTTTCAGAACCCGTGACCATTAGATAAGAGAGAAATCAATTATTGAAATTAACATGGGCTCTTATGGCACTAAAACTTCAAAAAATCATAATTCAAAATCTAGCATGGTGACCCCCCAAAATTTTTACATTTTTGAAGATGCCTAATCCTAATGTATCACTGTACAAAATCTCAGATTTTTCTGGCTTTACAATTTTTTAGTCAAATCCCGCAGTAGCTGATTTCCCGCCTTAAAGTGAATATACGATCAGCAAGGATCATGTCCAAAACAGATGGCTTTTTAACAATTTGTACCCCACAGTAAAAAGCACAACGAGCGCAATAAAAGTAAACAAATCTCGTTTGCTTGCAAAATACATGCAAGTAATGCAAAAAAATTGCACTTGTGTACTTGATTGTATGTAACCTCAATACTAAATCGTTTGCTTTAATTTATGTGATATCGTGTGGTATACATATACATGGTATATATATATATATATATATATATATATATATATATATATATATAATATTACTATATACATCAATATTAATTGATGATATTTATATATATTATGTATGTATATATGATATATTGTATTAAAATAAAAAGCATTAAAAAATATTTTATTATTATTATTTCCACTCGTGCGGTTGTCATGTGAATTTTAAAGAGAAAATAACTGGTTGAGAAAAAGCTAAATATACAACAAACTTAGCTAAAAAGAATTTTCAGAACTTAGTTTATACAATGTCCTCGCTGTTAGATATATGTTTATTCTTGTAATGAGCAGTAATTTAATTAGCAGCATTTCTTCAAAATATGCTTTTGATGCTTACTTTTTTCCAGATACTACTTACACTATAGTGTGAACAAGTCATATTATATTGTATAAAAAAAAAAAACTTAAGCTCATTTTCCTCTTTATTTTCACCCTTTAACTTTTTTATAGCGAATAAAACTTGTGTCCTCGACTTACGAGTTACAAATGACAAATTATTATGGTGAAAACCGATTTACAATAACAAAAATGGACTATTATAATAAGAATTGATGATATTTATATATATTATCCAATGTATATAATAACGAAGGTTTAGTATTAAAACTGTTACTTACATAAGGTAGGAGTTCATTAGGCGCCATGCCGGAGACAATGAGTAAATATCGGAGTATGACCTTGAGATTGTTAGGCCAACATGCACACAAAGCAGCCCACAAAGCCTCTACTTCTTTAGGGTGGTGGTCAGCGAACTGTAAACAAAGTAATACATTCATTGTCTCATAAAACTGAGCTAAAATACAAACATCAATATAATATAAACAACAATGTCAAAATAATAATAATAATAACATTAAAAAAAAAAAAAAAAAAAAAAAAAAGCAACAACACTCGAAGCAATTTAAAGAAAGAAAAAAAAACTTAGTTTAAAATTTATCAAAGAGGTTTTATATTCCGCACAGTATATCATACAGTAGTCCATCTCCTATAGCGGGAATGTCAGATCGAATACGCGCCATAATTCCGACTGGGTGAAGTCGTCAGAACTACACGTAACATTACTTCAAATTACGGCTTCTAGTTCTGCCACCTTCACCCAGTCGGAATTATGGCGCGCATTTGATCTGACATTCCCGCTATAGGAGATGGACTACTGTACCATCTACTGTGTATATTCCGTTACTTGAAAAAGAGACTGTCAAAAAAGCTTGATTTCCATTCTGTCTTTTAAAACAAAAATGTTGAGTATATAAACTGGATAATTTAAAGAGAAATGTTTTAATTATTATACTTTATGTTCATTATTATTTGAAAAACTTTTATATTCTTTCCTTCATTTCTTTGCTCAATTTATTTAATGCATTTCCAAACTTTTTAAATTCGGCTTTTCTTTTTTTACACTTTTGTTTTTAATTTACCATGTTGAAAAAATTTATAGATATTATTCAAGTTTGAAATAATACTTCGTAAATAAAATTTTATTGCTTGCAGGAAATTTATGATTTGGCTGCATAAGTTATTGATATAAATAAGTTTTTATTTCATGACCAAAAAATTGTTTAATAAATACACATTACAATTTTTTTCTTTAAAGTAGAGAAAGTGGTAAAAATATCCCTGTCACAATAAATACGCGATATTTTTACCACTGTCTCTATCTTTCACCAACATTATACTGACGAAACACTGTAACACTGTTATACTGTTATACTGTTATGCTGTTATACTGTAACATTATTCTACAACATAATGTTTTTAACACTAGAAGTTAAAAAATTGAAAGATAATAACTTTTAAATTTATTATAATGTAAAAACAAGTGTGATATTACATTCATTACAATAACTATTACAAAGGAGAAATGTAAAATATTATGTATATGAAACATGAAGCTGAAATAATATACAGCATAAATACTGTATACAAATATACTGATATAAACGCGTCAGATGCAAAAGCATACATTTGACATTGGTTGCAAGTGTTATTTTCTCTGACTAAGCGGGAGAGAATTGAACTATGCAGCCAATGTTGAATGCATCATGCTTTTGCATCTGACGCCTTTATATATATATATATATATATATATATATATATATATATATATATATATATATATATATATATATATATATATATATATATATATATATATATATATATATATATTGATGTATGAATGTGTTGAATGACGACAAAAAACTGTACTAATAATATTTCATGAAGATTGTTCAATAAGTATATTTTTTTATTATTCTTTTATTTATTTATAGCTTTTTTTACTCCGTCTATATTTAACGAGGAGTGAGATAGCTGATGTGTAATTGCGATTTAATTCATAAATACATATACTGTATGTATAGATATAATTAACACCTTGGAGCGTGATATTTTCTTAGTCCCTGTGATGTATTCTACACTGCATAGCACAACTAACCCACTAGTTGCATACACGGCAGGATAGCAATGAGTTTCGGAAGTTTGACATGGAATTTTGAGCACGCCATTATTGCAAAACAATAACATTTTAAACGTAATAAGAAAATTCGCAACATTTTGAATTTAACGTTTGCCCGATTAAATCTTTAAAGATTTTGAATTTTTATGCATCAAAATTCTTGTAATTGTGCGTTTTTTTTTTTTTTTTTTTTCTTAAAGCCATGGACCACATAAAATAACATGTGCTTTTTAATGAATAAACACAAAATGGTATCTTCAAAACTGTTGACAATTTTTACCAGAATGTTAATGTGGCCTCACGAGAGAGCGTGAAAATACTGTAAAGTATGCAATTTAAGTGACTTTTCATGTTTATGACGTCAGAAACATGATGTTGTGAAAATGTTGTGCGGGTTGCATAAATCGAAATTTCTGATCACTGCTACGGAGCTACAGTTGGGTTTTGAGACAAACTCAAGTTATTTATGTGAGTCCCTTCAAGTGTTTTGTGATATAAATGCTTATATTTTTCTCTGGTCTATTCCTTTAAGTTAGCTCTTGATAAACACAGTAAAATACGACCATTGTTTGAAAATGTATATTAAAATTTGATGGAAATAAATTTCTTAATTTCTCTTGCACCCCCCCCCCCCCCCTGTATATGTAATATGTATGTGTACATGAGTGTAGTTAATTTTAATAGTAAATCAATTTAAATGAAACTTAAAATGAAATTGCACATTTCTTTTTTAACTGAAATATAAATATATTTTATATAGCAAATAAAATTTCTCTACGGGAGTTATAAACATAGTAAGTTACATTGAAGTCGTATAATTTTTGTATAAGTGTACAAGTATATTTATTACTTTTATTTACTTTTACTTCTTTCTTTTTCAAGTCAAGCACTGTAATTGAATTTTATTTGAAATGATATGCTGACTTTCAAACATAAAAGTAAAAAGTAAGTATACTGTAGAATGTAATAAAATACGATCTCTAAATACGTTATGTTTACTTTCAAAGCAAATATAAAACTGATATCACAATGTACATGAAATATATATATATATATATATATATATATATATATATATATATATATATATATATATATATATATATCAAACTCTACTCTTTTTTTTTTTTTTTTTTTTTTAACTTCTTGGAACTAATAATTGCGTAAAAATGTACTTGTTTTGTTGTTAATCATAAAATAATCTATACTGCAATTAAATTCACTGTTTTTTTTTTACTGAATAGATTATTCAATACTTTGTTAAATTTAAAACTGTTGTATAGAAAAAGAAAAAAAGGCAGATTTTTTTTTAAAAACAAGTACAATATTTATTTACATTTTTAATATTTCCCCTTAATCAAAATATAAAATCAAATGTGATGTGCACAAGTTTTTTTTTTTTTTTTTTTTTTTTTTTTTTTTATACATACCATTCAAACACAGACTACAATGTCAATATTATTCTTATGAGAAACACACGCGCTGGATTCAAATTGTAAAATATATTTTTGCAATCATGCATTGTGTACGTCAAACGTTTTAACACTTTTATCACCTACTGTTATTAAAATTAATGGAGTTATTAAAATTTATTCTGTTATATTTTTAAGCAAGTTATGTAAAATATGAAACAGTATTTTACAATTTCTGTTGAAACTATACTAATGAGGTAGTTGAATACGTTTAAAGCGGGGAATAAATTAGGATTATTGTAATTGTGTTTACATACATGTTTTTTAATTTAATTTTTAATATAGCTACAATAGCATGTGACAAATTTAACAATAGAGATGGAATTAATAATAAAGTCAAATTAACTATTTTAACAAACCCCACCCCCTTTCCATGGTTCTCGAAATAAAAGCGTTGAAAATAATTACAATTACAGTATTAAAACGAATTATCATTAAATTAATTAAAATGCATATCATAATATACTTTTTTTATAATAAAAAAAAAGCATTAGATTAACTTTTATTTCATTTTCAACAGTTTTACTTAAAGTATATCATTATAATAAAAATTAAAGCACGATGAAAAATTTTTTTGAATGAAGGTATTACTTGAAATGCTTGAAATTAAAGCATCAAAGATAGAAGAAAGCAATATTTAAATCTAGTTAGATATTCTTATTATTATTACTATTAGTATATTACTTTTTGTAACTGTAACAACTACTATGTTAAATTGAGATTTATAATAACGATTTCGCACCAAAAATAATTATTATTTATAATTCATTATTTATGTAATATAATATGAAGAGACAAAAGCAATGTACACGATAGTAATGTAACACCTAAATACGTGAATAGATTTGGTAAAAGATATCACCAAGTTTTATAATCAAAACTTTGGAATGAAATTCCAAATTATTTGAGAGAAATATCCGATAACAAAAATTTAATAATAATAATAATTGGATGCACAAATCACGTAAAAAAATTTGTATGCCTATAAAGAAAAATAATATATAAAAAATCGTTTATTTTAATTTTAAATTTTTTTTTAACTTTTATAAATAAAAAATTAAAAAATCACAAATCGATGTATTGTACAATATTGTATTGTATGTATCGATGTAGAAAACTGTGTTTAAATAAGAAGGATTTTTTTTTAATTGGAATTAATTCAATTACAAAAATATGTATTATGTATAATTATGATAATACAAAATTTATTTTATTTTTAGATGTATAAAAATTTATGTTGTACATATTAATTATTTTGTTTTATTGAGTTTGAATACTAGAAAATAAACTGTATTATTTAATAATAATAATAATAATTAACGGCTTTTTATTGGGCGAAATCAGGCTACAGAACCTCTCAATTTAACCCAACTGTTTAACAGTACAGTCAGTTACAGTTTTAAATTAGTATAGACACAAAATTCATGATGTTAATGTTTTTTTTTTTTTTTTTTTACTCATTAAATAAATGTTTTTTAAATTATAATCCATATTTATAATTTTTAATTTTTATATAATGGTTTAAGTCTCTAAAAAAATATATTTAAACACTTTTTTATATATTTATATTTACTTTAATAATATTCACACCAGCCGACAAGATTAAAATGAGGATCTTGGCTGGACGAAAAATGCAATCAAAGTATAACGTAGAATTATAAATAAATAATAATGTTAATAACTAAAAATAAAAACAACGTAGTGTAAAGTGTAATGAATTATAGTAATAATTTCCACGAGAATAAAAGAAAACAAATTTGAGTGCTTTATTTAAAAAGTAGCAAACGTTAATCAAGCTCATACATTTAGATGACCCTTGTGTCAAAAGGTCAAGGATGTACAAAATGTACTCACTTATGTATAAAAACGTTTTATTATTATTATTATGCTTTTGCATTGTAAAGAATCGCAAACATATATTTTATAAAGAAAGTACGGTAAACAAATTGCAGTACTTGAGTATAATGTTACATAATTTACTCTCTAAAAAGCTTGGCAGTACTGTACGTTCTCTTTTTTTTGTCTCTTCTTTCTTGACTGCAATATCATTCAGTTTCATATGATTTTTTTTTTATTATTACTTATATTATTTACTCCTAAGAGTGCAATAGTTAATAAAATTAAAGCAATCAGCGAAAAGTAAATAAGCGATGACGTTATTTTTCTAGATAAGTTTCAGTAATTTTTATAACTATAGTCTTTTTTTTTTTCTCTCTCTCTCTTTTTCTTCCAGTTTTCAGTCTTTTTCTTTGTCGCTGGATTGCAAGTTACATATTATTGTGATATGATGTGATATTATTTTTTTATTCAATTTGCTGACGTTACTAAATCAGTGGAGCTTATAAATAATATTAATTTCATATCACTGGACTACTAGATGAAAAATTAAATTCCATTCACTCATTTAAGTCTAAATTGTATGAAGCTCTGCATGACTTTTATCAGATCTATTTTCTTGATACTAACCAACATGCTTACTATATATGATAGACTCATCTAGATATACACGTCACGTTTTATCTATTGTTCATTCTTCACGTATATACAAGCACGTTATTTATTGTATCTGTAGTAAAAGTGAGAAAACGTTGCGGCAATGAAAAGCCTGCCAAGCATTAGAATTATGATGTATTTATTATAGAGAAGATTATTAAATTATACATCTGACAAAATTATAGAGTAAGGATTAAGGATCAATTTAAAAACTTTGGAATATGTTCAAATAATCTATCACCTGTCACCTGCAAAAACAGTAAATAAATTAAAAAAAAAAAAAAAAAAAAAATGGAACTCCTTTTGTAGTTCAAAATATTCCGCTAACAGTAAGTTTAATAAAATAGGACTTTTGCTACCAAACATGCAATTTTCATAAAAAAAAATAACCATGTTAAACCATTTGAACAATGAACATGATAATTCAAATTTACTGGATTTTTCTCCCTATTTTGCAGGTTTCGGACGTTACCATACAACTACAATGATACAAGTAAAAATATTTTAAACTTTCAAAATCTGAAAAAAAAAAGTTATTATTTTATTAAGCTAAATAATGTTATAAAATTGTGCAAAATTTGAAAATTTTAGAGTTTTGTATAATACAGCATATTATGCTAATAAGTAGTGCAAACAAAATTGTGTACTAAATTATGGTAAATATCAGTAAGAAAAACCGGGAAACTTGTAATCACTATTCCACATAATTTACATACATAGATTCCACATAATTAATAAATTTAAATTACATACAAAAAGAAAAGTAAATTTGATCTGTTACTTGTGTGGTGTAATGTTTACTTTTCATCATAACGTTAACTTCCTCTTTAACATAGAGAATTAAAATAAAATAACTTTATAGCATATATAATATATATGCTATAAAGTTATATTATAATATTGCGGTAAAATTTCTAGGATGTTGCGGAATTTTGCTACACCAACACATATAATCATAATCACTTTTTTTAGATAAGTAATTACAGAGAATTCAGTTCTTAGTTCATACTGTTTAATAATTAATTGCAATATGGCAAGAGAGAGTACTTAATATTAAAGACCTTACCTAACCTTTTTATCATTTAGAATACTAGATTGATAATTATTAATTACCATACCTTATTATTCATGAATTAGACATCAAAACGTTGATTTTATATTTCTTTTCATATTGACGGTTATTTTACGCATCTTACGTCACATTAATGTACCGCCGCCAATCACAATCACCGCTCTGGTCACGTGATAAATTTAAGCCCCCCTCCCAAGTTCTTTACCCCTATCACAACTCCATCGGTACATTGTGACGTCAGATGCGTGAATTAACCGTCAAAAAGAAAATAAATACAAAATCAACGCGTTGGTGTCTAATTCATGGATAATAAGGTATGGTAATTATCAATCTATAGTATTTTAAATGATGAAAAAGTAAGTTGACAAGGGCTTTAAAACTTTTAATTTTCATACACGGGAAAATATAAACAACATAATTATGCTGCACTGCACAGTTCCTATATTGTAGAGCACAAATGTTTATATTTTGAAACAGCATAAGTAATTATGTTGATCATCTTACCTATGTCGTATAATCACTATAACAATATAGTATCAGTTATGTTATTATGCATAAAAGTTGCTGAATTGAGCTTGCATAATAACTATTACGTATTTATTTTTGTCTGTTTGTTTACACGTCGATAAGAAAAAATTACATTTGATTCGTAGAATTATTTTTTTTTTTTAATTAATACTTTTTTAATATTAAGATTATTCTATGTCCTGTGCATAACACTATATGAATTCAAGCTGTGTATTTTAAATCACGTTTTTGAAAAAATGACAGCCTTTTAAGACAACAGAAAGATGTGACATAAATGGAAAGCCTTTAAGGGAGTAGGGTACCGACGTCGGCCATTAGACTCAAACTTTTATCGTCAAAAAAATCTGAAATTTTGCACAATGATACTTCAGCTTGAGATAATTTCAAATATAAAAATTTTGGGGTGTCACCATGCAAAATAATTTTATATCATTTTTGGAAATTTTAAGCCAATAAGCCCTAATGTTAATTTCAAATTCTTCTTCTTTTTTTCGGGACGGTCAAACATCTTGAAGATTTAATTACGGCTAGGTGTGACCCTTAGCTATACAATGCATGACACCAAATTTAGACACCAAACACCTAGTTTTTGAGATATAAGGTCGGCACCCTCTACTCCCTTAAGACAACAGAAAAATGTGACATAAATGGAAGAAAAATGTTTGAGCGCCTGCAGTACAGGAAAATCTGTATCAGTATACACAATTCTAAATTTCCTAGAGCTAGTAATAATAACACAGTAAAAAGAATTTAATAATAATAAAAATAAAATAACGTTAAAAAAATTCTATATTATGATACAGAGTACACATAGAAGTAATGTTAAAAGTCCTTGTTACATATCATTATATTAAAGAAAGGTCGCATTCAATGCAATGCAAAATACATTTATATAGTTACTTCCAAGTACAATTATTCTCATGAATGTTAGTTTATTATTATCTCAAACTATTTTAAAATTAAATTCCACTATTCCACTTGAAATTTTAGAGTTATATTGAAAGCATTTTCTTTATTACATATTTAGTAAACTATATAACTTCAGTCATGCACAATATAATGAATGAATGACGGACATGAAGTGGGGTTTAAGTGGTATACTACAGTATAAAAGTAGGTCTAACAATGAGTTATATGCTAATCTGCAAGAGACAAGAGAGATGGATAAATATCATTAATATAGAACAGATATGCTTCTTTTTTTTTTAACGATATTATGAAATATCAAAAGTTAAATTTTCAAATAAATCACAAACATTGTGAAACTTAATTAGAAAACACTTTGGGAAACCTAAAAATATCATAAAAATATTGACTATATCGATTTTTTGATTCGATATTAGTAGTCACAGTTTCATTTTTTCCCTTTGTTGATTAGTTACAGCCATACCGAGCTGGTATGGCCGAGTGGTGAAGGCAGCTGACTCGCAACTCTGTACTCCTCACCGAGTATAGGTTCGAGCCACTGCTAGGTGCGTACGTGAAGTGTGAGAGCACAACACGTTGCACGATGCATGTTTACATGCATTCCATGACGACGCACAGTATTCGGGAGGTGCATGATTGATGTGATTGCACCGACCAGCCTGCCTAGATGTTTCCACGGTTTCTCTAGGCTGTCATGGCGAATGCCGGGCTGTGTACTTAGGCCGTGGCCGGCCCGTGTGTGCTTTTCCATTAATTGGAAAGTCCTTACCTGTCGATAAGACAATGTCTTGACTGGGACTGGGATTGGTGTATAGCACGATAACACAATATGGCAAGCAAAAAAAAAAAAAAAAAAATTACAAACTTACATAAAACATACAAAAAATAACTTCATTAAGAACATTTTACTAGAACTGTTACTGTACTGTAGTAAAAGTTATATGTTTCTTGATTCAAATAATTTAAATATTCAGCTGGTCTAGAAATTATCGCTAAGATTTTAGCTAAACATTTCTAGGGACGTATTTTGAACCAACACAACTAATCACGCACCCAATAAACAACTTCATATAATCAGTACTTGTCACTAACAAGGGTCATCAAGTTGATCACTGGCAACGGTCATCATGTCATCATTAGTTGATGTATGTTCATTTTGGCCTGGTATAGGGCTTACCATGTTAAATTGAGGGTTTTAAAATTTAAAATTCTAGCTTCTAAATTGTTAAAGCACGTTATATCGCACATCACCATAAAGTAACAAGCATAACTCAAAAAGTATTTAGGACGTAAACGAGCCTTAGTGAAAGGAACCAGGTGAAAAATATGCTCAAAGTTGACTCCAAACGAGGGTCTTAGTTCCACCAGAAATTTCAGTTTGTCATTGCTGACCTTTTAAATATCGTAATAAAAAGTCACTTTGAGCCAAGCTTTAAAAATTCATCTTTGAGAAACTGCAATTTCTGGCGCAACCCAGACCCTAATTTGGAGTCAACTTTGAGCACAACTTTTGAGCGTCAACTTTTGAGAGAGAGAGAAAGAAAGAAGAGAGAGAGAGAGAGAGAGAGAGAGAGAGAGAGAGAGAGAGAGAGAGAGAGAGAGAGAGAGAGAGAGAGAGAGAGAGATCCACTTATAAAATCCCATGATAAACTAATTTAACATAGCTGCAAATGACAAGATTAAATCGAGATTATGATTATTACAAAGTTGCTCAATAACATAATATACAATTTAAATATCTTGACTTGACTAAAGTAAATGACGAATTTTCCTATACACTTGAGATTAATTAAGTGCAGCACATAACATGTCTGTCATTAATGACTAATTTATCAAGTCATTAAACACAAGTGCATAAGAAGCTGCATTTCCTCGTGCATATCATACTTGTAAGCTTAATATTATGCAGTTTTGTCATACGAGAGGTTTTCTGCATCGTGCTTGAGCGTATTGAACATAAGACGCTGAAATAAAACTACCTAAATGAATAAGGGCGTCATAACAAAAACGTAAAAAATAAAGTAAAAGTTTGACGATGTATAAACTGTCATGTAACATATTTATGCAATGATTTTTATTTTGATCATTATGACTCTATGGCTTTTCTTTTTGTTCTACGTTCTAGAGAAGCCGTATGAAATATGTAAATGAAATGTTCTGTCTATTAACTAAAAGCCACTGTATTTCATCATAGTATTGTTTACATATACAAAAAATAATGATAATAATTTGCACTCGAAATGCATTTTCTTAGAACTACTTTACTCAAGTGAAATGTTTGATAAATTTCAGCAAGCTTAACACATGATTTAGATTATAGCTCGTTCTGTAAAGTAAAGGGAATCTCAATAACAGTGATTGGCTGACCAACAAAATAAGACACGTTCATTGGTTGATCTTTTTTTTTTTTTGAGCCGACAAAAGTGAGTCGCATGTTTCGTATGGAACTTTTTTTTGTGAGTTTCTTTCATTTTTATCAAGTTCAAAGTTCTAAAAGAAGAAATGACAATGATCGACCATATGTATAAACGTAGTAAACAGGTAACGATGTTATATACAGCTGTTTTTAACAAAAGAACATTTTCGAAGCTGGCTCAATATTTGTGTGTAGTTTATAGAACGAGCTTATGCCATGCTATAAAAACTGCCTTAATATAATACAGAAATGATACCTTTTTATAAAATATTATAGTACAGTGTCTAGATAAGTAATGCAAAAAGTAATTACCGTAATTATAAATAATAAAGTAACAAATTGTAGTTTTACATTTGTATACAATATGAAATAAGTCATAAAGTAAAATAGACGGATTATAATGTACTACATAGTAGTTGAACAATATAGTTTATATAATTTAAATTAAACTTTCAAAGTGATGAAAGTTTAAATATAGTTACATAAGATATTTGAAATTCAAATGTAACGAGAGTTTGCAATTTAAAAGATACACTATTATAAAATGTATAATAAGGTACGTACATTACATTTCACTTTATATTTACGTTACTTCAATTGAATTAAATTTATATATTATATTATAGAGTGACCTCTTTCAAACATTTGCAATCATGTTAGAGACTTTCACTGGTCGAGTCCTACGTGTATATACTTCTAGTTTGTTATTTACAAAGTTCAACTTTCTCTTAGGTGTTTCTTAATTATACACATTCATGTTATTTCCCATGTGATAGACCTTTCAAAACCAAGTTCTATATAAATACGAAGAAAATACTTACATTTGTTAATTCAGCGAATTCAACGAATACGAAACTTTTTAATGGTGTATGTTATATATAATATGATATAACAACATGTTTATATATGAATGTTAAAATTTAACAACTTTGATGTATATGTGTTTGAACTTTAAACGTAATTCATTCATTATAAGATATATTTGAATTCACTTTCTGTAAAAATCAATAAACCCCATAGAATTCAACAAACACATCATGATGATATTATTATTCATTTTTATATAATTATATAAATTGCAGACAAATATCATACACACACACACACACACACACACACATATATAATTATATTATATATATATATATATATATATATATATATATATATATATATATATATATATATATATATATATATATATATATATATATATATATATATATATGATAAAAAATTCATTGTAGTCTTACCTTCTATAAGACCCTGGGCTTTCACTCGCTGCTTGTTTTGACGATAAAAAATAACACACAACACCATAAAAAAATTGTCACTTATATATAAGTTAATAAAAAGACTCAATTCACAGTTTTTTAAAAATTATATATACATAGCTATGTTATATTTACACCAATTGTAACGTTTTCGAGTGCGTATGTAGAAACATACAGTGTCTGCACTCTTCTTCTGCTTACTGACTCTTGCTTGCTTGCTTACTCTCCGCAACGGGGGGAGTGGCTCGTCCTCGTCAGGTGTTATTTTATTGTTTACATTTTCACCTGTACGATCACGTGGTACAGTCTTTTTACATGAATCTAAATAAATCTAATGAATCTAAATAAAGTGGAATCCAAATAGGCGGCAAATCAAAACTAGGTTGACTGATTGTTTCATTATTTCTTCTTGACATTTCTATTGCTTCTAATATTTTTCTTTTTTTATAATGACTTTCTCTTCCTATCACCTTTGTTTTCTCCCATTGAATTTGATGGCTGTTCTCCAGTGCATGATCTACAAGTTTTGAATATCCTGTATCTCTTTTCTCTATTTTTTTGCCTGTGTTCATTCACCCTGATGTCCAATGGACGACCTGTTTCTATCCATTACACGTTATTCATAAAATAAAAAATAAAAACAGCAAAGAAAGAAACAATACTGAAGAAAAGAAACCAGACGCAACCATTTGCATCCCCTATATGCAAGGGTTGAGTGAAAAAATACAACGTATTGGTAAGGGAGTCAATCTTCGTATTGTTTGTTCTTCCAGAGACACATTAAAATCAAGTTTAGCACGTACAAAACCTGACATGAAGAAAAATATGAATATATGTAGTATATTCTATACCCTGTGTATGTGAGAAAGAATACATCGGAGAAACAGGTCGTCCATTGGACATCAGGGTGAATGAACACAGGCAAAAAATAGAGAAAAGAGATACAGGATATTCAAAACTTGTAGATCATGCACTGTACAACAGCCATCAAATTCAATGGGAGAAAACAAAGGTGATAGGAAGAGAAAGTCATTATAAAAAAAGAAAAATATTAGAAGCAATAGAAATGTCAAGAAGAAATAATGAAACAATCAGTCAACCTAGTTTTGATTTGCCGCCTATTTGGATTCCACTTATAGATTCATGTAAAAAGACTGTACCACGTGATCGTACAGGTGAAAATGTAAACAATAAAATAACACCTGACGAGGACGAGCCACTCCCCCCGTTGCGGAGAGTAAGCAAGCAAGCAAGAGTCAGTAAGCAGAAGAAGAGTGCAGACACTGTATGTTTCTACATACGCACTCGAAAACGTTACAATTGGTGTAAATATAACATAGCTATGTACATATAATTTTTAAAAAACTGTGAATTGAGTCTTTTTATTAACTTATATATAAGTGACAATTTTTTTATGGTGTTGTGTGTTATTTTTTATCGTCAAAACAAGCAGCGAGTGAAAGCCCAGGGTCTTATAGAAGGTAAGACTACAATGAATTTTTTATCATCATGTCACCTCGCTTGATATTCAAATTTTCAAACATATATATATATATATATATAATTGAGTTCTGTTTTTGTACAGTGTTGTCACCTAGAAACAAAAATTACTTGCCACCTGGCTTGTTGACACGGAACAATATACAACAAGAAATTTGATTGTATGCCATCTCCATTTAAACCAGAGACCGGAACCGATTTTTTGAGAAACGGTTGTAAGAACCAGTTCCGGTTTCAATTCGGCCTTTGGCCGTCGTGCACATTACTCAAAACATTGACTACCCTGATTTTGAACACTATAAGGAAAGTGGTACGTAAATTTGGAAAAGACCCACAGTAGAACACTATCACGGTAGAAGTGCACAATGTTACAGTGGCACTTAGGTAAAAATGCTTACTAATTCACATAGCGCATTTTTCGCTACATCATACTGATGTCCGCAAATATAATAGTACTAATTGATCACTGTGGTATCAATGTATAGTACAAATTGTACAGAAATATACAATGACTGATTACTGATTGTACACTTTGTATTTTACATGTACACAGAAAAAAAAACTTACTTAGTTTGTATCGCAGCAATTAATTACTTTGTAAAATGTTATAATTATTATTCTGCAAAATATTATCTGTTGTAGCATAGGTTTTTGTATAAATAAATGTTGCTGAATTTTAGCTAGCATAACTATTATGCATTATTTCTAGTATCATATGATACAAAAGAAAATATCATTTAAAATTAGCTAATGATATCATTGTCTGATGCTTTTTTTTTGTTTTTTTTTTCTCTCTTTAACGATTTAACTTTTTGTAATTTAAGTTTATTTTAAGAACATTGTTATGAAAAAAAAAATGAACATGAACATGACGAAAACAATCACTAGACATAACAAGCAGCATGAAGAAGGGAGGAAAAGAGAGAGAGAGAGAGAGAGAGAGAGAGAGAGAGAGAGAGAGAGAGAGAGAGAGAGAGAGAGAGAGAGAGAGAGAGAGAGAGAGAGAGAAAGAGAGAGAGAACGAAAGAACGAAAGAAAGAGGCATTGCCTTCGTCTAGTTGTTCCGTGTTCACAATCTGTAAAGTTTAATGAACCTTGCAAAGTGCGGAACATTTCAGCCAATACAGATTTTCTCTAAAAAAAAAAAAATAATATGTTTCAGAAATTTTATTCTTCGTTGTATTATAATCCAGACGTGAAATTTGATATAGTATTGTTGAGGGTAGAGAGAGAGAGAGAGAGAAAGTCAATGAAGCATCCCAACTGTAAGGCTATAGCTTCCAATAGCAATCAATCAGACCATTCATTCAGCTCACGTTCATATACACCAAGATGATTTTAACAAGAGAAACACAAAAAAGAAGTATAAGAAGAAGGAAAAAAAAAGAAGGAAAAAAAAAAAAAAAAAAGGATATGATAGAGCATGAACCACAAATAGACCGAGAAATGGAACTATCGATTGATGGATAAAAACTAAAAATTAATTAACGTTAATACGAATAAAAAGTGGAATAGAAAAATATCAAGTCGGTAAAAAAAAAAAAAAAAAAAAAAAAAAAAAAAAAAAAAAAAAAAATTATAAGAAGTGACCCAATTTCTATTAGAAAAAATTTCCTATGCCATTATCAAAAAGTCCTCAAGTGCAAATACAGAAAATGCATTTTGTAACACTTAATATCTAAAGCTCCTGCTTTCACTATATAATTTAAAATTATTTATTTTATCTATGAATTTAAATTATAATTACTTATAGAAGTATTATTTTTTATATTTAGAAACTAAAATAAACTGCTAATAAAATGGTGCTATAAAAATAAAAATATTGATAATAATATAAATATATATATCTGATAAAACAAATAACATGAAAAATTTTCGCATGACTATATTTTAATGTGAAAATGTTTTACTAATTATCCAAATATGTTAGCTAGATATAATTTAAATTTTATTAAATATTTAAGAATATATTCCTTATTATATTAATGATGACTGAAACTTTTATGAAACACATTGTATTCCTGTGTAACTATTTTTGTAATCTAAATGTACCAATTGGTATTATGATCAATAAAGAAACTGAAAATAATTAATAATAACTTGTCAACTTATCTGTAAAGTAGTCAACTCTGCAGCGCACATGTATTCAACTGGTTGCATACTCAGCAGGATAGCTTTGGAACTTTGAAATATTTAAATATCGCCATTTTCTCTCTCTCTCTCTCTCTCTCTCTCTCTCTCTCTCTCTCTCTCTCTCTCTCTCTCTCTCTCTCTCTCTCTCTCTCTCTCTCTCTCTATTCTTTCTTATGGTGGTTTCAAGTGCAACTCTATTTTTCTCAACATCAAAAACAATAATAAGACGATAAATTCGATATATAAACAGATTTATGCATTAAAAAAATTTCTTGAGAAAAACTACATGACATGTTAATTAATGTTAGTGGATCAACGAAGAATACCTAAAGATAATAACACTAAATCGTTATTCAAATTACATTACAAGCAGTGAACTAACATATTATTATTTAATTATAATAGCAACTGTATTTTGTATTATAAAATGTTAATAATTAAATTTCCTTTTAACCATCCACCAATTAATTTCTTTTAAAATGGTTTCAAAACAAAGAAAGTAAAATTTATATCCACTATTATAAGAACTTTCTTTTACCCTTTTTTTACCCTCACCTACTAGGATTTAAAAGTTGTATTTTTTTTATTTATTATTATTATTATTTTGGAATTCACGACGTCTCAGTAGACATCGTAAAGCTGCCTACTTTTCAAATTTTCTACGCAGATTGTGATAGCGCTAGAAGGGTTAAGAAGCATAATATGTTTAGGTTCCGTCTTTCGATTTATCGATGAGGATTTATTTGTGTATGGCATCCCTGTAAGCTTTTTTGTAGAACTTCAAAAAAAAAAAAAAAAAAAAAAAAAAAAAATCCAACGCAATATAGACATGTGGGTTCCTCTCTCATGAATCGTACAAACAAAGCATTTTAAAAGAATCATAAATGGCGCTGGCAGTTTAAAATAACATTTTTTCTTACTTTGATACGATAATGTACTTTTCTTTTTCTTTTTAAAGTCTCTCTTAGCTTTTCGCAGAAACAATGTGTTTGGAAAAGCTCAAGTTAAGAAGTGAAGATGAAGGGAAAAAAAATCTTATCGGTCCTGCTTGTTGAAGATTTCATTCTGTTTATTTTCGTGCCATCTCAAGAGAACGCTAACGCTGTCAATGACAATCATATTAAATACACACGGCTAGCTTTATGGATCTCAAGCGTAATATTTTCAATTGCTCATTATTATCTAAAAACTTTTTTATTTCTTTTTCTTCTTTAAAAAGAAAAAAAAATCTTTAACAGTAGTTATATGATTTTAATTAAATGGAATATAAAATACAACGCAATAAATTTCAATCAAATAAAATGTATTTGTAAATAATGACTAGACCAACGCTGTTTCTTATTATTAGACTTAGCATGCGAAGACAATAAACTGAATTTGAATCGAATATAAGCGTTTTAAAGACGTAGAACACCTTGAACAAAAAGCTTGCCTAATATCCTAAAATACCCAAATATCAACATTATTTTGACCGGAGTCATTGATTTCTAATTTATTTTCCATTTACAAAATGTCAGTTGCGGGTTTACTACGTCAATCCTGCTGCAAAGAATACAGTTGAGCGCAGGTCATATATCACATAGAATTAGAACGTACCAAGCATATTTTTTTTATTGTATTAAATGTATGTTGATAAACATATATATACATATATATAGTTTTTGAATTTTTGATACGTAGACTAGTGATAATTTTATAAAACAATATCTCAATAATTATAGCATCAGACTTAAATAATAAAATTTATGAACTTTTGTCAAATTATTTACAAGAAATTATTTTATTTCTTGTAATATAATGATTCCACGAACCAATATTATAGTATAAACAAAGTATATTATAATAATATATAATATTCTTTATATTTCTTTATTTGTATTCCTAATAATCGAATGTTTTTGCTTTACGCTGCTATCTGATATTTATGTTCTTTCTCAAATCTGACTTTGAAACTAATATCATTTCCATGAGGTAAATAATTTTTAGTTGTCATATTGTTTTTTATTTTATACAACGCAAAAACAGAAATATAATCTTGTTTATGTAACTTGTTTTTTTTATATTATATGTTTTTATTTCCTTTGTATTTCCTTTCTAATTATCAAGTCAACATACAATTATAATTAACTAAGTACGAGTATTGTCAAATATACCCTAACCGCGGAATCTTTTCGTACCGGAACACTCATTCCCTTTTTCTGACTTTCAATGCTTTCATAAGTAAAAATAAATAATAATAAATCCATAATAATAATTTTAACACCATACTAGCGACATTGTAAACACATTAATGTTTCATCCACAAACCAACAAGAAGTGTTACTTCCAGTTTGAGTGAGACGAAAAGCATTATTGGTACAGGTTATGGATTTTTTTTTTTTTTTTTTTTGTAATAAACTATATATTATAGTGTTAACAGGAGAAAGTAAAGTAAAACAAACAAGTTTTTCTACCTCTAAAATATTAAAATAAACTATACTGTATACTGTATAATATATCATTTATTGCTTAACTTTTTCTTATGACTTATTAATTTGAATTTATTTGCATTAAAGGGTTAGTCAACAATGGCTTTTTTATTAGTGATCATCGTGTTATTAAACCTCCCGAAAACGCGATCTCAAAATTTTTATTAACAACGTGCTGAGAGCAAAGGCCATTTAGCGACCCCGAACCTACGTCACAGCTACAACTTGCTCTCACGTTAGTTTGACGCGAGCGCGAGTTACTTTTATTTTTGCTCTCGCTATACTTGACGTAATATTTTACGTATATAAAATGCTTTTACGGCTACAGATATGAAGTAAAATAATTTATGTAAAGATAAGACTAACTCAGGCTCGCGCCAAGCTAGCGTGAGAGCAAGTTGTAGCTGTGACGTAGGTTCGGGGTCGCTAAACGGCTTTTGCTCTCAGCGCGTTAGTAATTAAAAATTTTTAGATTGCGTTTTCGGGAGGTTCAATAACAAGATAATCACTATTAAAAAAAAGCCATTGTTGACTACTCCTTTAAGAAACAGTAACTGAGAAGTATGAAAGTAGTGTATTAAGATCAGACGGTTTGGACATGTGACAAGGATGAATGATAAGAAGATTACAAATTAGATTTCTCATAACAGAGCGGATATGAGGAAGTAGCAGGCCTAAATCATCTTAAATAATAATGTACTTAGAGTTGAGTCTAGGTGTACAACAGGAAATGTATGAAGCGAATTATAAGTCTATGTATAGGTACAGCAAGGGAAGTATGCCAGAATAGAAAGATGTGGATACTAATCACTACAAAGAACTCTATTAGCTTACCGTAAAAGGGATTCATGTGCATGGTTTCTATCAGTATGCATGTATATTTGTGTAAATATTATTTTATAATTAAACAATAAAGCTTATCCAATTCAAAACATAATTTAATTAGAAATATATAATTTACTTTCGATATATATTACTCTAATTTAGAATTGTATTTACTTTAACCTAGTTTAATACAGTAAACTTTATGCAATTTTAAATTATTTAACAATTTTATTTTATTTTCTAACGTATTATCAGTAGAGTCTGCAGTTGTTTTACGAAATATAAAATTAGAATTAGTATCCAATTTGTTATAGGATCTAGGTTAATTAACATTGATTTTGCACACTCAATATCATCTTTTCCTTGCAGTCATTCAAATCATGATCGAATGGAAATTTTTATATGCAGAGGTATTCAGTAAATACGAAAATACGTAAACTCTACTTTTAAGTGTATTTAGCTGGTATGGTTTTCTTTAACATTTAATAGTGTATTTGCAGTGTTATCAATAAAAAATAATGGTATGTGGGTAGCATGATTGTGATAAGTTCAAGGTAAAGAAGTTCAGACAAGAAAAAAACGCATTATTTTTTCCTATCTATATACCTAGATCGTAATAAGTTTTTATGATACATTCGATATCACTATTCGTGTAATACCAAATCTTTGTGCCAGGAAAGCACATTTTCAAGCATTACTGAAGTGAACCTTTTTTTTTTTATCTTCTATCATGCGTTGATAAAAACTATTGCTACTTCAGTTTATTCTTTAAAAAAAAAAAAAAAAAAGAAAAAAAAGCGGAAATTAAATAAGTGAGCAAAAGGTACAGCACGTGCAAATTGATATAGAGAACAAATTTGATCAAATAGTACTGAAAGCTAATAGTTTTTACTTGAATGTCTTTGATTTTTAATTAAGATAACATTTTCCACAATTTAAAACTGTATACTTAATAGAGAAATAAAAATAGTTTAGGAGAGAGTTTTTAATGCTTTTTTTTATTTTATTATTATTATTATTATTAAAGAAATACTGTTTTGAATTGTTAGGGTTAAAATTTTTGAAATATAGCATTTTTGTATTAACTTTTGTTAAGGCGACGATACTTATTTCGAGGAACCTAGTTTGAAACCCCAAAGATATGATTTATTTTCATATATTCTTACCTTTGCTGTGATATAGAAGACATTATTAAGCACCATCTCTGTTGCCTCTGCTGATCCCCAACCTTCTCTCCTTCCCCCTGCTCCAGCACCACCCCCTCGGGCACCGTCAGTACTGTAATACTGTAGAAAAACAGCGTGTTAGACATACGGTGTATCAGAAAACGGACCGAGCATTTACCTGGAAATATGAGAGTGGATTGCCCGGAGGTACATTAGGATCTACAAGTTCCATGTTGTAGAGCCATGGCAATAGATACTGAAGGAGAATTTGACGTACTTCGGGTCGAGCAGTTTGAAGTCGATATGTCACCTCTGAAAATAACAATAAAAAATCTTTATGTTTCTCACTTTTTTTTTTTTTAAATTTATTATTATAATTCTTTTAAGATTGCTTTTATTATAGATTATTAATTTCTTAAGGATAAAACAAAAAGCAATAGTATTAAGTTGCTTACAGCCAGTACAGTTTTAATTACTTTATCGACAAATCTACTACAACTATTTTAAATGAATAGCTTTGAATAACAATAATAAATGCTATATACGTGATACCATTCTTTAATATTATATTATGGTGATACTTTAAGGAGTTCATCGATAAAGCATTGGGGTTGCCTTTTGACAATTGAACACCTGCGTAAATATAATACTGATAACAGAAAATGAAATTTAGAGGTGATTTACAGTTCATATAAACTCGTAAAGTATATTTCAAAACAAATAAAAAAATTACAATGAAACTTGTTTTAAACAAATGCGATGATAAAAGGTAAAATATTTCATTACGTTTAATCGTCTCTGTATAAACCTTGATGTTTAATAAAATTATTCTATTTTTATAATGCAAGTAATGTGGGTTGTTATTTTTCTACAGAAATGCAAAAGAACGTTCCACATATTTAAAAATAATCTACAAAAAGGATATTAATTAATTAATTACAAATATTTTAGTTTTCAAGTACAAACTAATTAAGCAACAAACATTTACTACGCAGACAGAGTCAACATTTTATGTGCGTGTCAAATATATGTTTACTTTATACATATTACAAGACTATAGTCTACTTCGTAGCTCTACTAATTACAATGTAAAGATAATTTAGTAAATATATGCACGAAATTATCATCTCGTAAAATAAGTTAATTCAAAATATTCTATACACACGGTATGGGGGGGGGGGGGGGGGGGGGAACGTAATTTATGCTGCATGGAATATTAACTATATTTAGAACACAAATGTTGCTATTTTGGAATAAAACATATACTTAAATATTGATGAACTATCATGCTACGTAATGCAGTACAGTATAATTGCTATACATGATGATATTATGCAAAAAATATTTCTGCATAGTTCTAGCATAATTACTACGTATTTAATTTTGTCAGTGCAGTAAATCTAATAGATAAAATCTTTTGATTTTTGTTAATAATTTTAATTGAACAAAATACTATTTAGTATGCCTATACAATGACTATGGTTTGCTGTATTCCAGGATTCAAGTGCCACATAGTATAATCTATACTATAATGGTAGTGGTATTTATTAATGTCTTTCTTGCATCCTTTCTACCAACCAAACATTTGTTTTTATACATATTGTAATTATTTTGTGTTTTATTATTATTATTATTTTATTGGCTATATAATATAGTGGAAATAAATAAATAATAAACTTATTAAACAATTTATAAGTTTAATAAAATTTATGTATCAATAATTATAATCATTACTATTTATATTATATTATAAATATTGTATATTTACTTATACTTAATTTGTAAATACTAATAATTAAAAATTACATAATAATGTATAACTACTGAATATAAAATAAAATTCTTCTGTAAATATATATAGTCGCACTATTAGACTTTTTTTTAGCAACGTGCTTTTATATTAAATACATATATTTTTTTCACTTTTACAAGCTGCTAAAAATATATAATAATAAAGAAGCAAAGAGAACGAGAGCAATGCAAAATTGAAAGAGAAAGCTCATTAAAACCTAGTGAAATTATAAAGTATCAAAACATCTAGAAGAAATATCAAATTATAAACAAACAAATAAACATGACACGACAATAAGAAGATACAAAATTTATTCAGCTTTTTAACAAACAAGAAAACTGTCAATTATTTCTGTGCTGTCTTATTCATGGCAGTATACTCTCTCTCTCTCTCTCTCTCTCTCTCTCTCTCTCTCTCTCTCTCTCTCTCTCTCTCTCTCTCTCTCTCTCTCTCTTTCTCTCTTAAAATATCACAATTGGGTTTAGTTTTTGTCTATTAAATATAGTTGTCTGCAATAAATATATGCATACAAAAAAATAAATTAAAACAAGAAATTCTATCTAAATATCGACGAAAAGGAGGTAAATTGAAATTTATTTATTTCGTAAATTTCTCACTAAGAAAATGAGTAAAAAGGAATTAAAAAAACAAAGTCGCTACAGAAACTAAGCTATATGTATATATACGTAAATATAATTCATAACTGACATGACGTGTAATTACTCGTAAAATTTCAAACCTGAAAACTTTTTATCTTGTAAAAAAACTCTGGGATTCGTGGGATATTCAGAAAATAATAATACATGACTCTCATGATCACTGGATCATGGTAAAGATATTTGGGAAGGAAGAATAGTGAGGGAGGGAAGGAGAGAGAGAGAGAGAGAGAGAGAGAGGAGAGAGAAACCCGCACTTGTTTATGACTATGAGTCTGCATATTAAACCTTTATATTCTTTTATTTTATTTTGTCTCCAGTAAAAAAGTTTGTAGCCTTTTTTTTTTTTTTTTTTTTTTCCTCCTTATCTTTTTGATGATTTGGTAAACTTTTAAAATACAACATAGTACCAATGTTTTTTATATCAGAAACAGAGCAAGAGAAAACTTTGCTGTCCATATCTCCTCGTTACATAAAATATATTATATATATAACACGTGCAACATAATAAATCAAAATTTATCAATAGTATAACTTATAGCCCTAGTATTATAAACTATTATGTACATATTACCAATAAAACATTACTATATCAATAAAACAGATAAAAATAAATTGAATGAAAAAAAGAAGAAAAAAAGAAAAAAACGTTAAACGATGAGAAAACTTACTATCTGACGTGTAAACATGTTCTATTAACATGTTTGTAATCTTACATTTTAATAACGTAATGACAAGTGTAAAATCTAAATAATATAATAATAATAATAATAACCGTGTCATTTTTAGAAATAAGGTACCGCAGTGTTTTAATCAAAAAATTAGAGAGGCAGATTTTTTTAAGCAAATTTTTGATTTAATATTAATATTCCCTTAAGGACTTGTGTGTTTTTTTTTCCTTCCCTGATCTGATGATCACGTGAAGTGAATTTTTATTACGAAGTTGTTACTATTAACTTTCAATTGCCATAAAAAATAAGGTAAAATATTGAAATTCAGAGATGCAAACTTTTCTTACTACAATACTTTACTTCAAGGTATATAAACCTTGCCTTTACTTACTAAAACCTTTCATTCCTTTAGTACTTTCTTACTTTCTAAAACATTGCCTTCACTCTTTTACTTAAGACTTTTTAAACACATACATACAAAATAAGTAACAAATAAAAATAATACATGTCACATATTAATCACTAATTGCCTAGATTACATTTTTTTTATCACCGCAACAAAAGATTAATAAAAAATAAATAAAAATGATCATAGAAACTCAATAAATGAATTCTGTTGAATATAAAAGAATATAAAAGACAAATTGCATTTTTTATATCACTATGGTAGAAATTAATATTTTAATATTTTTTTAGTTAAAGCTATTCCAACACGTATAATATATATTATTATAGATTTTGTAATTAAATGACGTTCATATGAATTGATAGAATACTTTATTACGTTTTTAACATAGTTATACATTCAGCGGTCATTAGCCATTATTTTATTCTGCAAGTTTATATACGTATCTTCTTTTTCTTTGAAGACGCAATAATAACTTTTTCGATTGAAACCAGATTTTTTTTACACGTTATAGAGAATATCTAGTTCGTTATTTTTGCAATAAATGCTATAAAAATAAATAGCTTTACTAAATAATAATAATAATAATAAAGAGCACTAAACTTTTTTTTTGCGACATGTAGCATTATTTACGTTTTTGGTTTGAAAAAATAAATTCATGTCATTTTATGCTAATTCTTAATGAATTCAAAATTTGTACTGTCCGATTAGCAGCAAGTTTGCTTTAGGTTGACAATGAATGAATGAATGAATGAATGAATGAATGAATGAATGAATGAATGAATGAATGAATGAATGAATGAATGAATGAATGAATGAATGAATGAATGAATGAATGAATGAATGAATGAATGAATGAATGAATGAATGAATGCGTTAATTTATTACTTAATACTTTTTCACTTCTTAGTCTTACTATACATTACTAAAATATATTTTCTTTCTACATAATAATATAATACAATAATTCATATTTATTTGTGCTGAGATAAAAAGATTATTCAACATGATAGAAGGAAGTTTGGTTAGATATTTACCTGAAAACATGGGCATTGTGATCTCGGGGTGTAGATGGGCAAGCTGGCGGGATAAATATTGCTGGGAACGACAATATGTTGCAGAGAGAAGTAAGTCTAGCGTGCCACGCCCACCGCCACTACCTGTAACATAACCAAAAAAACATCACTAATTAATACTGTGTAAATATTTACACTTTGCTATAAAACAAGAATAATACAGTTTATTGATAAGACACATCCAGTTTTTATTATTATTATTTTTTTTTTTGCTTTTTTATTTATTTATTTATTTATTTTTTTAACTTTGTATGTTACATACATCTTGAACATTCATAGGCACAAGAATTTACAAAATAATAAACATACGAGTAATATGATAGCCGTAGTAATAAAATAGCAGTTTTTTTTTTTTTTTTTTTTTAATTATAGCACAACTTTTAAATAATATAAAAAAAAATATCACGAATTATCACATTTACTTTGAAAAAATATTCTTAACCATAAAGCCTCGTCCACAATGGACTTTTCTTAAGTGAAAACGCTAATTTTTTCAAAATTAGAAAAAAGTTTGATTTCCACTTAAAAATTTTTTTCTTATTTTTTTACGTAGAACTTTCACTTAACAATTTTTTTTCTTAATTTTTCTTAAGTAGCTAATAAGAAGAATTATTTGAATTTACGTAAGAATCAACAAGGGTTTGATTCTTACGTAAATTCAAATAATTCTTCTAATTAGCTACTTAAGAAAAATTAAGAAAAAAAATTGTTAAGTGAAATTAATTAAGAAAATTCTTAAGTGCAACAATAGTTTCATTGTGAACACCAATCTTTCTTAAGTGGAAAAAATTAGCATTTTCACTTAAGAAAACTTAGAAAAAGTCCATTGTGAACGAGGCTTAAAATGCATAATTTTACATAAAAGTTTTTTTTCCACTGTTTATTATTCCATCGTTCTAACTAAATACGGAAATATTTAATAGAGATTAACAGATTTTATTAATTACCGCGTTATCTATAATAATCATATGGTTTGATGATAAATCATATTATAGCACACGATTTAGATTTGAATTAATTTTTTAACAATACATGTTATGTCCAAATTTTATATTTACACGCACCTAAACAATGTGTTTGTAATTTTCATTTTATTGATATTTCATATTACTGATCACTGATCACAGTTAAATTGAGTTTTTTTATTTTTTTTTTTTTTTTAACTTGCTTCATTTTTGCAAGCATTTCTTCAGCTTTAAATTAAAATATATTATGAATGAATAAAATATTTCCGTTTAATTTTTTATACTGAAACTTCCACAAAAATTTGTTACCACAAAAGTTAATAATTTTTCATCTTGTACATAATTTTTAGTTTTGAAATTCAAATTTCTTTTAATATACTTATTAAATTTGAGTTTAACTTATTAAGTTCTGTTAATTCATCTTAGTAAAAATAAAAATAGAACTATTTAAGCATTATTTTACAAAGTATATTATTCCATTTTATTATTATTTTACTCACTACATTTGTTTCATATTTGAAATTAAAGTTTTACAAATATTTCATATATTGGAACTACATGTACGAGCAATTGTAGTTTTATTTTTACGAAATCGTTGATTCAAGAAAATGCATAATAATAAATTCAGTCTGCCAAAGAAACTTTAATAACTAACAAGTAAAATAGTTTATAATGCTATTGACGTGATCATGCTGCAGAGCCACTGAGTATGAGAAAAATAAATAAAATACTTATTATGAGGTTTCTTAAAAAAAAAAAAAAAAAAAAAAAAAAAAATCTTTTTTGACGCAATGTGGTAGTAAACCGTTCGCATTTATAAAAACAACCTAATAAGAATTTTTAACTTCATTAAAAGCGTTGTGAGAGGAGCTGAAATTAAATTAAGTTTGTAAATTATATTTACGTTTTCTGTTTTCACAAAAAGAAAATAATTATAATAACAAAAAAAAATATACATATATTATACAGCTCTTACATCATTATTATTATATTAAATATAATGATGTGTGTGTAAGTGTAAGTGTGTGTGTGTATGTGTGTGTGTGTGTGTGTGTGTGTGTGTGTGTGTGTGTGTGTGTGTGTGTGTGTGTGTGTGTGTGTGTGTGTGTGAGTGTGTAATGTTAAAAACAAACAAATAAATTTATTATTTTATTCATTTATAAATGAATACGTATATATACTATATTTTGAAGCCAGGAAAATGCAGTGGCAAAATAATGAGCGTCTTTTTATATATTTTCCCAATACATGGAATTAAATAAGTAACCGGATTTATGTTGCTATTTTAGAATGCTATATAGAGGAATAGCATAATAAGTAATTATACTAAACATCATAACATTTTTTTATTATTACTGTTTATTATTACGCTCAAATTGCTGAATTGAGCGCTGCAGCATAATTATCATACGTTTTTATTTTTGCCCTTCAAATATTACAAACATAATTATTTTAACATTTTTTTTTTTCACGAGACTTTTTTATGTAATTAATAAATTAATTAGAAGATGTTGATATTTAAAATATCATTGCAGCAAGAAAAACATTTATAGAATATTAAAAATAAAATAATAATAATAAATAAATAAAAACACAAAATAAAATGAAAGTTATGGATGGGGATGCTCTCCGTATGAAGTCATTTTATGTTATGTCCATTATATAGCATGATTTTAATTGGGACTTGCAGTACAGTGTTGAAAAGGCTACATTTTACAATGAGTAATGTTATTATTTTGACATAATTTTATGTAATATGAAAGGTATCGAGTTTCAACTGCACATGCGCAATGAAATTTATGTAATTTTATGTGAGATTGGAGACAAATAGGTGTTTTGTCAAATACATTGTCAAGGTTTCAAAACAACATTAATTTTATTTACATTTCAAACATAATTTTAATTTATTTTTATGGGTGACTGACATTTGCAGTTACAAAAACGTCCATTCACTTTTGTTTTTAAATACTAAACAAAAAGTTCATTTTCTTTCTTTTTTTTTCTTTTTACCCACATTAAAGGCGCGTCTTAGCAGAAGAATGAACAGAAAATCCTGACATTATACGAAATATGGTAAGATTACAAAAGATGTGAAGTTTCTGAAATGAAAAATATATCATCATATTTTACCACAAAACACGACACATTTAAATAGGGATTTCAATAGTAAAAATATGTTTTTAGCCTCATTTGAGCTTCATTCAATTTTTTTTTTTTTTTTTTTTAATTGCGTTGGTGTAATATTTTAAATTTTAAATTTAAGGAAATAATATAGTTGAATTATATTATAATATATAAATTTTTCAGTAATTAAATGCCATCTTTTAAAAACACAAAAGGTTAAACATATTCAAAAACTAAAAATGAACAAAAAGAAGAAGAAGAAGAAGAAGTTTTAATGAGTAACAAAAGCAAGGCTTAATAAAACGAGAATAATCTTAATTACAAAAATCTAAAATGAAAGACGTAAAGTTTGTCTGGCATGATGCTCTCTCTCTCTCTCTCTCTCTCTCTCTCTCTCTCTCTCTCCTTGTTCTTTTTTTTTCTTCTTTATTTGGTATTTAAAGTTGAGTTAGTGAAAAACGTCTACCAAACTTGTCTATGAAGTTTTGTTTTTGGGAAGAATAGCAAATAAAGTTGTTTACAGTTTCAGATGATAATTGGGGAGCTATAAAGAAAGTTTTAGATAGGAATTTGCGGCCACCCGCACAACTTGTCTGTCATTAAGGTTGCATAGAAAACCAGTGGCTCAACAGATCTGCACCGGAAAATAAATCTATCTTTAACTCATTTAAGTCCACTTTAACTTTTATGAATTAAAAAAAAAAAAAAAAAAAAAAAAAAACTTACAAATTTAGTGATCTACGCAAGAGTTAAAATTTTCAACACATCACTCTATTTTATAGCATGTATTTTGTCATTAGGGAATCAACAAAAGCAAAATCTTATAAAATCTCGTGCTTGACATTTTATTTTACTCCCACGAAAGAAAGATGAAATGGAAACAATACCTTTGGCTACATAAAGTATATGTAGCACTGACGCACAGTTGCTGACGCACTGTAGCAACAACATAAAAATAAAAACACATTAATCTCAATTATTGGTCAGCAAAGTAGTTTTTTTCCACAGTCTCATTTAAAACAAAGAGAAGATGAAGTATATCATTTTATTTGAAACAAGAATAATATTAAAACAAAGATATGAGTGGGAAAAAAAATCAAAAAGTAACAAAATTATGCATCCAATTATTGATAGTTTACCTTTAGTTCAATTAAAATTGAGCGAGTATTTAAAATTAATTATGAAACGTTTATTATCTTATACATTTACTTCAGATTTTATCCTTTAGAGATAACAGGATTTTCAGCCAATTTAAACTCTTTACTTAAAGTTATCTTTATGACGAAGATTGCTAATGAGTTGCTAATTTTATAAAACTCTCAAGAGAGTAATTAAACGATAATATAATTTTTTATTTTACTCATTAAGTTTAGTTATGCTTTAAAACACTATATATAAATGTAAAAGGTTAGCATAAAAGTAAACTTTTTTTTTTATAACACCACCCACTTTTTTTTTTTTTTTTTTTTTTAATTAAAATTCAATTGTTTTGAATATTAATTAGTGTATTGAAAGAAACAATCTGGTCAGATGTATATTCTGACTTATAATATGATTTTTTTCCTCTTGTTGTTGTTTTTTTTTTTTTTTTACTATTAATAAATACATTGATGTCATTGGGGAAAAAAATCTGATAAGAATTTTTTTATATAAGTTTTTGCAAGTCTTATTATTAATTTTTTTTTTTTTTTTTTTTTTTTTTGATAAAAGTTAATGCAAACTATGTCCTAGAGCAAATAAACTAAGTTTGCAAGAAGAAGATGAAAAAAAATATTATTTATTATTATATAAACATATTTTAGTCTTAAAAATAAATTGTGTAAAATTATGTAACACTTAACATAGTTTTGAACTTAAAACAAACAAACGAAAGACGATAAATTGACAATCTGTCATCGTTTTTTATAAACACTTTTTTTTTTTTTTTTTTTTTTTTTTTCACATAACAATGTTAAATAACATGCTTAACATGTTCGCAGTTTTATGTATCAAATTATTTTGAGGACGTTTTACCATTTGTATTCATTTATTTATTTATTTTATTTATTATTATAATTTAAGAGTATTCAGCATTTTAAAATTTAAATCACTTATTTTCATTTTTTCACACAATTTAAATTTTGATATAACGTTAATAACTATCATTTAAAAATCAAGCTTAATGAAACATAACTAAATAATTTTATCATAAAAAAAATTTAATATGTATCAAAATAAATTAAAATTATCAATCATATTTAATGTAGATTATAATATTTTGTAAACATAAATATTTTATTATAATAAATTATTTCAGCAAATAAATTGGTATTGGTAAAAATTGGAAATTTGAAAACTATTAATAATTTAATTTACGTATAACATAACATACATATTATAGACCATATCGCATACCTAACAGCCAAAGACCATATTAACTTTATGTTTTTCTAACAACTATAATTCGATTGCTCTTAAAAGACTGATCTAAATAATCATAATAATTTATTTTTATTGAGGCCACAAAACGTACATATACATACCCACCTACATGGTTATCTCTGACTTTTCATTTAACAATAATCACATGTCAGAGTGTTTCATAATTTAAATTTTATACAATACATATATTAATAAGTCTTTTAATTAAATACTATTCAGAATATTAAACAACTTTAAGACAATCTCAAATAATTGCAGATCCATGTTTTAGAACATTTCAATTTGTCATTTATAAAGAAATTTAATTAAAGTTGCTTGGTATAAAACATTTTGAAGTGATTTTATTTGTTTGATGCACTGACAGAATGAAAGACATAAAATAATAACGCTATTTATATGTCATAACAGTTTCGTAATTTATGTTGACATGTTGTAGAGCATAAATATTTATGTTATTTCAATTTATCAACAATTTATCTATACATATTTGGTACAGACTATAGTTTTCATTGTAGCATTATATACGTAAATGATTTTTTTCGTGTGTGTTTATTTGATAATTTTATGAATTTTAATATAATTACATATTGTAAATAGTAATTTATTTTAACCACTTTATAACAAGCAAATACTAATAATATGCGTAATAAAAAAAAGTAAATCGTAATAATGTTAAGTTGATTTGATAGTAAATTGCTGATAATTGCTCTTTAGTAATTAAAAAACACCAATATATCGGGGAAAAAATATAAAAGCTTTTATCATAATTATTATTTTTTTTTAATGAAGCAATTTAAAAAGTTTTATAAAACGTCAAATCACAATTCAATTAATATTAATTAAATATTAGTTAAGTATTGACATAAAGGTAAAAAGAATGGTAATTTTACATTTAATTAAACATTCAATACGACATAAATAATTAATTCTATAAAAATTCATACAATATCTCACACCTTATTTTGCTTTCAAGAAACCAAGTTCTTGAGAAGATTTATGAGATTTCCATGTGCCAAGCAACATAAGTTAAAAACAAAGTAAGTTTTCTTGTTTTATATATTTATATAATAACTTACAGTTAAGAACAAATGTATTTTAACTTTCGTATTTGAATTTATTTTTAAGATTAAAGAACGTAAATAGAGGATATTACTTTTTTTAAACTTATTTTAAATATCCAAATATGCATCTGACGACCTGAATATTTTACAGGAAGGGGACAGTAATGCTAATTGGTTAGGAGTTGATAAAAAAAAATCATTACTACTTTATTTATTTATGTTTAACTGCGATTCTTTGGATTAATAGGGACACAAGGACACAAGTAACTAAAAATCATTCGGGAGGTCAACGTGCAGGATTTGTTAATTACAAAAATGTCAAATTCTAGACCTATCTGAATTTTAATATCAACATTTTTTGTTCTTATTATAATTGAGACCTATCTTGAAACTTTCACTAATGATGGGTAACAAAACAAGCTTTAACGTTATACTATACCATACCAAATAGTAACAGGCATGCAAGCAAAATCAGAACAGACATGGGAACTCTCACCCTTTATCTTAAAATGTTTTGCAATTCTATTGTTATAGTTATATTGTTTTAATGCGCTTGTGAGAACATTTGAAATATGTTACCATAAGATATTACGATATCATTTATTTTACCTCAAATAAATAAAGGGTTATTAGACCCAAAACTTTAATATCCACAGAAAAGATTTTTTATTTAGAGCCCTACTCCCTCTATGAGGTGAAGTGTACATACACCCACTTACGTAATCCTCTGACAAATACATTTGCGCGAGCCTGGCAACTTTTCATCTTTCATAATTTGTGCTTAAAAAAAAATAATAATAAGTAACGTACAACATTTTAAAGTCTGTATGCAATATACAAAATAATATTAAAATATACTTGTAATTTGTAAATTTCTTCGTTCATTATTTTAGTACGTATCTTCGCAACATATTAAAATAACATAACAAGTTATTACAAGCGATGCGTGTCTGTGTGTGACGATTGTATATAGTCGTGTTGTACGTACACTGTACTGTACGTTGTGTGTACCAGAGCACTTGTATATTCTTATTGAGAACAGCTGTCGCTTATTTCTGTCACATTTCTGACAAGCTGAGATTCAAGTTATTAATTAATAGCTGGATATTATATACAAAATGAAAGTTTACCGAAACTAAATAACACTCACAATAACATTCAAGTGGATGACATAAAATTGGTAATGAGGATAAAAGTGAGTTACTGCGGGGATTTGATTAACGTTGTTAATCACCCCCCCCCCTTTTTTTTTCTTTTTTTTTTTGCGCAGAGATAATACATCTACTACCAATATGAACAAATAAATAAATAGGGGCTAGGCAAACAAAATGTGACCACGTATGCTAGAAATTTTACTTTCGTAAAACCTGTACATTAATATAAATAATTTTTCCTATCGTATCTCATAAGAGTTCCGGTAATTAAATAAGATGCTGCCATTGACCACATGAAACAAAATATTGTACTTTTTAATGATTCAACACAAAATCCAAAACTGCAATGACAATTTTTACTAAAATATAAATATGACCCCACAATAGAGCGTAAAAATACTGTAAAGAATCTTTACTAAAGATGCTATTTGCGTGACAATTCCGATATTTGACTTCAGAAACAGACAAAAATCAGTATAAAAATGTTGTGCGGGTTGCATAAATCTAAATTTTCTGATCACTGCTACATTAAGTACCATCAAAGTGTTTTGTAAAGTAAATGATTATGTTTTCTAATGGACTAGATGCCTGAGTACTGAGTTCACAAAAATAAAAATAAATTGCTATTATATATATTATATACAGATGAAAACAGAAGAAATCGTTCTATTCAGTTCACTTTACTACCGTTTTTTTCTTCTTCTTTGCTTTACTTCAATTTGCTACTCATATTATAGTATAATATGGTATAAATATACACTTTTAGAACTTCATTTGACACTTGGATTTGAGTAATAAAGTAGATGCCAATCATTTCAACACTATGAAGTCTACACGGAAAGAAAAAGATCGAACTATTTTCTGTTTTCTAAACTACGTATATACTGTAAAGAAAATTTACTTTTAACCGCTAAAAAAGTAAAGACATGCCTTTAATTTTTATTTTTATTATTATGGTATGTGCTGCAAGATCATCCTATTAAAAAAAAGTATGTGTAGCAGACGCTTAATAACAAAATATTATGTTGTAAAAGAGTGTAACTATTTTGCTCGCAGCACATTTTCTGAATTTTACTTACGCTGCGTGAAATATTGAAATATATTATATTTTTTAAAATTTTTATGTCGTTAAAATTAATTTATGTTGAGGTTAACATTTTTATTACATTTTATTCATTAACTTTCAATATTATAGCCGTTATACGCGGTATTTCTAATTATGTTATGTTCAAAACACTCATAATATGTTACACGTTATGTCGATGAGAAATGCAACGAAACTATAATACCCTTAAACTTAAATCATTAAAGTATACAACATAGCTTTAATGAAAGCATGATGGATGTGAGCTCATACTTCAAACACTTTTTTATTGAATAAAAAAGTGTATAAAATCTGGTTAACATGTTAGTGTAACTTAAAAAAAATAAATTATCAATCATACACACCTATCATATGATGCAATCATGTATTTAAAAAAAAAATGCATGAAGCTTGTTTATTTATAACGCATGCGCGTATAATGTATGTTGTATTCTCGCTCTCTCGTATAGCTAAAGAATATTAGAGGTGCTCTTTCTCCTTGTCGTCAGTTTACCATTCATCTGTGTACAGTGATCTTCTCTCTTCAAATTTCGACACTAGCTTGATTGCTTCATTCAACTGATTGCCATAGCAAATGTTATAGCAAGATAATCTTATCAGGTGTGAGCCTTAATTTTCTTATCAATTATTATTATTTTTATGTCTTTTTATGAAACAAAACATAACAGTAGCAAAACTTTTTAATTTAGTTTTTATGTATAATAACTTATTTCGTGCGTGTGATATTTTATATTTAAAAAAAAAAAGTTTAAAAATATTTATATGAAATTAAAATATTAATTTATTTAAAAGTATTATAAGTTTAATTAAAATTAAAATACTGAAATTATCTTCTCTCTTTTTTTTTTTTTTTTTTTTTTTTTTAGTTACTGGCGTTTATTTTATAATAAACATTATTAGGGTGAGTTTTTAAAATGCTGCTATTAAATTGTAAAGTTTTTGCTAAGAAGCAAATATTTTAATGAAATCCAAGGTTTATTAAATATAATAATTAAAAACATAGAAAAAGTTTTATTAAAGTTTGTTTTAAATATATGCGGAAACTTGCGTATGTATTATGTAGATGCATTAAGACATTAAAATAAACAGTTACAATTATATTAAAATTAGATATTATATTATATCTAAATTTTTCTCTATATAAACCTTGAATGAAATCATATTTCTATTATTTGTTACATATTTATATGATAAATTAAAAATTTAGTTATAATATAATATCTAATTTTAATATAATTGTAACTGTTTATTTTAATGTCTTAATGCATCTACATATTTATATACATACGCAAGTTTCCGCATATATTTAAAACAAACTTTAATAAAACTTTTTCTATGTTTTTAATTATTATATTTAATGTTATTAAATGTTAACTTAACTTATAAGAGTTTTCATAAAAGTTAATGAATTCTTTTTGAAGTATAGTCTTAAAAAAAAAATGCATTATGTAATAATACTTTAAAATAAAAGCCATTAAAGTTACATTTTAACATACAAAGTAAGTATTATTGTTGTACAGTATTACAATACTTTGCAGCTACAATAATGTGTAATCATATAATCATTAGTTTTGGTTACGAGTGTAATATTTATTGCCATGCAAAACTGAACTTTTCCTCTCGCCTGTAAAGAAACTTTCAATTTTCAACTTGGTTAAGTTTTAATATAAATTAAATTATCGAGTCTATATATATTTTTTTTATAATTTTACACGAGTGTGATATCTGTGGCTTTTGTATTTTATTTTTCAACTTTTTAAGAACTTTCAAAGTAAAAATCTAACAAAATCTAACTTTTTATCACTTTCTCTCTCTCTCTCTCTATCTCCAAGGTATAAAACTTATATTATGAGGTTTAAATTTTCTCTTTTATTCTCTTTCGTTATAATTTTTGTTAACTTATTGTTTCATTGTATCACATTTTCCCATTGTGGTTGACATTCATTGTTCTTTTTTGACATCATTTTTCTATAATTGTATTTTTTTTTTTTTTTTTTTTTTTTTAGATTTATTTTTTAAATATAATTTCAAATATACGCAATATTGATTGGCATGTCATGATTGGAACATTTCATAAACTTTCATTTCAAGCTCTCTCTCTCCTTCCTTTGTGACCAGCTATTCAAAAACTTTCATTCAATGGAAACCATGACATTTTAGGAAACAGAAGTTCACTTCTCCTTTAGTTGTTTCAAAGTTTTAAGTTTTATAACATAATTTCATTAATTTGTCATCAAAAAAAAAAAAAACAAAAAAAAAAAAAAAAAAACTTAACTCAACTTTGGTTTAATAAATTGAACTGACATTTAAAGTTGAATGGCATTTTTAGTTAAAGAGAGTAAAACCATAAAAGCCATACTTTACATTCATTCTTTTTTAAACCTCAAACTTCACCATTTTATTACACAGATAAGTGTGCGTTAAAGTGGTGATTTGGTCCAAAATCTCTAATTGTCTTTTCTCTTCCGTCCATAGAGTGCATCAGCTGTACTACATAAATGCGGTAAAGTTGTAAGACAAACAAGAGAACCTCAAATTCAAATTGCAAAGTAAAAAACTTTGAAGTACTAGCGTGTGTGTACGTTAATAACTATCGATATGATTCTGCAGGCCAACAAAAATAGCTACAAACAATTATTAATTACACTCTTTATAAAAAAAATTGAGAACAGAAAGTACATAAATAAATAAACAGTTTTGTACAATGTAGATACAAGCAGTTAACATTTATATATAATTAAATAATATATAAGATTAGTTAATTAGGTTTATCGTAATAATAAGACAACTAGTTTAGCTATATATGGTAGTAAATGTGTATCTACTGCGTGTATAAGGGATTAAAGTTTTCATATTTAAGTACATAAAGCCATTGTCAATAATATTTGTTCATAGGAAATATAGCAAACAATAATATTTATATAATTTATGAATTTGTAGCATTGTAGTTTTATTTCATAGTATTGAAATTCAATACCTATATGCACTTTAATATAAAATTTCTTATCTTTATTTAAATAAATAATCGATTTTTGATAACTTTTTCTATCAATGTCAGTTTAAATTAATTTACATTTCTATAGATACGTGTTGTAATCTTTTTTTTTTAATGAAATTGAATTTGATTTTAATTTAAAAGCTAATAATAATGAGAACAGATGGTGTTATCTATATAAACGTATTGTACATTGAAATAAATTGAAAACGTTGATATATTAAAAAGTATAAATAATTTTAAATAAATTAACCTTTTTTTTAATTTGATCGAAGGAAAAAAGTGTTACTTTTTTATATTTATATATTATTGTGGTAATCAGTGTCAAATTTAATTTAAATACTCTTTGTGGCTTAAAGAGAAAGAGAGAAGGGAGAGTTAACAGATTTAACTGAAACTCACATGGCTTACCACTCAGATAATAAACAACGTACATGTAATATATATTATACACGAACAAATAGAACTATCCCTTTGATAATATACACATTTTATATAAGATGAGGAAAAAAAAATATATAAAAGTTAAATACAAGTTTCAGTGTATTATACCATATTATATAAAAGTCTTATTATATTATCCCTAGAGCTGTGCTATGACTATGGTTTATTAACATACATAACTAGAAAATTTAGTTTCATATTATACCATACGTCCGAAGTGAAAAAGTTTAAGTAAATACTAAGACAATGAAGTTGGGGGTAAATAATTTATGGAGTTAACCACTTGATCATGGCAGCACAAAGATAGTAACTCAAGTATATACCTTGTAAACTGTCTCAAAGAATGTAATTTAAGATTTTCAGAATGCGTTTATTTTCTACTTGTGTAAGATAAACTTGTAAGTATTATTTTTAGAAAGTTTATTTTAACAATTAATTTATATAACGTAATTAAATAATATGAAAACTTTGTTAATATAATATAAAACTTAATTATATTTTCATAATAAATTTATTTAAATAATATTTAGTTTTGTATTTATAAATGAAGTAGTTTAAATTTTAACCACTAAATTAGTACGATGGAATGAGGAATAATATGATTATAATACATAATAATGTGTTTCTTTTCGTTGAAATCTATTTTCTATACGCTACTTATACAATATTTACTTAATACAACAAATTGATCGAGATTACACTTTTTAGTAACTTTAACAAATATTACATTTATATAATAAATAATTGAATATTCCGTCCATTTTTAACAATTTAATGTTTTGATAAAAAATTAAATATCATTAATTATACAGCGACAAACAAGTCCAAATATACTGAAAAGTCAATATTATAAATTATAAGCAAACATAAAATAAACATTACATACGTATAAATATATTATAATATTCATAAATACATACACAAACATAACTAACACGCAAAAAAACAAAACAAGATTTGGTCAGGAAAAAAAGTAATTTAATATTAAAAGAAAGTAAGATAAAATATTAAATGTATTTGTTTTCTTCGTGAGATTATATTTATACAAACACCGTAAATATTTTGTACTGAACTTATCGTGGATTTCGGGAGTTTTATTTCAGCCACATGTAATCACAACCAATCTCTGCGCTTTTAAAAATTTATGACAGAAAAAAAAGGGACAAAAATATTAATCAAGTATACAAGTGTGTAACTGATTCGATCCCATATGATCGATAAAAGGTATGATAAAAAAGGATCTTTTTTCAAAATCCAGTTACATTTATGGAAGGGTGAGGTTTAAGCCTGAAATCCCTTCGGTTTAAGCCTGGCATAGCCCCTTTTACATCGAACCCAATATTAGTTGACTTCATATAGAACGAATTTATATTACTAGAATTTTACAATGAACCAAGTTAATACGAAATGCGGAAGAGAGAAAATGATCTCAGTTAACCCCTTACAAGACAAGAGCATTCAAATCAAGTAAAATTATTATTATGCTTATAAATTACATAATCATAGCAAAAGTTTTTCAAACAAGAGTCTCCAAACTTGTATCTCCATGATTATGACATATTATATCAAGGTTTGGATCTACATCCTCCTGTCAAAGCCAGATGTTAGTATTTCAATGACGCGTATTACATTCTGTCATTGACAAGTTACAAATAAAAAGATCATCCCTCTCTATATGTATATATTTATATCTCTCCATTGTATGATGAGTTTTAAGCTTATGTGTACTCATCATTAAAATTATACATCGTATATAAATATAATGTAAAAATAAGAGAGAGCTTCATTAAAAAAAAAAGAAGTTTTATGGACTGTTAATGATTACACATTCACAGCACCCAGAAAAAAAGTTTTCTTCTATTTTTTAAATACGAACTTCTTTACTCTCTCTCTCTCTCTCTCTCTCTCTCTCTCTCTCTCTCTCTCTCAAACTTTAACTGTTTTTATATCAATATAATTACTCGTGTACATTCACTCGAGTTATTTATTTATGGTAGCACTAAAAACGTTTTTACGCTCACTGCGAAGAGGAATTAAATTTTTTATTTTTACAACTTTGTTGATTTCAACAGTAAATATTTCGAAGTATTGGTTTTAAAAGTAGTTTCTTTTTTAAGCTCCTTGTAAAATAAAATAATTTATAGATAAAAGCATGACTAAAATATGCTATATATACCTATAAAGTTGTTTTTAATTAAATTTCAAATTTAAAGGAATTTTCTTTCCATCTACAATTTTTTTTCTTATTAATCTTGAGTTTTGTTAATATATATAATATAATATTATATATATATATATATATATATATATATATATATATATATATATATATATATATATATATATATATATATATATATATATATATATATATATAAAAAAATTATGTTAATAATTTTGCAATACGGTTTTATTGGTTTAGATATTGTTTTTATACAGCAAACTTTTAATGAAAATGTCTGGGTACTCAAATTACAGATGAATGTTGTTCCTCTCTATCAAATCAACCTCTAGTGTTTCGGGTTGTTTTCGTATATTTTATATATGTATATATATATAAAAGTTAGGTATTAATAAAGTATGCATGAAAATATTTATTTGGGACGTACTGTATAATTTCCCAAAGCCATATCAGCTTAAAATATATTATTTATTATATCAAAATAATTTTAATGAAAATAATAATACCAAACAAAATAATAATATTCAACAAAAGAATTTATATAGTTTATATAATGATAAAATTATATTTTAATTATTTACACAGTATAAAAAAAAATCATTTTAGTTAATATTATATTAATGATACAAAAAAGCAACAATAATGATATCAATAAAACAATTTTCAAAATTAATTGAAATAACTGTTTTTATCGTCAATATTATTTTAATAATAGTTAAAACGTGGATAAAAATAAATATGTAAATAATAATTACACAAAAGCTAACTACATTTCAGTAACAATTATTTAATATAACAGCATGAAAATTATGCAACATTGCAAAGTAACAGGAGGGGTCAGTGACTCAATATTGCTAGAACGTGATTCCTCAATCATATATCGAATTACTTTAAATCCATTAATCAATTGTGTCGGTTACAACTAAAGAAAAAAAATAGGACAGGTCATTATTGAAATAATGACCGAAGGGGGGGGGGGGGGGATTGTTGAAATTACTATCAAGTCTCATGGGCATAACATTTTGAATCCTCATTATTCAAATACAGCAAGATGATACCCCATAACTTTTACATTATTACCTCTTATTCCTGGGAACTTAAACCACTGGGAGACTTTCGGTTTATAGTTACAAGACGGTAGGACTCCCCCCTTTTTAATGTAGGCTCAGTGGTTCTGTTTTTCCAAATATTATATTTGAGTTTTCAAATTTCAAAAACAACACCAAGTTCAGTTGACGATCGCTTTGTGAAAAATATGTTCGCCATTCCTCCTGTCCACATATCTAAAGTACTTCAACTTTCTTGCTACATAAGATGTATATAGTTATATGTAATTATACTCACTGCAGCATACATCACGCAGTTTCTATCTAAGTTCAAAATGAATGAAATAAATTCAGGTCAATTGCATTTCTATTCTAACTCATTTTATTTAGTAAGCAATCTTTTTAGTATTATTAAGTTTCTCATTTTAATAGAAGGTATATGTAAAAGAAGAAGAAAAAATTAATAATACTTATTAAATATAGTTTATATAAATATTTATAATAATACACTTTATTATTTCTTATTTTATCTTGTAATAAAATGTGTATGTAATGTAACATTCATACTCTGTCATAGAAAACTTTATTCTGTACCTTTAATCTAAAGCAATAGAGTAGAATAAAATTTTACATGACAGAGTGTGTGTGTACAATTTTTTATTTAACTTTCTTTTTTGTAATATTAACACACGATTATTATTTTATACGATTTTTGTTTATTTTACCATCATTTGAATAAAGCTTATATTTATCTCATAAGAATAACATTGAAATTTAAGCGCATATTTTTAAATAATAAAATGTATTATATCACAATTATGTATACAGAACTCATGGGACGCTAACCAATTCCACATTTCAATTTTATTAAATTATGTTTCCCAAGAATTTAATGAAATAAACATAACATAATTTGCGAAACCTAACTGAATAAGCTTTTGTATACTTTAGAATATATTACATGGTAAAATATTAATCAGAAAAGTAAAATATGAAATATACAATACTACGTATATATGACTCAAACCCTAAATTTTAAAAGACGAACCTCTCTGTGTATACCTATTACCTACCTATACATCATCAAAGTATATACGTAAATATACGGAAACCCTGAGGTGAACTATTAATTAAATTCTCTATAATTTAGACAATTTCTTATTGTATAACGCTACCAAAAATTATATCACTGCAGTAATGGAATTTATTATTAAATTAAACTATTTTATAATTCTGCTGTATGAGTTTTTTTTTTTTGTTTATTTTTTTTTTTTATTTGATTGGAAAGAACAAATTTAATTATTAATAATTTTTATTATTTAAATTTAACAAATTATTAACATAAAAATGACCATTTAAATTTTTATATAGCCTCAAGGTAGAGTATTGTAATAAGTTACATTTTTTTTCTGCGTGTAAATGAAACGTAAAATTGGAAATAAATGTTGCGTAAAATATGAATGAAAATGTAATTTCCTAAAAAGCGGATAAAATAATCGTTAATAATTGTATTATACGCAATTTCGTAAACAATTGTTATTGCCTTCATATATATTTTTTTCATTTATTCATGTATATAAAAGCATTTTAAAGTATGCATGTTACATACATGTTGATAGATACAATTTATATCATTATTAAAAACAGAAAAATAATAATATGGTCTTCTAAAAAGACCTGTTCATTTTCCATTCATACATATATATTTTGCACTGTTTTCTATAAATTTTTAACTAATTTTGCTAATTACAATGTCAACTTTTTTAATACACATATACTGAAAGTTTTAAAATGAAAGTTTCACATAATATGAGAGAGAGAGAGAGAGAGAGAGAGAGAGAGAGAGAGAGAGAGAGAGAGAGAGAGAGAGAGAGAATAATTACAGTAAAATATGTTTAAAAAATTAATAATAATAAAAGGAAATAAAATAGTAAAAATATAAATTTCATTCAAGTAAAAATTTACTATGTTACGAGCACATACATAAATACAAACTATTTTACACCACGTATTAATTTATTAATTACCACGTATCAAATTGGTCGTGTCATGATCAGAGGACGGTTTAATGAATGAAATATTTTAGCAAACACACACTTAAATGAAGTGAATTATATTATGAAAGTACCGCGGCTTAGTCTGATAATAAGAACATATTTGAACGCACAGTATGAGGCGAGCAAGCATTATGATACGTGTATAACAGCACGAGAAACGCAAGCAAAAATTAGTTACACTTTATGAAAAGTCACGAAGTGTTTTTAATTTGTAATCTTTTATTTTAGACTCAAGCTACTTTTTTTCCCCAAAGATAAACAGCACACATTTTAAATTATTTTTACAGTAAACAATTTTTTTTTTTTTATACATGCTTGTAACAGGTTGTAATATTTTGGCACTGAATAATTTATAAAAAAAAACTAAAAAATTCAATAATCAAATTTTATAGTAACGTCGCACATTATTATTTACAAGAAAAACAAAATTTCAAATTTCTGTCATAAATATTTCATTTTCCGTACAAAAATCAATTATAACAATATTATAATAATTTATCTTTAAATCCTTTAACTTTAATACCTTGTCAAATTAAGTTACAAAAACCTTTAAAAAACCAGCTGTATTTTGCCAATAAAATTCTAAATACAAGATTGATAAATTTCTTCCTTACACCTTTCAGTTGTAGGTGAAACTGTTTCCTACCTACAATACAGTTACAAATTGTAACTACAATACATGTGTGTAAATGTATCGTCAATATGAAATCATTTTTTAAACAAACTATATAGTTATATAAAAATCAAGAAATAACTTGAAAATATCTCAATTTAATTTTTATTTCTAATCTTCAAAATCATAACAACAACAAAAAATCTCTAAATAAGATAATACGATTATATCAATTAAGGTATTATTAATGAAGTAAGAAGTTTATTCATAGTTTTAGTATAAGTATAAGTGTGAAAACTTATTACAACTTTTGAGAAAGTTTGAATATAATTTGTTGTGACTTAAGAAGGTGTTATACTTATAATTAAGAAACTCTCTGCAATAACAAAATAACTTTTGACCACACATTATATACACTCCGGCTGGACATACATAATTTTATTGCATCGTCTGCAAATTAAATTTTCTCGTGCTAAAATTTATGTTCTTTATCCATTAAGTTTTATACAACATTATTAACAAACAAAAATTTGCAATAATTTAATTTATGGATGTTATAAACTTCCGTAGTATTATCTTACACCTTTTTAAAGCTTGTCTCTGTATATATTGATGCAAATAGGGGACGATTTTGACGTAATTATATTAAAGATTAGTTGCCAAAAATAAAGGTGGGTGTGGCTATATTTTAGGAATTTTACAAGACACCTTATTTATTATTAATAATAATAATAAACTTAGGTGAATGTAACATAAATGTATGATATTACGAACAGTAAAATTAATCTACCCAAAGTTATTTGAGATAGTAATGATCGCATTACTTTGAACAAACCTCATAACACTTTATGTATTATATAATGTATATATATATATATATATATATATATATATATATATATATATATATATATATATATATATATATATATATATATATAATACATCAGCCCACGACTAAGTACCTGAATAATCTAAATTGTTAATAAATTATTTATAGTATTAATTTATGGGAAAAGCTAATGTTTAACTTTTACTATATAGTATATTATGCTACTTTATTATTTCTACCGTCCACAATCCCACAAAACCAACATTGAAGAGTTGACTAGATTAATTGGTAAAATCATTACATTTTATTTCATTAAAAACAATAAACTACTTTTTAAAATTCTTAATTAACTATAAAACATTTAATTCACAAACTTAAATGTAAAAGCTTACATTTTTAGAAGTGTCACTTTAAAACTTTTAAAAGTAGTAAAAGTTTTTTTTTTTTTCTTCTTCTTCTTCTTCTTTAAATCATAGATTAAAAATTTTGTTACAAAGTTTTTTTATTGCTATTTCTCTAAAGTTAAAAAAAAAAAAAATGACAAAATGACAAATGAAAATGAAAATTCACAATTTATATAAAATACAGTATATTTTTTATACAAACATAATTTTATTTTATATTTTATTTATTCACCGAGTTAATTCAATAATTTAATACAAAATAATGTTTTGATTTGTAATAAAAGAAAAAAGTTTCACAGAAGTGACGTTTCTAATTGAATGTGTCAGACCATTATGGATAAGTTATGAGATATCAAACTTGAAACTTTTTGTCTTTTTCACATGATAATGTTGTAAGCCATGCAAAATACTTTTTCAGTCAAATTTTTTATTTATTTATTTTTTATTTTTATATTTTTATATTTTTTTCATGAAATAATTACCGAGTTTAAAACAACAATTTGTAAACTCAAGTTTTACAATTTAGTTATATAAATATTTTGTCTGAACTTCCACTTAATAATTAAATTTGAATGTAAATTATTTCATGATACTTTAAGTTTGTTCTGTAAAGTATAGTGAATCTTATTATCATTGATTGGCTGACCAACAAAATAAGACACATTCATTGGTTGATCTTGTTTTTTGAGCCGATAAAAGTGAGTCGCATGTTGAACATGAAACTTTTGTTTTTGTAAAGTTTCGTTCATTTTATCACGTCCAAAGTTCTAATCGAAGAAATAACAGTGATCAACTATACATATTATAAACGTAGTAAACAGGTAATGACGTTATGATCAGATGTTTTTAACAAAGGAAATTTTTCAAAGCTGGTTCAAGAGTTGTGTGTAGTTTATAGAACGAACTATAGTAAACCGTCACATTATTAAGCAGCATATTTTATATTAAGTTTATATCATCATTGATAAAATATCAAAGTTAAAATATTAACAAATAAAGTATATACAGTAGAATTAATTTTGTATTTAATATTAATGTATTTGATGTAGTATGTATATAAACTAAAATTATTAAATCAGTTGCTATTATTTGAAATTACATACAAATGTTACTATAGAGACGAATAAACTTTAAGCTATACATTTGGTATTGTCAGTATAATTAGTATGTTGTATTGTTATGTTTGTATGTTATATACTATGCAATAGAGTTTTGTGACAATAGTATAACGTATTATATTATTCTGAGTGTGAGATAAATTTGTAATATCACGCTTAGTAGAGCGCTGAAGACAAGAAAATAATTCGTAAATTGAAAATAAAACACATACTAGGTACGGCATTAAACAATTTATTTTCAATTAATCTGTATAATATAATACGTTCTACTCTCTCTCTCTCTCTCTCTCTCTCTCTCTCTCTCTCTCTCTCTCTCTCTCTCTCTCTCTCTCTCTCTCTCTCTCTCTCTCTCTCTCTCTCTCTTCCTCTTTTCAATGAGGTATGCGGTACTAAAGGTTTTTTTCTTTCTTTTCTTAACCTCATTTTCTTGCTTTAGTTATTTAGTGGTTAACTGATATAGCTTCTCTTCATCTACTTCCATTTCTACCAAACTAATTTACCTTTTTTCTTCTACAATGGACATTATCGGTTCAGCGCGCGGGGAAAGCTAAGGGTCCCCTAATTTAACATTACGCTTATGGGGAAAAACACGTTTTTTGCAATTTTTGAGAAAACTACTCCACCGATTACGCAGAAATTTAAATGAGAAATACTAGACATACTTTCAAGTATTTTAAGCTATAGTAAATTTTTAGGAATATTTTTAAACCGATAACCTCCATTACAAAAAGAAAAATACAAAAAAAATTAAAAAATCTTATCTATATTTATAGAGTTTATAATACTTTACACTAAACTTGTTAGTTCTATTTCGTTTGAACGTTTTTAGACGTTTATGAATCACAAGTATTAGCTAAAATTATTCATTATTTTTAATATTATTAAATTGTTGTATTTCATGTTTTTTCCATAACATTAACACCGGGGTATAGGTGAGTGTAACTCTGCACTTAATCATGAAAAATGCTAGTGGTATTATTATTATTATTATCACATAGCAACAAAAATACTAATAATCTTTCATTCAATAAAAATATAATACTCCATATTATTTATATCAGCTTTATAAAATATAGTATATTAAATAAGTATTGATTTACAGTAATATTGAATGCATATTTTATCGATGAAATGTTATATTATTTTAAAACAAAGTTATTGATTTATTAAATAATATTCCCTAATTTTTAAAACTTCCGGCAACAAAACAAAGTTATGTGGTACCAAATATTGGAAGTAGACCTAATGTTTACAAGAGGATTACTCACCGGTTTATTGATTTTTTTTTTCATAACGTATCTTGACAAACAGAATTGCAAGCAAGTAGCGTGGGTGAAAATGATTGATAAGTCCAAGTGACAAAAAGTTATTTCAATATAACTGACATTGATGAAGTGATAACAAGATCAATAATAAAAATATATTACTGTATTGGTATAGATATTGTCACTTTAAGACATAATAAAAAAAAGAAAAATCAAACAAACAAATTATAAAGCTCTTTTAACGATACACTTTTTGATATTTAAATAAAATGAATTTTAAAATTTTATCGTTTTATTTTAAATAAAGAAGTTGAAAAGAAGAAAAAAAACTTGACTTTTTGTTGTTGTTTTTTATTTATTTATTTATTTATTATTTTTGTTGTTGCTAGAATAAATTATAATTGAAATGAGACAGATTTTTCTTTTGACAACCGTAATTGGAATTTCATTTTTTTGGGGGGAACATAATGTTATATTGTTAAAACAAGTATAAAAAAAAATATATATTTATTATTATTTTTAAGGTTCAATTTTATTTTTTTAACGAATTACATGAACAATTAAATTCATGAAACTAATACTTTAAAAAATATATATATTTATTTGAATATAATACAAAACATTATTTCATCATTAAGTTAACAAATATAATAACTCAAATTTTTTTTTCCTTTTTTGTTACAGGTTTAAAACGCAAAATGTTGAAACTATGAAGTGAATAAGTGGATTATCCAATCAGTGAAAATATATCAAGTGATCAAGTGCTAAATTAAAAATTTAAAAAAAAAAATAAAAGTGAAAGAGTGAGTGAGTGATAGTTAAAATAAAAATTAATTTGGTGTTAAAAAAAAAATCTTTCAACATGAATGAAACACAAAATCAATCTATGCCTCAACTGAGTCCAGAAGAAGAATTAGTGACACAAATTCAAATGTATTATACACCAATATTAGTAGTACTTGGTACAGTTGGTAATTGTTTATCTGTTATTGTATTTTCAACTGCAAAATTACGTCAGTTATCTTCAAGTTACTACTTAGCAGGATTAGCTATAAGTGATACAGGATATTTATTGAGTATTTTTTTTGTATGGTTAAATTTAGTTAATGTACCAATATTTAATGAAAATGGATTTTGTCAAGTGATTATGTATTGTTCACAATTATGCAGTTTCTTAAGTGTGTGGTTTGTAGTGGCTTTTACAGTGGAAAGATTTGTAGCGGTAAGATATCCGTTACATAGACCTTCTATGTGTACAGTGACTCGTGCAAAAACAGTGCTCTTAGGTCTTACATTACTTGGGATTATTTTATATGGTCCTTTGCTCTTCATTGTGGCACCTGTGTATATGCAAAACTTGGATAAGGTATGTATATATAATGCATATTATATTAAGTATGCATGAATAGTGTTCTACAATTATATACGACATTCCTTTCTGTACTAACATGATATTAAATTGAATTACTTTATACATATAAAATACCTTCATAGTTAAATTTACAATAGCATTCCTACCATATTATTATTATTACGAATACTATAAATTTTATATTTAAATATATAATATAATGATGTATATTCTTCAATCATACAAGTTCACATATTCTAAATTGCAAAAAAGTTAAAGGAAAAAAAAATGGCAAGAATTTTATTTCAGTTATGACTGTTATGAGACCCTAGTATTTATTTTTATTATACATATTATGTAAGAGATGTTCTATTATTATTATTCTTAAATTATTTCTTATTTTGTTTTGAAGCAATGAAATTTAAAGTGCCATAAGAGACGATGAAAATCTCATGCTATAACATGGTATAAAGCGTGTGCAAATTTCTCTTTCAAAATTTCTTTTAGTACAAATAATATTAAACGTAACTTGAATATATATATATATATATATATATATATACACACTCCACACACACACAGTATATCTAAGTAAACAAATAAATGCTGTAATGAAAAGTAAAAATGTTTCAAAACATGTACCTTCTTTATGCTATCTATAATTCTGAACAAACTAATTAAATTTTGTTTAACAAAAGAAAAATGTGTGACACATTCACGTATTGATAAAATATTGATTAGATTTCTAAAATTAACTTCATTTTGTGACCTCATAATGTATCATAAATAACAGTTAACAATTGCAGATATTTGATTCCTACTTCAATGGTATAGGTTTGACTTATTAATCTTTCATTTATAAAGTTACATTCACTATACAATAATATAATATTAAACAATGGCACAAATATTAGTCAGTGAACAATTGTGTCATCAATATACTATATATACACCTCAAATTAATTGTTGTGCTTGGATGAATCATTGAAATGATTGACATTGTAATGATACCTAACTATCATAACAATAAACATGATGATGAAATAATAAAATGTTATTATTTCAAACGACAGTAATCAAAAAAATTAGTTTATTTTTACTATGGACAATGATATTATTTTTAACCTTTTCATATAATGAAAGGAATTATATATGTAGTATATTATATTGAATTTTTTTCATTTTTAAAACTTAACATCAAAACTTTGTTGTTATATTTTGTTTCTTTTTAATTTATTACGCTTAAAGCCATAGACCACATAAAACACCATGTGCTTTTTAATGAATAAACAGTACATGCATCCCATGGGATCTTCAAAACTGATGACAATTTTTACCAGAATGTTAATGTAGCTCCACGAGAGAACGTTAAAATACTGTAAAGTATGCAATTTACGTGACTCCAATATTCATGTTTCTGACGTCAAAAACATGCAACAATTAGTATTAAAATGTTATGCGGGTTGCATAAATCGAAATTTCTGATCACTGCTACGGAGCTACAGTTGGGTTTTGAGACAAAACTAAAGTTATTTATGTAAGTCCCATTAAGTGTTTTGTGATATAAATGCTTGTTTTTCTCTGGTCTATTCATTTAAAAATATAGACGACACATCTAGTATTTTAAAACCTCTTTTTTTTACATTATATAGTATGTATGTACGTACTTCGTTAAATATTATAAGCTAGAACTTACATACAATATTGTAAACCTAAACTGATAAATACTGCTGTAATAAACAAACTAAAGTATAACAAATATACTACAATTAGACTTTCTTAAATGTATAAAGAAATAATTTAAAGACTACGATGCAAATTAACAGATTTTTTTTTTTTTTTTTTTTATAGACAGAAGAAATTACTAGTGGCATTATAAAACCCAAATAATAAATTATACCTTATTTAAATCTTTATTATACTGTATAAGCAAACAAAAAATATAAAACGGGTACAAAAAAAGTATATAATTTAATTTTTATTATCGCAGTCATTACTATATTAAAATCAATATAAAGTAATGGTCTCAAATCACGTATATTCAACTAGTCGATAAAATAAGTTATTAATAACATGTATAATTATACAGAGTTACCATCAGAACACGGGAACGTAAATACACACCTTTAACAAAACCAATAATCATAATGGACTCTTCAAACGATATTATATAGGAAATGGTAATAAAAATAAACCCTTATTTTACATTATATAGAGGCTCATAATATTTACAAATAAACTTTTTTTTTTTTTTTTTTTTTTTTTTTTTTTTTTTTTTGCGATAAAGTTTATATGTTCATGCAATATATATTTTACAATAAATCAAGCGAGTAAAAATTCAATAATATATCGGCTTATATTCTGTACCTGAAAAATCTTACAACTCTGCGATTTATATTTATACTTTTACGAAAGAGATAAAAATATGAAACTACAGCATTTTTTCTTTTTTTAATTTAATGGATTTCATTTCTTGATTTTGAAAAAAAAAAAAAAAAAAAAAAAGAGGTGATCTATACTCGTTTTGCAAACGAGAGATATCAGTAATCATTACAATAAATTTGATTGATGATGGACTACAACGTATGCGAGTAATGAAGTGAACTATTTTATTGTACGAAATATTAGAAACGATCAGAAATTTAATAATCTTCGATATGTATGTGCACGAACACCAATTTTTACAAGGAAATGGAGCAAAAACAAAAACTGTCGTACATAACTATAAATTGTAAAAATAAATCTTTCAATTTGTAATGTTAAATTGAAGTTATAGTAAAACCTACAAAAGGCGTACCAAAAAAAAAAAAAAAAAAAATCAATGGTGTACTTTGACTATAAAAATGCTTTAAAAAAGAGAGAATATTTTCAAGTGTTTCAAGTATTGACAATACAATCTAGACATATCTTACACAATAAAATCAGTGAAGCATGAGAAAAAATGAATATTCTTTTCTTTTTCTTCTTCTTTTGTGTTGGTTCGAGCATCCGTGTGGGAAGTGGATATGAGCGACATAGAGATTGTGCAGTTTTATGGCATATGCATGGGTAATCTTGGACATTACAAAGAGAGCAAGCTCAAGCGGAAAAGAAGAGTATGTAGTGTACATGTACTGTAATTTACAACATTTATCATAATATATCGTGTATTCCATGCGCCTCTCTCTCTCATTTCTTTTTAAATAAGCAACTATTTGCAAAGTAAACGGCAGCAATTTTCTCATGCATTATATTTATTATTATTATTACTAAAAGCCATAGACCACATGAAACAACATGTGCTTTTCAATGATTAACACAAAATGGGATCTCCAAATGACAATTTTTTACCAGAATGTAAATGTAAATGTGTCTCCACAAGAGAGCGAAAAAAAAAATACTCTAGCGAATGCTGTTTCTGACGGCAGAAACAGACAAAAATAAGTATGAAAATGTTGTTTGGGTTGCATAAATCGAAATTAAGTTAAACCCTGATACGAATTTCTTACAGTAAATAACTCGAAATCTATAAGTAACATTTTATGGTCTCTTCCTTTTTTTAATTTTCAAATAAAAAAAATCGCTACTTCTTTTTAATATATGATGAAATAATTTGATCAGTAAAAATATAAATAAAGTTAAAAGCAACAAGTTGGTATAACATGATTAGATTATGAGATTTAATTATATAATTTTGCTTCATATTAATTATATGAAATTAAATTTTTGTTTATATACATATATGGCATCTCATAAAGTAAAAAATAAATTAATTAATTAACCTATACGCATATGACTTGCATATGGTAGGCTTATACTGATAACGTAAACAATATAGAAATATTTATTGATTAATATTAATAAATATTTCATCACTTACATAAATAAAAGTAAATATTAATAAATTAATAAAAATATAAGAGTAGGGGAAAAAAAGCTGTGTAAGAAAGATTATGAAAAAAAAAACTGTCCTGCTGGATTTCTTTTTTTATTATTATTTTCAAAAAAGAGCTATATGAAACAAGACAATATAATACTAAAAATAATACATCATGACATAAAGCCTATTTACAAAGTATTATCTAAAAATAATAATCCATATATGAAGCTTTCAACATTGAAGCTCAAAATATTATACTGGTCTGTGAAAGAGCCACCATCAAATTCGTATCGTACGCTTCAGATAACAGGAAAACAAAATTTACTTTGGCAGAAAAAAAAAAATGAAATAAAATAAAAGAGTGGAAAAAGAGGCACATAAAATAAACATTTGGTTTAAAATCTTTTTTTCACTGATTGAACTTTTAAAATCTCTTGTGCGGCTCAAAAAAAAATCCTTTGAAAGATAATGTCCCTTGTAGCACACTGACAATTATAAGTTTTTGTTTTAAAACTGTCCATCAAATTTTTTATTTATTTATTTAATATTATTATTATTTTGCAATTTATTTAATTTTTCTTACTTTGAATCTATGTATGAAAATATTTAATCATAATTATAAAGGATTTTTTTTTTTTTTTTTTTTTTCCATTTACTATTTTAACATTTGCTTTCCTGCCTAAAAATTATAAGAAGAAGTTACAATTGTTTCATCAGTTTTGTTCAGTATTTTTAATCTTTCATGAAACTCTATCATGATAGAAAATTAAGTTTTATTTCTAAGGACGTTCTTTTATCACTTAATTAATTTAAAACTAATGACTACTACGGTGCAAAATTAAAGGTTAGGAAATTATTTTTTTAACTTTTTCACGTCCTTACATTTTTGAGAAAGAAATTTTTAAAGCCATTTCTATTTTATACCATAAAAAAAGAGAACATTTTAAAACAGTTTGTGATGCGTAAATATTTAATGACAGTCTCTTTTTAATATACATGTAGAACTAAATTAAAGAAATTTTAATTTCAAACATTCTATGCACATACAAAAATATGTCATTTTCTTTGAATTTTATATTTCAACGTATTTCATCTTCCTTGCTCTTAATTTGATTATTATAATTGTCTTCTTTTCAAGATATTACAATTTAGTATATTACACTCGTTTTTAAAATAATAAAATGTTGAAATTTAGTATGAATCCCTCGGGAAGCTTATTATAATATACCTTTGAATTTGATTATAATACACAGGAATAAATTCCTACTGTTTAACAACTATAACATATTAAAATAAATTTAAATTAATATGTAGTATGTAAAAGTTTGAACTCCAAATTTAATGTGCTTCCTGCATAATATCAAATTTATGTTCAACAAAACATGAGCAATGCAATAAATATAACTTTTGTCCAGTTAAAAAGATAATAAAAATCATAAAATATTATATTTAATAATAATAATAAGGTAAATGTTATAAAATTTAAAGATGATAAATTGAACGTTCATACTTTAATAACATCCCGTCTCTATATATAAAACGTATTATTCATATTTTTGCGAATAATAAAGTGTGAAAAAGATCGATTATAACCTGACTGACAGCTCATTTTGTATGAATTTTAGTCAGAAGTTTATGTTTACGACATTTCACTATAATATCTTCAATCATAATTTTTCTTTCAATAATATATAAAAAATATATATATATAAAAAAAATATATAAAAAATAACAATAAAAGAGCAAAAATAAAAATCTCATATTATTAATCTTAAACAACTTACTTGATATTCAAAGTACACTACAGAAAGAAGAACTATGATTCAATTATGAATGTAATATTGAATAAATTGAATTAAGTGTACGATCGATAAGCAATGACAGCATACATGTTTGTAGGGTCAAAATAGATGTAGATTATTGTTATTATTACATTGACAAATATAAAGAGACAATTGAAAGATTGAGGGCATTATTATGGCAATTATATAATTTGCATCATTGATCTAAACTTCAACTGAAGAGAGAACGTTGATTTGTAGCCAGCGGTAATACTTAAACCGGAAAAATTTACCAGTAGCTAACCTTTTCATTTTCAGTATTGTACGGATGTTACAAAATTTTGTAGTTTTTTTTTTTTTTTTTTTTTTTCTTTCTATATTTTTAAAGATTGAACCTTGAATTACTAAGCTACCTTAAAGAAAGATAACTTAATAAAAAGAGACCATAGCTGTTGGACATTAAAAAGAATAGGAAAAATGAAACCAGCAAGGGGTCCATCATAGTTACAAGATATATAATAGTTTATCAAAAATTGTTGCTCGTGGAACAGAAATAGTAAAGAATACCATATTGGATAGTTTTTAAAGCCAGTACGAGACTTTAATGGTACAAGATTCAAGACTTTGTATCTCAAAATCTGTAAATATCAACGAAGGCACACAGATACATACTGCTCTTTGAGTCTTGCGTCGCAACGTATCCAATAAATAAATGTTCTTCATTATTTCTGTGCTATAAAGCAAGAATTTTCATCAAACTATAGGAGACCGATTTACTATAGTAAAGACACTTAGTGGTTTCCACTACATTCTTTCCTTTTTATACCTATCATTTTAATTTATTGATGAAAAGCAGTTTAAGTTACGAAGATCATATAGAACTTTATGAGGTCATTGGAGAACGTATGCAAAATTGATTAAATTGTTGCAACAATTATTGATCAACTTAATGTTGAATTGAACATTATTATCTAATTTGTGTTGAGGCTGAATACGATTTACAGTACAATTATGTATAACTGATTTCTTACACTAGGGGGTTTAAATTGATTTATTATAAACAAAAAGGAAAACGTAAACCAAATCAATTTTGTTTCATTGGGTTAAATTTATTTACAATTACATGGTCATACTCACTTTATCATAAATCACGCACTATCCAATATTTAAATAATAGTCATTATTAATGGCAAAGAAAAAAAAAAGAAAAAAAAAAGACCATTAATTTTAATTTACGTCTAAATTCATAACAATCTAAAAAAAATGGTCTTATTTATTATTATTATTATTTAAACTTTTCATAAATTTCCCTTTTCAATTTAAATTAATAATTCTTATCAGAGCTTCTATACTCTAACCATTACTTTTGCTTAAAATTTTTGCAAAAGTCACTTGCTATATAATATATATATGACAAGTTCAGACATATTTTTGAAAATGAATGTCAAGTATAATATTATATAAAAGTTGACGTGGATTCATTATATATTATATTACATTATAAATTTACTTAATATGTTTTATGTTTTAGAAATCTTGTGAACTACGTCCTGAATATATTCAAATGGCGGAAATATTTAATATTGTGGATACGATACTTACTTTTCTACTACCATTTGTTGCAATTGCGGTACTTAACACTGGTATTGCTAGTACCGTATGGCGCCTGGCTAGGATTCGCCGCAACATGACCCGTAGACCACACCGTGCAAGGTGAGTAATGCTCATGTATACATTTATGTATGTATGTGTGGCATACGTTATTTATATAATGTTATAATTAGAGAGGGTTATACATGAATTTAATGTTTTAATTGTTATGCAAATTTTACTTTCAATTCTCTTTCCGCGTTAAAAAAATACATTTCCATAAATACGAATTATTTATATCCTCTAACGACAAAGCTTTTACAATACATTAAACATTAAAAATGAGCTAAATTTGTCACATTTCTATATATAAAGACATTGAAATATTAAAGACATTTATACATCAAATTATTTTTTTTATTATAAATTTATGATCTAGAAAAGCTAACGTAAAGGGTAAGAGATTTATTATTATATAACATTGTAGTGTTCATGAGAGAGAGAGAGAGAGAGAGAGAGAGAGAGAGAGAGAGAGAGAGAGAGAGAGAGAGAGAGAGAGAGAGAGAGGATTTAAATTCATTAATTTTTTTCTTTGACTAAAAAGTTGGATTGTATAATCGAAGTCTTCGTACATGTTAAAAATGTTCTGTTTGGATCTCGTTGTAACAAATATATATTTAAAGGTTCGTTACCCTCTAAAATTTAAAAGGTAGTCCAATTTTTTTGATGTTATATATTAAAAACAATAGAATAAGAACTGCCCGATTTGAGGCTGATATTCATTGGAGTAATATTTCAAACATTCTCCATTCAAAATTTTGCATGGTATACCACCAAATTATTTAATATTAGCAGTTGTTTCTCCTTAGGTGATCAAAACACAAAAACGAAATAATAATAATAATCTAATTTTAATGCCTTTACAACTTTAGTTTTATTACTACAGTACTTAATTTTCAGTCGCAAAGAATAGTTCAACGAATTTTCAAAATCAATATTACTGCAGCATTAATGGCAATAAACAGATACATGCGTATTTTAATCAGTGAGAGCAAATCATATTACTTATACTTAAAGACAGTTAAGCAGAATACAAAAGAATCCAATCTTTTTTTAATTCCCCAGGGTAAAATACATGTAATAATATAAGATTAAGAAAGTATTTTCCCGGCTTTGTATTCAAATCGAGCAATGTTAACAACAAGACACTTTAAGACGACAGAAAGAGTGAGTATTTTAATTATAGAATAATAATACAAACAATCCCCAAGGTTTAATTATAAAACAAATCAATTAAAGTAGTGCGGAATTGATATTTTTTATAAGCATCATATAGCATATAATTATTTTGAAGATTGCTTTTTTAAGTCCTTGTACAGTATAAAAAAAAAGACAAAGAAGAAGAAAAAACTTTATTTGAATATTACATTAAGCAAAAAAAAAAAAAAAAAAAAAAAAAAGACTACCCAACCAAATATAGAATAAAAATCTACTTTTATTATGTTTTACATTCACGAATTATTAAGCTCTTTGTTTAATGTAAAAGCATGTTTAAAAAAAACACATTAAAGTATAATACATTTAAAACAAAAAATTTAAATATTCACACAACGTAATAAATTAGATTAGTAACAGCAAGAAGAAAACTTAACATATTCAAAAAAAAAAAAAAAAAAAAAAAAACAGATGTTTTCGTTTTTTTCATACGTATATTGACGAACGAAAGTTAATTGTTAACATCTTAAACGCTTTTAACATCAATTTATTCCTATTTCTATTTTCTATTTATTCCTATTTTCTAAAAACTTGGTTCTTGTTTTATTATTCATTTTTTCCTTTAATTTAATTACTCTTATTATGAAATGTAATAGATTTCATTGTTTCTAATTAACAAGGTGAAAATGAACATTTTATTTTCTTGTTAAAACCACGGATAAAAAAATATTAATAGAGAGAAAGAGAGAGCAAAGGAGAAATCATTGAATAATAGAGGAAACTACTGTATACTATATAAATTCAATGGAAAAACTAAAAAGAAAGCATTGAATTTAGAGTATCTATACTCTAAATTCATTGGAGAAACTAAGGAGAAAAAATTGAGAATATATATATATAAAAAAAAAACTATAATATTTGGTTTTCTTTAGAAGAAAACATTGAAAAAAAACTTCAACTTTTGTTCTGCGCCTGTGAATAATTCATTGAGAAAGAGGCACTCAAGCTTTATTCGTGGAGCATAAAAAAGTAAAGGGTAAAAAAGGAAGAAATAGAAATAAGTATTTGCAGTATATATAATATGAATTCTGTTGATATTTCTGTGATTTAAGCTTGTTGCAGACCTGTTGCTCTATACTATAAATATATTCGTAATGAAGAAATCAATAATAAAAAGAAGTGATGCTTATTTTAGTATAATTTAAAATTTTGACATGATGTAACAAATTTGATTTCCCTTTCAAATTATATATAAAGGATAGTACGACGAGTTATACAGACTGTAATATAAACCTTAAGTTTAGTTGATATAATAATAGTTTTTAAATTTTTCACAGTAAGTTAAATAAACCATTGTTTATTGGCAAACAAGAAACACAAATATATATTTTTTTTTCATATAAAATATAAGTGGAATTTTTAAAAGCTTTTTATTTTCATAACAATTATAGAGTAAATAATAAAAAGTAGACAAAACATCTTTATCAAACAAAATAAACAATGTTACTTTTTTTTTTTTTTTTCATTTATTAATTTTGTCATTATAATTTGAATTTGAAATTATTTATAATAGTAATAAAAAAGAAACATAACGTTGAGTAATTAATATAAAATGATTATATAACTTTTTTTTTTTTTAATCACTTTTGTATACGGAAAGTAATTTTCGTGATTACAATTAGAGTGTGACATCAAAGACTGACCTCTTGTCATTTTCAATATCAAAGTAAAGTATGAAACATCAACACTCAACCAGAAGTTTAATTAATCTACGTTTAAAAAGTACAGAGTACTTAATAATATTACATACAGTACATTTACTTACTATTTATAGGTTGTTTATTGAAAACATGGTTCTCATTTACATTTTAAATAATGTTGTTGTTGTTTTTGTCAAAAATTTTAAAGGAAACTAAGTGTTATCAAATTTCATTATCAATTATAATTTAATTTAGTTGTTGAATTTATTATTAAAAAGTGGTATATACAACAATATACTAATAAACTTTGAGGCATGTTTTATTTATTTTATAAAATGGAAATGTTATTGAAAAAATAATATTGCCTAATAAAAGAGGATGGAATTTATTTGATAAAATTGATGCTTGAATTGTTTGTGTCAAAAATACAACATCTCATTGAGTTAATGAAATTTAACGCAATTAATATATATTTTATTAAGGGTCATTCAAGTACGGTATACAGAACATTTCAAGTTTTACCTTTATCTAATGAAAACTTAAATATAATAAGAGTGGGATACTTAAATTAAAAATAGGGATTATATTGAACATAACAAAAATTATTTAGAAAAATTTAATATAACCCACATTTTTCCTGGATGTTGGAATTTTAAACAATCTCAATAGCCAAAATGACAATTTTTTATTCATCGATATCGTGAAAGAAAAATCGATAAAAAAATATATAAAAAGTTCGTTAAATTTCGTTAATTTAAAAATTGCGATTCGTTTTAAAGTAAACAATCTCATACACATTTTAATTTAAATGCAAATGGACTTGGAATATAACATTTTAACATATCGAATAAAATTACTATACAATAGTTTAAGTTGTGTAAATTGAATTTCCTCTGTTACGACTCAATTCATAATCGACACAAAACCAATCTGTTTTCTTGTAAGTTATAAATTAATGCAATGCAGATTACAATATTTTAATATTTACCGGAAAAACCTGCTTGAACGGCGGTTAGTCATTGAATTTAAATGATATCTACTAAAATAGTGACATCAGTTCCCGACAGTTCATTTAATTGCTGTCATTAATCTCTCTCTCTCTCTCTCTCTCTCTCTCTCTCTCTCTACTATAATTTTCAGTAAGCTGTAATGCTTTTAAAAGTATAGTTTTTCCCAATCTCTTAAAAAAAAAACTATTTTATTGGACCGCTATAAATAATTCATACTTCGTTTTTGTTTCAGTTTCACAAACGATTGCAAACGCGGAGGCAGTGTACGTTTGAACATGTCAGTCGTTAAGAATGACTGCGATGCTACAATCGAAGCAATTGATTGTGTCAACCCAGGCAATGTGAAAGGCACACCCCGTGCAATGCGATCTCAACATTCCGCTCACTCACAGGCAAAAATCACCAAAATGTTGCTTCTAGTTTCGACCGTCTTTGTCTGCTTAAATCTTCCTTCATATGTCGTCAGACTTTGGATTTACATTCACGAGAAAAAATATTTACTAGGGGTAAGTAATGTAATGAATAATTCATCAAGTAAAGTAAAAACTAACTTCATTCAAAGAGTTGGTTTCAAGTTTAACATACATAAATTTATGCATGCTAAAAACAAGAACGCGTATTTTATTATTTTTTATATTTCCTTTTATTACAATTGCAGAATTAACAGTTATAGAATTTGTTTGAATGTGTGTAACAAAGGAAAAATATTCTTATAAAATATAATGAAGGGAATCAAAATACTATATCTTTATAATAGTAGGAAAATGATGGATAGAAATCATCATATTTGAGTGAAATGTACAATTTATGTATAGTTTGTAACAGTATACCATATACTATAATAACAGAGCTGGAATAATTTTACAACTTATGCCTTTTATATAGTTGATAGTTTGCTTGCTTTTCACGCTCGACTAAACGTGATTTTCACAAAACCGAGTTAGTTATCACAAGTTTAATAAAAACTATTTTCATTTCTTCTTTACACAAAACGTATCATCATTAGATTTAGATTGTGGGCATTAAAGAGAAACTGAAATTATAAAAAATGCAAACCCCCTTTTTTTTGTTTATAAATAGATTTCCAATAAGTTTTTTTTTATTTTTTTACTATACTGTTCATTCAAACATAGCTTAATAAGGAATAACCGATAACCACTCTTTATTTATCATTAGTTCCGTTTTATTTCTGAAAATGACATGACTTTATTGTTAAATCATCAAAACACACACACACACACACACACACACACACACACACACACACACACACACACACACACACACACACACACACACACACACACACACACACACACACACACACACACACACACACAAAGGCTTTAAAATTTTCATACTGTGTATACGATTAATAAATAATTCTCCAACACAAAATATATCTCAAAATATTCATAATAACTTTTAAATAAATGGTAATTTATTTTTTTCTTATTGTATATCGATAATGTTGCGAAAAAAATGTGTAACTCGAATTTTGTCAGGTGAAGCAAAATGTGTAAGTCGTTTTTTGTCACGCTAAGCAAAATGTGTATCTCGTATTTTGTCACGCGTAGCAAAATGTGTAAGTCGTTTTTTGTCACGCGTAGCAAAATGTGTAAGTCGTAAATAAGAAATTTTACAGGAGAAGCGTTTGTAAAAAAATATTATATATAATATTGTTTTAAATATTAAATAACCTAATTTTTTATGCTTAATTAATTTTTCAAACAAATTTTTTACAAGATATTATTATAGCAAACAAAATGCATGATTTATGAGTAATATTGCTTTTCTTTTATTAAAACTTTATACTAGGTAAGCTAAAAAGTGCATTATTTAAATAAATAATAATTTTAATGTCATAAATTTAAATAAAAATAGGCTTATTCTTATCATTGTTCTTAATTTTACGTAATCATATCCACACTAACACGCCCACGTGTTTTTCGAAAAATTTGCACACCAACTGTACAAAGAAACAACTAAAATAAAACTATGGTTACATAGTTCTTAAAAATGTATCACGTCATTATTGAAAATACAGGCTCCTTGTTTTCAATAATTAATAATTTTAGAAACATAGAATACAGCTCATAAGTAAACAATTTGAAATTATTAGGGCAATAAAATTAGTTAGTTATAAGTTTTAAAACTCTGTAACATTGGTACTTCTCTTTTAAAACTATTATTTTTTGAATAAAAAAAGTGCTACCTAGCGATTAAATTTATAACTAAATATGCGTTTTAAGATTGACCAAGAGAAGCGATAAGAAATAAACAATAACTTAAAAAATAAATCGATTCAAACAATAAAAAATGAACTCAAGGAAGTACATAATTCAAAGAATTCAAAACATTAAAAAAATCATTTTTGTTAAAAAGTGGAGTTACACATTTTGCTTCGCGTGATAAAAAACGAGATAGACATTTTGCTACGCGTGACAAAATACGAGTTACACATTTTGCTTAGCGTGACAAAAAACGACTTACACATTTTGCTTCGCCTGACAAAATACGAGTTACACTTTTTTTTCGCGACAAGATCGATATTTAAGTCATTAAGATTTCCCTTTTTTCAACAAAAACTATACACAAAGTTTTAAACTAATATTCTATACATATTTTAGGGTAAATTTTTTGTGTTACTTGAATTTGTATTCCTGGGGAGTTTTATCTACATAATCATGTAAATATTACTATTTTATTAACGGTATATTTGTAAATATTAAAATTCTAATTGAAAATATAACCCGTTTGCAAATACAAGTAAACTTTGCTATTTATTTATATAGAACATAAACGTAAATGCAAGATTTTGTGCATATGTGCAGACACTATGATATAAAACTTTACAATACTACCTTAACGAAATACCATTTTATATAAATTGAGCATTACGTTAGTTAAGTCTTCATATGAATGCATTGTGTTTTGCCATAGGCAATAAAATAAATAATAAAACTTTATATCACAAGGTGTTTATAATTTACATTAATGGCGAATAACCGAGAGCTACATTCTTTATAGTTAGTACTTGTTTTTTATTATTATGATTTTTTTCTTTATCTTTTCATTTTTGAGGTGCAAAAAAAAAAAAAAAAAAAAAAAAAAAAATCACAGTAACGTAGCAGTAGAGTAGTTCGTATCCGTTTATGATATTCGTATCAAATTAAATTGAGAAAAAAAAAAAAAAAAAACTAAAGTCAGCTTTAAAACTTAATTATAATCCCTTTCAGTCCTCAACCTACAATTTTATTGGTTGTTAGGTGTTGAATGTTTGTTAAAAATCATTTAATTAGTTTTTTTTTTTTTTTTTTTTTTTTTTTTACAAAAGCTATCTCTTATAAATAATCGAGGAAATCGTATTGCTTCTCATTTGATACATACCAACAACCCCACAAAAGAAACTGCAGAAATAGTTAAAAAAAAAATTATCTTCGCAATGACACCTAAAAATCATAATTGTATCTTGTATTTCTGCTTAGCATTTTTCATTAAACGAAATATAAGATAAAAGTATTAAAATTTTCCAAAATTATAAAAGTACTTGTTTGATACATTAAAATCTATTTATAATACCGACAGAAATTTTTACTTTTACAAAGCGAGACATTATATTATACTATTATATTATATAATCGCATTGAACTTGAGACGAACTCTAATTATACAATTTTTAAATTTAAAATACCATCACAATAAAGTAAAATTGCCTCGTTTATAAGTTCTATAATATATATAGTACGTTACAATAATTATATATAATTCTTATTGAAATCTCAAAAGTAAATTGAAATTTGATGCAATTAGATATATTTCTCATATATGTAATAAACAATACAAAAGGGATTAGTTTAACAATACACATTATATTGTATGATTTAATATGTATTTGAAAATTATACCAGATGCTATCATGCTTAATACCTTTGAAGATTATTCTATTGTTTATATATATATATATATATATATATATATATATATATATAGTAATAAACAAAAGATCCAATAATAATTGTAATATGGTATTCAAGGTTTATAAACCTTGGTATTGATTTAAATTTACTTCATGTTATTTACATTTCATATCATTATACAAAAAATTAAGCAATGACTAAAATCTCATAAAAAAGCTATTGTTATTAAAACTATTGTTTATTTTTGGTGTATGTATGATGTTTTATGTAGTACTATAAAGTGGGTTACGTTACAACTTCAAATAAAGGGGGAAGGGGGAGGGGGGGGGGGGAAGTAAATGTCTGCAATTTTCAAGTGAAGTGTTGCAAGTATTAAATTACTATGGAATACTAAATACTAAGTAAGTATTCCATAATAATTTTGTTACAAAATATTTTATTACGTTAATCATTACAACTTTTAATATTGAATATTTTGATTGCGAGTGAAATAAATGATTGTTTACATTATTAGTTATTTAAAACAATAAAACTTTAATTTATAATATTTTAAATATTAACTCAAATTAAAGCTAAGTTGGATTTCATTTTAATTACAGTATTACCTTGAGGCAAGTAAGAAAACAAACAAAAAGCAAACAGAAACAAACATACACAAAAAAGTTAATAATATTATAAAATGTGTTTAAAAATTTACATACCCTACAGGATACAAAAAAATAAATGACTCTTTATGAAAAAAATGACAAAATTTTTATATAATGTGAAACTATATAGTAAAAAGTGTAACAAAAGTCAATACTTTTACTTATAGGTTAGAGTGTTACGAATATCTAGTTTTGCACACTATGTATAACATAAGAAATGTCAGCAATTTATTACTCTCGCGTACTACACTTGACATGTATTTGATAAATGTAACCATTGTTGTCATCAAATGTGATATTTCATTAATTTTCATCTTCTGTTTTCTCTGTATAGGATCCTCTCATTGAAGATGAAAAACGTATGGTTATGATACTGCAGCACATTACTTATTTATTCTTTAGTACAAATTTTGGTATAAATTTTGTATTATATTGCGTGAGTGGACAGAACTTCCGACGTGCTCTAACTGCTTTATGTTGGCCCGGAGGTAATTCTGCTTTACGAAGACGTAGAGGAGCGGATATCAGTCAGACCACTGGTGAGTTCAAATTTTATTTTGGTCGTGTATGTATTTTCTTTACTGTCACATAAAATCTTGATAGCGCGTTATTTTTTTTTTTTTTTTTTTTTTTTTTTTTTTTTTTTTTTTTTGGGCTATATACATAGTTCATGTAAAAACGAGTATCAAGTGTTCATTTTATGTAACTTCAATGCTTCATATTTTCATAACCTCGTAACAGTTAACAAACTGCAGTTTTTATTATATAATTTTTTTAAATAATCTTTCTTATTACTTTTTTTTTATCTCATCTTATCACTCATGGGAAATACAATCATAGAGCTGGCTCTAAAACTTCTTTCCTATCATATGAGATCGAATCAATCACTATAGTACGATTGACAGTATTGTACCTTTTATGGTTGTGATAGCTGATAGCTATACATTATGTGCTTACTTTTTTACTATACTATCAAAGGAAAGGAAAGAAGAAGAAAACGAATTTACAGACCTTACTTTTACATAAATTGCGTAGACGAAGGACAAGATAATAGTCAAAAGCAATGTAAGCCCGATTTCAGACTAAATCTTTTTGAGTATCACGTAAATATTTGCTTGACCTGTTAGAAGGTAAAGGCATCGATATTTAAAACAACTGACCTATAATATATATATATATATATATATATATGATAAAAATTCATTGTAGTCTTACCTTCTATAAGACCCTGGGCTTTCACTCGCTGCTTGTTTTGACGATAAAAAATAACACACAACACCATAAAAAATTGTCACTTATATATAAGTTAATAAAAAGACTCAATTCACAGTTTTTTAAAAATTATATATACATAGCTATGTTATATTTACACCAAAAATTGTAACGTTTTCGAGTGCGTATGTAGAAACATACAGTGTCTGCACTCTTCTTCAGCTTACTGACTCTTGCTCACGAGGCGCGCCGACCTCCGCAACGGGGGGAGTGGCTCGTCCTCGTCAGGTGTTATTTTATTGTTTATATTTTCACCTGTACGATCACGTGGTACAGTCTTTTTACATGAATCTATAAGTGGAATCCAAATAGGCGGCAAATCAAAACTAGGTTGACTGATTGTTTCATTATTTCTTCTTGACATTTCTATTGCTTCTAATATTTTTCTTTTTTTATAATGACTTTCTCTTCCTATCACCTTTGTTTTCTCCCATTGAATTTGATGGCTGTTCTCCAGTGCATGATCTACAAGTTTTGAATATCCTGTATCTCTTTTTTCTATTTTTTGCCTGTGTTCATTCACCCTGATGTCCAATGGACGACCCGTTTCTCCGATGTATTCTTTCTCACATACACAGGGTATAGAATATACTACATCTTTATTCATATTTTTCTTCATGTCTGGTTTTGTACGTGCTAAACTTGATTTTAATGTGTCTCTGGAAGAACAAACAATACGAAGATTGACTCCCTTACCAATACGTTGTATTTTTTCACTCAACCCTTGCATATAGGGGATGCAAATGGTTGCGTCTGGTTTCTTTTCTTCAGTATTGTTTCTTTCTTTGCTGTTTTTATTTTTTATTTTATGAATAACGTGTAATGGATAATCATTTTCTTTTAAAATGTGTTCTATTTTACTAATTTCTTCATTTATTAATTTTTTATCATTACAGTGTGTTCTTGCCCTATGTAATAACGTAGCTGCTATACCTGTTTTTGTAGAGTGTGGATGATTTGAATTGAAATTTAGATATCTCCCACTGTCTGTTTCTTTTCGATATACTGAAGTCGTAATTTTGTTTTCTATAGATCTTTTTACCCTTACATCTAAGAAGGGCAGTTCACCCTCTTTCTCATATTCAATTGTGAATTTAATAGTTGCTGCCTGATTATTCATATGATCTAAGAATGATTCAACTGGTACCTCATTTTGTGGCCAAACAATGAACGTATCATCCACGTATCTTTTATATATGTAATATCTTTTATACATGTAAAAAGACTGTACCACGTGATCGTACAGGTGAAAATATAAACAATAAAATAACACCTGACGAGGACGAGCCACTCCCCCCGTTGCGGAGGTCGGCGCGCCTCGTGAGCAAGAGTCAGTAAGCTGAAGAAGAGTGCAGACACTGTATGTTTCTACATACGCACTCGAAAACGTTACAATTTTTGGTGTAAATATAACATAGCTATGTATATATAATTTTTAAAAAACTGTGAATTGAGTCTTTTTATTAACTTATATATAAGTGACAATTTTTTATGGTGTTGTGTGTTATTTTTTATCGTCAAAACAAGCAGCGAGTGAAAGCCCAGGGTCTTATAGAAGGTAAGACTACAATGAATTTTTATCATCATGTCACCTCGCTTGATATTCAAATTTTCAAACATATATATATATATATATATATATACACACACACAGACACAGTATAAAAAAACAGTATCACAATTTTGCCTTCAAATATACAATTTTAAAAGCAATTTCTTATTTTAGATAATATTTATCGAATAACATTTGCTAACATTTATTATGTTTTACACACTAAATAAATTTGTGTGTGAAATGGCTCAGAATAATTATTTTTTTTAATATATTTATCATCACGCTATTTTCAATTTTCATAAAGATACAGTGTTGCTATATATACTATGTATAAAATTTTAAATCTTATATAAACTTACATTTCATATACTCACAATATTCTAAAATGTATTTTGCTAAAACATTACATACAGCTACTTTATTTTTATATAGTAATTTGAACCCATGTATAATATCATTTTATCTGCGTATTATTCAAATCGTAACGTACGTACAATAAAAGTAAAGTCATTTCAAAGTATATTACGGATAAAGCTATAGAGAATATTAAATTTCTAACAAAGACTTTTCATATTATCATCCAGTGATGCAAAAAGTAATAAAAATAGGGGGAAATGTAAAGTGATGAAATAAAAGCAGAATTGAAACATAAGAATTTGATGAGAGTAAAAATAACCGTATGTAGTGTTTAAAACATTGAATTGCATGTTAATAAAAACAGGAAATAACTGTGTAATATAAAATAGCAATCAAAATGCTTTTTTTTTATTTCCCAGTTATGGGTCGATAGCCACAGATATTGTTTTGAAAAATAAATATATATCTCTCTCTTTTTATTATTTTTTTTCTTAGTTACGTCATTTATTGGTAATCTATAAATTTAACCCCTCTGGTTTAATCGATATTTTTTTTATTGTTTTTTGTTTTTGTACACATAAAATTGCATTGTTTGCAACAAAAACATTTTGTAAAAAAATAATAATAATAATAAAAATATATCAAGGAAGGTGGTTATAAAACCTAGTGAATATTACTGGATTTCTATACAAGTGGGAGGTGAATAAATATACAAAATTAATTAAAAATACGAATTTTTATACTGATCATGAATTGCTTCTGAATAAAAACTTAATACTATAAACACATATAATGATAAACATATACTTAACATGTACATATGTGTGTGTATTATTGTATGAAGCTTTACCCACAAGCACATTAAATATTATATTTATATACACAGAAATATATTATATGTGTGAGTGTGTGTGTAAATATATATATATATATATGCTAATTAAAAGTTTATTTATTATACATAATTGGTAAATATATTAAAACACTTAACATATTATATATACACTAAAATAAATAAATGACTAACTAAAGGATAATTTTATTTAATGCGTACGAGAGTAATTAGATTTGCAAAGGAGCCAACTATATAATATAATGTATTGTTGCCTGCCTTCAGCATAATTAGTGTGGGTTTGATTGAGACATAACAACACTAGACGTTATTATGACAGGTAGGGTATGAACGTCCTACTCAATCGAAGTGTTATAAATTGAGTGCTGTATGTCTGTCATTAATATTTCCTATACATACATGGCAAATGTGCCACACTCCAGTCAATCAATGTTAATTTCTTCATTATAACAATTTAGTTTATAATCAAAATAACCTAAATAATTTTTATTTTGCACTTCATTTTCAATTTAATAAATATTAATTAAATGTAAACATGTTGGTTGCAAAAAATAAAAGTTTTAAAAATTAATTTTAATTGACATTTCTTGAAAAAGAAACGCGGAAAATAAAATATCAAAACTTAGCACTTAATTTTGTATGTTTACATTATACTACATAATATTTTTATTTAATTTGAATTATTTAATTTAAATACATTTACTAAGTATTTTATGTACATTATTATTTGTATATTTTTGTGCTCTCTCTCTCTCTCTCTCTCCAGCTTTCTTTTTCGTTTGCAATTTAAAAATAATTAAGAAAAATGTATCTTTTCTATGAAAAGAAACTTAAAAAAAAAAAAAAAAAAAAACAGTTTAATATGTTTACTAACATTTGACATCTTCTATGAACGGTGACGAGTTATTAGCGGTAAAAATAACGATCACACATTTTGAGCATTCGTCGATGTTAGTAATTTGTCTGAAGTTTGTTTTCATCGGGAGCTTAACGACGAGCTTTTTAAAACGTGACTTTGCTCTAACTTCAAGACATATTACGTGAGGGAAAAAATGTAAACATGTTTCCGCAAAAAAAAAATAATAATAAAATAAATTATTTACTAATTTAACTTTTGTAATTTTTTTTTTTTTTTTTTTTTTTTTTATTTTTTTTTTAGAGAATTTCTGTGACAAAAGTTGGTTATTTCTTTACCGGGTTTTACTATATCGATTTGCTAAAGTAAATCGTATATAGCTACAAAAAATAAATAACGTACACGTATACTAATTATGCGAATAACAATATTATCATAACATAAATAAGAACATAAAAACTTAGCAATGGGGTCAAATATATTATATGCATAATATGCTAAACACAATAAAATGCACTTATAAAAAATAAAATAGAACTTCATTTGCATACATTGAAAAAGAAAAATAACACTAATAACAATAATATTACCTTGCAATAATAATAACAATAAGTAATAAAATTGTTCATTTTATTTCAGGACATTAAGTTGAAAGAAAAATAGAAACGCAAGATTAACGGATCAAGTTATTATCCGTCAGTTAATATCTAGGTAATAAATATTTATGAGGAATTATTAATTTTGTACGTCTGAAAGGAAAATAAATCAATCACAAAACCAGAAAAAAAAATCAAATTCATCATTTTTTTTTTTCTTCACAGAAGTCAAAACTTTGAGTTGATTATGTAAGTACTCATCAAAACAAAAATAAATGATTTTTGTAATTAACTTCTTAGTGAAAACTTTGATATTCAGACAAAATAAGACGGGAGATGAGTATTTTTATATGAACACAAAATTGATATCACATTGTGAAGCAGACTGTCACACCGATAAACTTTGGCTGAATGGCGTCACAACTTCCCAATTTCTACGTTTTCTTGCCAAGATATTGAATATTTTTTTATTTCTCGTCCTCTTAGAAATATTATCAAGGTAGAAAACCCTCAATACTGTTTACTATAAATATAATATAAAAACCTCGATAAAATTCCACGTGTATGATATGTATAATTTTTTTAATACTTTCCCTCTCTCTCTCTCTCTCTCTCTCTCTATATATATATATATATATATATATTATAAAATTTAATACTGTTGTAGAATAAAATTATTTTAAAATTTATTGCTATTACAAATCATTTGCTTTGGCCCTTCAGTTTATGCATTTTATTTAATCATACATTACTACAGAGTAAAAATACGTTACTATGAAACAGAGAGATTATAATTATAAAACGTGAAAAAGCTTTTGAACATTGGCACAGCTTACAAATTAAATACGAAAAAAAAATATACCAGAATGAAATACTTTTAATTTTATTTTTAAATATATTAATATAATATGTAAATCATTAAATAAAGCTTATTTTTTGCAACCATATTTTTATGTATTTTAATCTTAAAACGTTAGGATAACGAGTATAACGACGATTAATATTAAATGTATTTTACAAACAAAGTAACAATAATATATTATTATGCAACAAAACACTTTGATTTTAATAACGACAAGTTAATTCTCAATTACAAATTTTAAGTTTATTTTCCTTATTGCATTTATTATTATTATTATTATTATTTTCTCAAAGGACGAACAAAATTATGAATGACTCAGTTTTGCAATATTCCTCATTTACTTTTATACACAAAAAGTAACAATGAAATTCCTTAGAGTACTGCTCTACTTTTTCTCGATATTGGCAATTCCTTTTAGTTTTAATTTCAAACGCTTTCAATATAAGTGAAATTTTTACATGCACTTTCTAAAATTATACAAAATTAAAAATAATAATAATACTAAAAAGCTAAGTGCAGCTGAGCATTACTGTGTTGTTACTTTAATGCAAAAAGTTATGAGAAAAACAAGGAATTTTTTATTTAAAAAAATACGACTTAAGCTAGTTTTAAACACAACACAAAGAAAAAAATGTATATATTATATGTATGTATATATATATATATATAAAAACGTGCGAGAAGCAGAGCATTAATTTTAAAACATTAAAACAATCTCAAAAAAAAAAAAAAAAAAAAAAAAAAAATACCACACGTATACGTAGGAAAATTTTCCTATATTATTCATGCATGAGCAGAAACGTAACATTCAATCTTTTCCTCTTCGTTTTCCATTTTGATGCGTTTCTCTTGATATTACTTTTCCATGATAATATAGCTCGTATAGCCATAGAATGTATTTGGTAAAAGTAAAGTCAGACCATATATTAAATACACTTTCATAATGTATAGTATATTGAAGCTAAAGATAAAGGTTTTTTGAACAATAAGAAAACACATTTACGCAACAGACTATGTGTCAGAAATATACCCTAGAGACATTGGCTACGTAGGAATTGCCTTCTAAATCAACAAACCATAAAATATATGTTAAAACTGACAAACATTTTTAAAAGAAGAACGAAATTACTTGAAAACTAACAATAAAATGTTTTGAAACACGTCAAAACTTTTTATATTTCTATTATTTTTCTAAAAATATATTTTTTGTTTATATTATAATATTCAACTTGAAGATGTGTGAGAGAGAAAGAGAGAGAAAAGTGAGAAAGTCTCACATTTTTTATAAATTTTTAAATTCAAAACGGAAATTGAATTATACGTCTAGTAAGAGAAAATATGCTTATACAGTTGCGTGTCACTGTAAAAACAATAAAAAAGTTATATTTTTAGTTTTCAAACTTGCTGGAAAGTATTGTGTCAAACTTTATTGTGAAATATTAGTTCTTAAGATTGAAAGATATTGACGACATACTTGGCGCACGCTTGCAGAGAATTATACATAAAAAAAAAAAAAATCATTTCCTTTAACACTAAAACTTTAGAGTATTTTCATTTAATACCTCTAACTTTGGCAATATAAAATAAATGAAGACATCTACGAATTATGTTAGTATGTGATCTTAATTAATTATATAATTTCTTAATCTTATAACTAGGAAATTTTCCTCAAAAGAAAGTAGAAAAACGTGTTATTTTGTGGCTTATTTGAACTCTCCTGTCAGGCTTTGTGTATAGATGCAATTAAGTTGAAACAAAAAGAAGGCGGAAGAAAAATACGTTGATTGAGATTGTTCAAAGTTAAACTCTTTACTCTGCTATATAGTGGACTATTTAATATCGATTCATGGTTTATCGATTCTTCAATAATTGCTTTTGATGTTATTGATGGTTCTTACGTATTCCTTAGGTAGCCTCCAACCTTCCTTTATCACTAATTTTACCCAATATAGAAAAAAACGAGCCGGAGATTGCTGCAGTTTATTATATTTATAAATTTAAATTTCATTGTGTTTTTCTTGATGTATGGAACAATAAAAATATCAACGCATATAATTATTTAGAATTGCATTACAAATAAAATGTTTGCTATTTTCTTCTAATAATGTAAATAAATGCAAATATACGTTTCTCTTGGAAACTTTATTTTTTGAAATAAACTTTGTATTTAGCGTACTAACGTTATATATAAACACTAAAATAAACCAAGTTTATCAAGTAAAATTACAAAATCAACAACAAAAGTTTAGTTCAAATATCAAGTTTGTGTGACAGATTCTTGTCCAGTTTAAGTTTAGTTATACTTTCAATTAAATCAAAACATGAAACCACGTATATATACAGAATTTATTTTGTTCTTAGTTTAATTAAAGTGTAGTAGCTTTTACTGAATTTAACTTTGAAGAGAGCGAAGTTACGTTATTATACGATGTCCCCCTCTACACGATACTTAACTTTGTTTATATCTAGCAGTGAGTAAACCAGAACGTCTCTTCTTTGAAAAGTATCACTTGAGTAAAAAAATCATTTTTAGTCTCGACAAAAGTCAAACATAATTTACAAGTTTCATCTTTTTGTACGTTAAAGTAGCAACTCAAATAAAAATGAAAAAGTAGTTTTTATACCATTTACTAAAGCATCGTATACATAATTAAAAATAATAATAATAATAAAATCTTAAATTAATTTAAAATATATTTCCGTATTTTTTATGTTTCAACATTTCACGATCTTTTTTTTTTTTTTTTTCTTCATATTATAAACAACAAAGAAGAAGAAAACTCACTACTTTAAAATGTTTTTATCTTTTCTTTATTTAAAAATTTGATTTTTTAAATATTAAAATTACACCAGGTTTTTAAAGACAGTTTTAATCTATAATTTACGTATATATCAGATGAATGCAATGATATAAGAAAACATAATAATAATAATAATAAAAAGCAGGCAGTGAGAGTTGATCTATGTACTTAATATTTTTTCTCAGTTTTCAGCTTTCTATATACATAGGAGATTACCTAACTATTTTACCGGTAGGCATTACATTATATTATTGATTTGATGTTTAAATACACCATACAATATTATATAATAGAGACATAAAAATTATAATATCAAGTAGAAAAATTGAACAGAATCTCCTTCTTTACCCTTTTTGTTAATACACAAATATATCTGAACAGAAAAATAGTAGAACATTACATAAAAAAGTTTTATTGAAAGGTAATTAAAAATACTCTATTTATTTATGTTTCAGCAGTTTCGGAGTATCAAAGAGCAGGTAGTTTTCTATCCAGAAGACGTACAACTAATAATGTGAATGGAGCTTGGCGAGAAGCACATGAAATGTTACCTCTTAACAACCAGTGATCACCATGACGACCACAACAAACAAAAACCACAAGAAATGTGTTCCTTGTGTTTTCATTGGTAATTAATCCTCTATATATGTGTGTATGTGTGTGTATAAGGACAAGATAAATATAACTTAATTAGCAACGGAAAATCCAAACTATATGTGGTTAAATTAAAAAGGTTTTATTTTATTATTTGTAGTCAAACTTTATTTTATATATTTATGTTTAATAAAATCAAAGAATGTATGAAAACAAATAGAATTTTTTTTATTTAAATTAAAAGGCTGTGCTTTCTGTTAATTAAAAAGTAGAAATCGTATACTTAATTAACATGTTACCATTAACTATATATGTACTAATATGTCTAATTAATAAGTAAAATTAAATAACGTATAATATACATATTATGTATTAAAATAGTAATAACTATTTTTTGTCTGGAAAAAATATGTCATGACATACTATTATATTGTATCATTAATCTTTTTCAAAACCTACGAGATGCAGACCTCGTATATTTGAATTATTTTTGTTATTAAAATACTTTAACATAATTTCTTTATGAGAACTGTTTGTTATGCCAACAATTTCCTATTTGATTAACAAAAGCAGAATTTTTTGAACTACAAAAGTGGTCTCATTGTATTTTGGACTTCTCCACATCTCGCAGGTTTTGATATTTTCAAATTATGAAAATACAATTAATAAAAATTATTTATGTGATTCTTAAAACTGCTAAATGTTTTTAATTTGAAATTTCTAGCATTAAACTGTTTTCTCTCTTTTCAAATTTATTCAGTGTAAAATATAAGCTATAATAATATTAATAATACAGTAATCTCTATATTCAATGTTAAATACATTTCAATGATATATTATAGAATCTGTATGTATAATATACATATTAAATATACTGTAAAAGTTTAACATACAAGTGACAAATCAATGTTTAATGTAATGTATAAATATGATAAAATATATTATGTGCCAATAATAACGTTCAAAAATTATAAATATTTATATTTTAGGTGCTACTACCTTTTTTTATTACATCATTTATCGTACGACCATTAAACATACATTTTTAAATGAATTACTAAAATATATATTAATCATTTATAATTATATTCTGTTATAAATTACATACAAAAATGCTGTATTTTATTATTTTTAACTATCATACGCATTTTAAACATACTAAATGTTTAATGTAGAGCTAAATACTGTTCTGTGTGATTGATTTGTTTAAACAGTAACAGGCATCATAGGGAAAATACCAATTATAAACGTGCACTGGAACTATACGTAAAAATATACGAGTAAAAATATACAACATTTCCTAGATGTTTTCAATATGCACTTTATTTGCTGCAAAAACTCTTTAGATGGGTTGCTGTTTTTTTCCGCATAATATTTAGATAACACAATAATACTACAACTGCATCCTGCATTGTAAAATATTATACAGTATAAATAAGTAAAACCATTGAAAGTGGTGGTTATTGGTGAAACGTTTTACCTAAATGTTCTATAATGATAAAATGACTATTATATGCTTGTGTATTGAATTTTATATTATTTATAGTATATACATCGAATAATAAATTAAATGTTTATAAATATATACCCTATATTTTATGTCAATTTGTTATGTTTTATTGTTTTATAATTTGTTTTTATTTGTTGATCGTAATAAATTTGACGTATAACAGATAAATTAAATTTGTAGTTTCCTTTAACAATGTTATACAAACCTATATATAAAAAAAACTTTTTTTATCAAATATAGCATGGATATACATTATTGTAACGATATTAAGATTCAATATGCGTCAAAAAAGATCAAGACAAACAAAAGGAACTTTCTTATTATACTCGTATAACCAGTATAAATATAATATATTTATACTATGTTATAACTCTTATCTTAATTGCAATACTTTAAACAAATAATAAATATTAAAAATTGTGTGTACTGTAGTTTTATACATACATACATACATATAATATATATATATATATATATATATATATATATATATATATATATATATATATATATATATATATATTATACACACACACATATAAGAAATTCTATCTAACTTTCCATTTAAAATTTTAAATTCAAATCTCGTCTTGTATATAGATACATATTATGACATGACATGCTGTTTGATAGATAGGCAAGAATAAGAGAGAGAGAGAGAGAGAGAGAGAGAGAGAGAGAGAGAGAGAGAGAGAGAGAAGACGAAGAAGAAGACGAAGAAGAAGAAAAAGAAGCACTTTACGTCGCAGAGACACCTATGTGTGTAAACTTTGGAAAGAAATGTGACACATTATTTCTCACTTCAATAACTTTCTTGAAATACGACAAGCACGTAAGTATATACAAGAAAACTGATTACCCAGGTGACAAATGTTATGAAAATAAAAAGTTACAACTAATAAATATAAATAACATAAGGAATGACATATGAAAAATATAAAAACATTAATATACACAAAACTGTATTGATGTAAGATTTCACGGGTTGATAATTGTACTGGTAAATCATTGCTATATACATTCTACCAACTCTAACGAAATAACGTGAACGAGTGTTGTCTTAAGTTTCTTTACGACGTGTCACGTCCGACGTTGGGCGCATCTTCAGATGAGAATGGTCCAAGTGATTTTATCTTATTCTGCGAGCGGAATTGTGGATATAACACTATTTCATAAATATAAAAAAAGTTATAACCTATAGGTAAATAAGGACCTTCATCACTCATCACACGATCAAATGAATATGCACCCAACATCGGACACGAAATAACGTGTAGATAAGACTGTTTTTGTGATAATTTGTATAATGGTGATATAATATAAATTAACTGGCTGGTTTGTACTGGTGGTTTAAATTGTTTTAACATGTCTGAAAATTTGATTTGATTTAATTGCGGATGTAAATAAATAATTTGATTTGAAGAACCACACCCATTATCCAGTAAAAGCCAAAAATACCAGCAATATTTTACCACATCTTATATTTTACATACATAAAATTGTAACAATAATTTAAATTACGCATTCATCAAAATCTAATTAATATGCTTCATAAATTAAATATATACTAATTTTTACATACAAGAACATTACACGCATATTATGTATGTACAGTATATATATATATATATACATATACAGTATATATATATATATATATATATATATATATATATATATATATATATATATATATATATATATATAATTATGTACAACTTACATATAAAAAGAAGAAAAAAAAGGCACTTATTAATGCGCTATTTCGGTTTGTATCTCTTACAATCGTTACTTGAATGTATCATTGTTACTTATTTTGCAATTATTTTGAAGAAATGAACAATTGTACGTCAACATACAAATATACCATAGCATATTTGCATATACCATAGTATATTTGTATATTTGAGGAACTGTTGCTCGGTGTTAAAAATGATCTCTCAACTTTGATCAATGAAAAGTTTGATAGTGCTATCGGAGAAATATCGGGCCTAAGAATAGAAATTGGTACTCTTAGCAGTCAAGTAATAAATATGAAATCTAGTCTTGATTCTGCTAATTCTAAAATTGTAAATTTGGAGGAGGATAATAAAATATTAAAAGATAAAGTTGAATCTCTTGAAAATTTCTGTCGTAAGAAGAATTTTATTATCTTTGGTCTGCCTGAAGGTGAAAACTCTGATAGTTTATTTAATGATGTGTGTGGTTTTTGTTCTAATAACCTGGGTGTTAATTTGAATAAAAGTGATATATGTAATATTTATAGACTTGGTCGTAATTCCAATACTAAACGGCCAGTACTTGTTAGCTGTGTTACTCAATTAAAAAAAAATGAAGTTATGGGTAATCTTTTTAAACTGAAAGACACTGGGATAAGTGTTAGTGATGACCTTACACCTAAAGGTCGGTCTATAAAAACAATTCTGATTAAATGTTCAAGAGAGGCTAAAACTAAGTGTTATAATGTAAAAATAAGAAGTAAAAGTTTGTTAATAAATAATGTTGATTTTCATTACAGCAAACTAGAGAAACTGGGATGGTTGGAGGAAATAAAGCTTGCTTTGGATGAAAATAAGGTTGGTGGGAGTAATACACAGAGAGAGCGTGCAAGCTCATTGACAAGAAAGAGAGGTTTGCATGAAACAAATGGTGACAATGTAGATGCGGGAAACGGTCAGTCCCCCTCGTCGCTAACCCAAGGCGAGGGGAACAAGAAACTGAGATCATCCTCTCGCACGCGGAAATAGACAATATTAACCCGCCTAAACCTATATTATTTAGTAATGGTGGTACTATATTTCTATCTGTCCCTGAAAAATCTTGCAGTTTCTTAAAAATAGCGCACGTTAATGCACAATCTATCAGTTTACTTAGTCATATGTTATCTGTAAAATGTTTGTTAGCAAATAAAAGTTGCGATATTCTTTGTATCTCTGAAACTTGGCTGGGAGCAAAAGACTCTGAAGACTTTTGTAAAATCGATGGATACAATTTGATTAGACTTGATCGTGTTGATATGAGAGGGGGTGGTTTAGCAATGTATTTCAGAGATGGTATTGATGCTAAAGTTGTCGCTAAATCACCAGTGATCTACGATAATAAAACTGAGTATTTGTTTGTTGAGCTTACATGTTTTAATATTAAATTTCTTTGTGGGGTGTTGTATAGACGCCCTAAAGCGGCCATTACTTGGGAATGGGTTGTGGAGTTAAATAGAATTGCCCCATGGTATGAACATAGTTGTATTTGCGGGGATATAAATATTAACATTGATGTTTATTCTAAAGCAAAACAAGATCTCGTGAATTTTATGGAGGACATTGATTTTTCTTTATTAAAATTCGCAGGTACTCATGTAACTGCTACGTCCTCTACTGCCATTGATATAATGTGTGTTCCCAGTAATGTTGAGATAATCAACTTTGGACAATTCCCTACTGATTTATGTCATCATGAGTTAATATACTGTATTTACCCTATCTGTACCCCAAAAGAAAAAATTAAATCTATTCAATACAGGGATTATGCAAATTTGGATATGGAAACTTTAATAAAAGATGTGCATGAAATCCCTTGGTATAAAATTTATAATATAAATGATATTGACAAAAAAGTTGAGTTATTCAATACATTCTTGGTTGATTTATATGATAAACATGCACCATTTAAACAAGTTAATATTAAAAAAAAATCTGTTCCTTGGTTAAATGATAATATAAAAAAAGTTATGGTAGATAGAGATGTTGCTAGAAGTAAATGTAAAATATCTAAAAAAGCTGAGGACTTTAGCATATATAAAAAATTACGTAATCGTATTAATCAAATGATACGAACCGCTTATCGTAAATTTATATTCGAACTTATTACCGTTCAACAGTCAGCTAAAACATTGTGGAGTAATTTAAGAAAGTATGGTTTGATTAATAATAAGTCTGAAGTTAAAAAAACTAACTTTAGTGCAGAAGAATTGGTGGATCAATTCACTTATGAATCACAAGATCCGATGGGATTGGGAGAAGTTATTAATGATATGTATGGCTCTAATGCCAATTTAATTGAAGATAAGTCCTTCTACTTTGAATTTGTGTCTGATTTGCATGTAAAAAATACTATTAAAAGTCTTAAAAGTAATGCAGTGGGTGTAGATCAAATGTCAATCAGAATGCTGTTACCTATATTGGATTTATTGTTGCCATATATAACTCACATGTACAACCACTCAATGCAGTTTGGAGTGTTTCCCCAATGCTGGCGTAATGCTTTAATTAAGCCTATACCTAAAATTTCAAATCCTCGTGTCTTGACTGATTTTAGGCCTATAAGTTTGCTTTGTGTCCTTGCTAAGGGGTTAGAAAAAATTGTTAATGAACAACTCAATAAATTTGTGATAGATCAAAATATACTTGACCCAATGCAGTCTGGTTTCCGAAAAATGCATAGTTGTACTACAGCTCTAGTGCGCGTGTCAGAGGATATACGTGTTGCATTGGGTAAAAATGAAGTTACTGTGTTGGTGTTACTCGATTACAGCAAAGCATATGAGTCAATTAACCATTCAGTTCTGTTTGCTATACTAAGGTTTCTAAATTGTTCTCTCAGTGTTTTGAATTGGTTTAAAGTCTATCTGTCTGATCGTCAACATTGTGTTATTGGGGACAAAATTATATCAAATTGGAGAAAATTAATGCAGGGTTTACCTACTGGGGGAATAATCTCACCTCTGTTGTTTTCGATCTATACATTTGATATAGGATCGGTTATTAAGTTCTGTAAGTATCATCTCTATGCAGATGATCTCCAAATTTATTTGCATGGAAAAATATCTGATATTGATGGTATGATAGATAGAGTTAACCAAGATATCGCTAATATTTCGTTATGGTCAGAATCAAGAGGCCTAGTTGTAAACCCTCTTAAAACCCAAGTGTTAATTATAAGTAAAGCTAATTTAAATTACAATGATATTCCTAAGGTTAAGGTTAAAAATCATGAAATAGAATATAGTACTTGGGTGAAAAATTTAGGTATATTTTTTGATGATAAATTTTCTTGGTCAAAACAGGTCTCTCAAGTGTGTAAGCGGGTGTATGGGCACCTACGTCATTTCCATAAATTTAGAACACATACTCCTGAGGCTACTAGGCTGCATTTAGTTAAAACGTTAATTTTGCCATTATTTGATTACGGTGATATTGTATATTGTAACTTAAATGCAGAGGGTATTAATCGCCTTCAAGTTGCCTTAAATAATGCTATGCGTTATGTGTATAATTTGAGAAGATCAGACCATGTATCAAGGTGCTATTTAAAGAGTAATATTTTAAAAATCAAAGAACGTCGAGAATTGCACTTGCTCTCTTTCACACACAAAGTTCTCCATGGTTACGCTCCTGCATATCTCAGAAATATTTTCACATTAATGAGTGAGGTTAATACCAGAAATACGAGAAAGCATGAATTGTACCTCCATGCTCCTTTTGCAGGAAGAGATGTACCTAGCTCCTCGTTAAGTGTGATATGTTATAAACTGTGGAACGAGTTGTCGGGATGTCTTTGTATTAATCCGCTCAAAAATGCATTTAAAAATAAAGTTGAACGTATGTTGATGCTAAGATATATTCATCCAAAATTCTAATAAAAAAAAAAAAAAAAATTATATGTATGTGTGTATGTATGTGTATGTATATGTATATATATATATATGTATATATGGGTATTTCAAATTTTGATAATTAGAGTTTTGTTAATTATTCATACGGTTGGAAGTGGTGTATAGACGAAACAAACAAGGTTTATCAGTTTATTGATGTACTATAGTCTAAAATTGATATGTATAAAAAAATGAAGTAAATGGGTATTAAATGCATCTCAAAATGTTAAGGAAGAATTAAGTTTGAGTATTGATTGGTGCATCATTATAGTATTACCAACTAATGGGGGAGCAGCTGTTTTGGGGCCATCTTTTGCCGATTTTGCTCGCATCCGCTTCCGTTTCGACATGCTGCGTATTCGTAGTAATTAGAAACGGAGGCGGGTGTGGGTTGAGTCTTGTGGGGTTGGCTTCGGCATAGTTGTTTCATTGTTGGTTAATTTATATCGTTGGTAACGCTGTTGTGTGCAATGTATAATTCTCCCTTATTTTGTCTATTTATTTGTTTGAAAATGGTTATGTGTATTAAATTGGCTAAATATGCTCTTTACCTCAATATCTCAAAAAGCGTCTCCTATGATATTGTTATGTTGTCAAATATCTGTTGTTAATCTGTTATGTAAAAATGTATTGTTCTGGTCAAGGTTCATATAATACGGTTGAAAAAGCCGTGTATGCGCCTTAAATAAAGTTATTCTATTATTATTATTATTATTATTATAACTTAAAATACAGAACAATTTAATTTCTTTCAGCAGAAGATCTAGCATCCAGTATTACTTATCGAGGCCATACAAAATTAAGGTATGATAATACCAAGCAATGAGTTTGTAATCCTTGCTTTATAATGTGTAACATTGTGACAATGCCGAGAGGATTAAAAGAAGCAGGAAAAAGAGAGAGAGAGAATCTATCATTAAGTACTTAGAAATCAATATTGGAAATTTTTGGTAATAAAATTGAATCTTTGCTCGAATCATTTCACACATAAATTTTGATTTCATTAAAAAAACATTACCTATATATATAGTATAAATTAAATGTTGAAAATTGTGTATTTTTAAAATCAGTGTCTTAAATATACAAATCCTGTGTACGATTAGTTGCAAGTTAAAAAATAATTACATTCTTACAACTTTCTCTCTTGCTCTCTCTTTCATTTATGTGTACTTTATAATTCATGTACTGTACGTACATACGCCACATAAAAAATATAATGAAAACTTTTTAATATATATATATTTTTCAGATACTTTTAATAGATAATACAAAAAAAAAAGGATAAATTTATTTCCTTTTAATCTACTTAAAAAAATAAAAACTGTGTTCAAAATGTTCATCTTAAAATTAAAAAAAAAAAAAAAAAAAAAAAAAAAATCTGTATAGCCCTTAAATATGAAATCACAAATAGAATCAAGTAATAAAAATAAATGCAAACAATGTTTCAAAATATTTAAATAGAAGTTGAAGTGTGGGTGTAACTTCAATGAAATTGATATTATATTTATATATATACAAAAAAATTTGTATCATAGTTTTGTCATTATAAAAAGAGAGTTTGAAATAAACACTCATTAAAATATTCACACAAATAAACTTTGTTATACGTAAAAATAAATAACGAGTTGCTAACGAGCTTATTATCTAACTGTGAATCATTTTTCTTTTGTTTTCATCGGCACAGTGAATGTAATAATACATAAAACTCTCTCTAGGCATTTAGCAAGTTGTTTCAAACTTTTGATCACTTTTTATGTATAAACCACGATGGAAAAGTTAGTTTTAGACGTAAAATAAAAAAAGTTTATTGATAACAGATTGCAAACTCTGGTTTAGAAAACTAAAGAAAACTGAGTGAAAAAAAGAAGTAATAATAATAATAAAGAGATAATAATATCAAGCAAAAAAGAAATTGTGAGTCTGAAAAATATAATAGAGAAAGATAATAAAAACAAGTATCCCACAACTTATATTTCAAGTTTTCACGTATTTCAAAAGCATATATTTTCAATGTACATTTTTAATATAAAAATAAAAACACTAAAAACAAAATCAGTATTATTCATAAATAATAATAATAATAATAATAATATCAAATGGACTCACATGTAAAACATTGATAAAGCTTTTAAATTTAGAGTTTATAACTTTCAAAACAACGCAAAATATTATATTTTATAACATTCCAATTGAAACTAATAAAATTGATTTAAATATTTTATACATGAAAAAATAAATTTAAAAAAATATAAATATATATGTTAACATTGTGCTATTTTTGTATACATAAAAAAACCTATTATAAAACATAAAATTGAAAACGTTTCACTTGATGTGCTCTGAAAGTAAAGTGGTAGGTAACATTTGTTTCAATCAAACTTTGGCATTTTGCTGCTTATTTATTTGACTTATCCACACAGACATACGGAACTTTTCTCTTTCTTTACATTGCACACTTTTTCAGCTTTAAGTCTTCGGTACACACACACAAATGTTATAAGAAGTTTTATGAATCAACAAAATATTACAACTGCAATCAATATCAATCAAATGAAAATATAGCTAAAACTTTTTTCTTTTTTTTGGCAAATAATTATTTAAATTAAAAAGCAATTGAAATTTTAAATAAACAGTCTTAACAACCTCAAGCAACTTACAAAGAAATGAAATTAAAAAGTTAAAACGAATTAGAAAAGTTAAATTACTAATCTGACTAAAGCAACATTTGTTAATAAAAGAAAACACTTAAAACAAGATTAAGCAACTAAATGAAATTATAAAAACAACAAGGAAGAAAATAAGAGCAGATTATAAACTGAATTTTTTCACTATAATTAAAACACCATCATCACGCTAGTAATTTATAATCAAGTTCTTATTATGTACTTTTATTTTAAGAAACGTTATTTCTTCTTTTTTGTCAACTTTATCAAAGTAAATTATGTTGAATTAAATTACACGACGAATGCATGCACTCTTTGAAAACTACAGGATCAACACGACATTATTATAAGAATGTCACAAACTTAAGACAAAGGGAGACAAATTAAAAAAAAAACAAAAAAAAACGGGAAAAGATGAAAAATAAGCAAAAGGAACCAACCCTGACTTACAATTATTGACTTAAAGGTTTAAATTATACATAAAACATGTAAAATAATTAAGATGAAACCAACAAGAATCACAGCTCAAATAGAAATAAAAATATATATGAAATATTATAATAAGTAATTAATATTTCTTTTTTTATTACATATTAATATATAATTAGCACTAGAAGCCTAACTAGAGCTCTCATTATGTTTCTTCTTTTTCTTTGAATAATGGATGTATTTGATTTAAGTATATACCACGAGTCGATTAGACTGGATTTTGTCGGGACTATATAATATAGTAAACCAAAACAAACTAGAACATAATAGTAAGAACAACAAAATCAAATACACGGATGAAGGGAAATGCAGTTCAAGAAAAATAGTTTATGAGAGAAAAATTACGACAATGTCAATATTAAAAAAAAAATAATAATTATAAAAGAAATTGAGAGAAATAAATAAAAAAAACAAAGGCAATCTACATATTTGCATTATTAATCACAAAATAAAATGTTATAAAAAGCTTTTAAAAAGTTTCATTATAAAATTAAATACTAGATGTATAAAAATTTCAATAATGTGGTCTTGCTGAAACTATTATATATCCTCAACTTCAGTTTATAGCTACGGTTTTTTCCTCTCAAATCTTGTTGAAATTAACTCTCAACAAAATAATGAAATTTAAAAAAAAAAAAAAAAAAAAAAAAAAAAAAAAATACAACTAAAACATTAGTTTATAATATATATAAATAAAGCAAGAATATGTTAAGAGAATGTTTAAGTTTGTAATCTCATTTTATTATTTTTACTTTTTACCTCTTGCCAGTCTTAACACTTCAAGCTTTGTTTCTTTAATCCTTAACACTTTATAACAACTGATTTATTTTTAATGCTAAAATATTAAAAAGCTTTTTCTTTATTTTTACAACGCTATTTTTTATGTGTTTTTAAAAAGTTTACCACATTTTATTTTTTTAATATTATTATTATTATTTTTTTACGTTTTGTTTTTTAAAGCAATTTAATTATTAAGAATTTCATGGTATGTTTCAACTTAGACGTTTTAATGATTTATAATATTACATGCTATATCTATATTGTGAAATGTTCATGCATATTATAGTAGTATGCTTTAATAAAGCTAAGTAACGAAACATTAGATATTTATAAATAATATTTTGACATGTTTTGATTGATTGTTTAATTTTAATTTATATATAGGCTTAATATTTGAAATCAATGTACGAACAATTTTGCTTTTTTAAAGTGATTAAATATTTTAAGTTAGGAAATACCAACGGTACCTTCACCGTATGCAATCTTTAATTAATTATAGCTAAAGAGACTATTTTTCCATCAGTAATAATTTAAATACGTTTTACACTTAACTCCATGGGAGTACGTATAAGGCCGACGCAACCGTCAATCGGTCACCTGAGCGATAAAGGTGCGACAACTATCGCTGGCTCGCGATTGGCTTAGCGCAAAAGTTAGACCAATCGTAACTCTAGCGGTCTATGTCGCAAAAAGGACGGCTGCGTCGGCCTTAAAGTTCAAAATTAGGCCGAAGCAGCCGCCAATCGCTGCCGGAGCGATAACCGTGCGACAACTATCGCTGGCTCCCGATTGGCTTAGCGCAAAAAGTTAGACCAATCCTAACTCTAGCGCACTCTAACGGTCCTTGTCGCAAAAAGACCGACTGACGGCTGCGTATATACGACGGACAACAGTGCAGTGACGTCGTGGTCTTATCGCATTTTTAAGGTAAGTCACTTTTCTGAATAGATAATCTATTATTATAAGTCTTGTGGGAAATGCAATAGACAACTCATAAAAATGAAGAACTGTTATAAGGTCAAAGTAACACGTTACCGTTGATATAGTTTTACGTTTCTAAAAAGTCAATATAAGACCTAAATAATGTAAAGTTCTAAAAAAAAAAAAAAAAAAAAAATGGTATACAGTTTGTAATAGTTTCAAAGTTTTTCAATTTCCTACGCTAAGTTAACGAGGAATGACAACAGGAAGTACGCTAGAGAATATGCAGATTGTGTCACTCAGTTGCTGTTAAACATTGAAGGTTTAAATGTGAAACAAAAACAATCATGATCGTAGAGCGTAAACTACTTTTAGCTATTCAAAACAATAACTATATAAATTTTGACCTACAAGACTGAAATAATAATGCTTTACACAATTAAATTAGAATGGCAATCTTTAAGATTAAAAAATTAACTAAAAAAATAATATAATATAAAAAAAAAAGTGTGTTCAACAATTTGCATACCCTACAGGATACAATACATTCATGCCTATTCTGCCTCCTAGCATACAAGATAATACTAGCTTTATATAATACAGCTTCACTTTTTAACGTGTGTAAAAATACCATAATAGTGTAAATAATAATATACATTTTGAATCAATATTATACGATACTCCGTTCTTTAAACTACACACAAAAATTTGAGCTTTGAAATTATCAGTTTGTTAAGTACACCTGATCATGATGCCACGACCTGTTACGCTCAATTATCGTATGCAGTTTATAGAAAGAACTCATAAGTGAGTTCTGAAAAGTCCATGTCATTTTGATCATACAATGAGCAAAATTTATCGCAACCAATCACAGTTTTTAAAAATGAAAATGAGTTCTTCACCACACAACAAGATAAACCCAGCAACGTGTGATTTATTATAGAGATGAATGAATGAGATGAGGTGGATTGGTGAACCGTTCCGAGATATCTCTGAATTTGCGTGGGCCACTAATCAGGTCTAGCAGGAGACTTGAATACACCTGTCACGTCTAATCAACTGTCATGCCGTTTTACCTGTGCCACATTGGCATAAGTACGGACATCAACTCTCGGAGAAAAATTTGTATAGGAGTACGAGAACGCATATAGTGCGAATACTACGTTCAAATGAACTTGTTCAGGTGGGGAAAAAAATTCAGTGACACTAACATAAAATTTATTTATATGGAGCAATCAATTTGTGGTATTTGCTATGATATCAATCGTACAAGTTTTGTGAGAGCTTCAATCACATAAGGTTGACTCTCTGTCAGAGTTAGGTCAGTGTTTACTTTACAGAACGTACTCCGATACTGCGTATTCAAAACTTTAAAACAAATTGGATTTTTATTTATATCAATATCAACTTTGACATTTTAATTTTTTTTTTTTTTTTTTTTTAGTAAGAATTTTTGTAAGACATCCTTTTTTAAACATTCAATATAACAATATAACATCGATAAAGCATCTTATTTTATTGGCTAGGTATTTCATATTACACAAAATGCTAGGGAAAATTGTTGTAACTTTTATTAAATTTTCCTAAAAGCCATATATATATATATATATATATATATATATATATATATATATATATATTTATAACAAATCTTATTCTCCGACGTATGGAAATTGGGAATTCTGCAGTGAAGGTAGAGTGCTTTCACCTCGCAACAATGTGACATAAAAACTCACTCAAGTTTGCATTATTTACGTATGCTGATATTTTGTTAGGCAGAAAATAAGATTGTGTGTGGATAAAACACGCAAAAAAAAAAATAATACATTCTTTTTCACTTTTAATGATATTTTAAGATCTAGCTATAGGCAGAATTTTTTTTTTTTTTTTTTTTTTTTTTCGATTGACGATTTAAATTTTAAAGAAGATAAAAAAAAACTAATAATTTCTAACTTTTAAAAACTATTTTTTTACTTGTTACTGTTTTGGTAGCGTAGAAACAAACTTACACAATAATAATAGCACTGTACGATAATCAATACAATAATGTATAAAATATATATTGTTTCTATCATATCATGCATTTTTTTTTAAAGAAATTTCCGGAGAATTGATTATATATCGCTTTATGTTATGGAACTGTATATTTATATAGGACGGGAATTTGATCCTTTTTTCGTTCATAGAAAAATATTTTTTAATAATAAAATTTTAATATTAATAATGCTTATAGACTTTATTTTAAAGATATTTCTTTTGTTAGGTTATCATAAAACATGTAAGTTTAAAAAACTTGAATTTCTATAAGGGTCACTCTAGTCTACACTATTAAATTGCCTTACGGTGAAGATCAATTTAATAGTGCTGTTATAAACTGACGTTAAAGAGCCATGAAAAAAAAAAAAAAAAAAAAAACGCATCGTTTTTTACACGTGGGAATAGAGATGATTTCCTCTTTCATAAAGTTAGCGCAGTAACGCAATTTCCTCCACCGAACTGCCATGTGTGCCTATAATGTAATTTTTTGTTCAGAATTTGAACTGATAAAAAAAAATGATTTTTTTTAACAAAAATAGAGAAAAACGTTTTCTTTTCTTCTAAAATCGTTGAGATTCTCTCTATTCTCTCTCTCTCTCTCTCTCTCTCTTTCTCTTTCTCTTTCTCTTTCTCCATTGCATGTAAGGTTAGTCGAGTTGTAATTTATAAGAAGAAAAGAAGTAAATTTGAGATTGGAGTTAAAATAAGAAAAGTAAGTTCTCTTCTCTTGGAAGATAATTGTTCAAACCACCAGATAAACAATGAACTTAATTACTTACGAAGAAATAACATCTTTACTTCGGCAAGAAAAAAGAAATAGTAATATGGGCTTACCTTCTAACGGTCTACCATTTATACTAGTTTTAAATTAAATTTTCATAATGCAAACTACTAAAAAAAAAAAAAAAAAAAAAAGTAAAACTTGTGCGGTTAGAATATGTTTTCTTTTCTTCTTATACCGTATAGCGCACGTTTCCCCTCTTTTACATTATTAAACGTGTTATTTATTTTTGTTTTTATTTTTTAGTCTTCTTATTGCCACCTGCCTGATAAATTTTTGAAGTAAGGGCGCTACGTTCCAATTTCTAGTGTTTCTTATATTCACTATGGAATAAATAAATAATTTATCTTATATACGTTTGACACTAATTTACTTGAAATAGTACTCTGTTTTAAACATTGATTTAGTCTTATGTTTACCACTAAATTTAACATTGCTCTATAGTAAAACTTTTATTATTGTGAATCTAAGTTTTATAGGTAGTATTGCAAAAAAAAAAAAAAAAAAAAAAAAAAAAAAAACGTTTGTATCTCAACCCCTAAAGCGTCCAGCAGCAAATAACGTCGAAAATGCTTACTCTACATGATATGTAATATGTGCACGTCTATTGTTTACTCATGTTCAAATAATACAATATATTCAATTTGATCACACAATGCAATAAATTTGATTGCCTGCAATCTCAGCATAGTGCGAATATTGCTTCTAGTGATCAGAGGCTATTTAGAATATATTTTAATTCTTTGCTTACATTAATGTACGTACAATCTTACGTCGAGTGAAGGTGGATTCACATATACATTGATTTATTACAACTTTGAGCAGCAAATTGTTTAATAATATATTATTTTAAATATAAATAATTAATTTGCTGTGCAAAGTTGCAACAAATAAATGAACATGTGAATAGACCTAAAGCTTCCTTTACTATGACTATGATATTTAAAATTATAACGATAATGTACATAGCTTTTTAATTTGAACTCATCATATAATTCCATTTTTGTTCTCTCAACTCATATTTTCTAATTGAAACGTGTTGAAAAAATTTAACACACATAAAAGATAAGTATATAAATGAACTAAATTTCAAAACGTTTTTATACAAATTAAATTATGAATAGAAAAAAGGTATTAGCACAAGGAAGGAAAATTCTGAATGTTTATATAATAACTCAATTCATTTTCAAAATATGAATAAATTATATAAGGATGTTATAAAAAAAAATTTCCTTCTTGTGTACCGGAAAATTATCTGTAACATAAAAGATATTTCTTTCATGCTTTTATTTTACATAAATATTTTTATTAATTCTGAGCTTTAAAATCCATTGTATCTTAAATAATGTGTTGTGTACCATTTTAGCAGGTAACAAAGCTATTTACAAAATCTTTCAGTAGATTAATCTACCTATCATTTTTTCAATAAAAGTTTATGATAAAGTAAAGATAAAGTGATTAATATTTTTTTTCCCCAACATACATACATCGTGAATCTCTTACTGTTTTATCAAAAGTCAATATTTACTTTTATTTTGTAACTGTGGTGTAGTTTTTGGATTAACTTGTTGTCGAGTTTCTCATCAACTTTTATATCTTTCTCTTCTCTCTCTCTCTCTCTCTCTCTCTCTTTTTTTTTCTTGTTTACAACGTTATTTTACGAGACTTTGTTATATATTTTATTATTTATCCTCCTTCTCTCTCTCTCTCTCTCGCTCTCTTTCTCTCTCCAATCACAGCACACGTGTATTTATAACAAAAGCAATAACGAGTAAACATTGATTATGATTCAACAAATATTGGTTGTTATACTGCATACCTATATATTTATATAGTTACCAGTTGGTTCTGTTTTTACATAAAATATATTTCATTATAATTATGATACTCATTTGAATATCATGGCTTTTATATTAATAAAACTTATTTCCTTGTACACGAAGAAGGAATAATTATTAAATATATTATTATTTTTTATACAGTATACTGTATATTACTGTATATAAATATATTATATAGTTTAGTACAATGAAAAAAAAAATTAGCTTTATATTTCACCAACATGAATACCCAAGGTTTATAAGCCCTGATGAATACCGTAATTACATTATGTTAATTTTCTACATAACAGAACTTATTCAGCATATAATAATACATGCGTTACAATGCCTAATCATAACATTAAAACTCTGGAAGAAAGCACATACTATCAAACAGCAAAATTTTGTAAATTTATATCAATAATTCTTAGAGAAATGAAAAGAAAAAAAAATGTTAAAAAATGTTTATATATATATATTATATATATATATATATATATATATATATATATATATATATATATATATATATATATATATATATATATATATCAAACCTCTAGGTGAGGTACAACTTATGCTAGTTATTTACAAATTTACATTGCATTTATACTGAATTTACACTCCCGAGACTTCCGAAACCCTATCATAAGATTCGCAGGCTCTTCCATGGTGGGTCGGCCATGGCCTAGCAATTTCTTCCCGGCATTCGCCTTTACATACCGAGGAAACCATGGAAACCTCGGTCAGGAAGGCGGTAGAGGAATGCCCTGAGATATCCCTTCTACCTCCCGAATGCTCTGTGTATTTCCGGTGGACAAAGCTTACTGATAAACTTTGCCACTGCCGGGAATCGAACCCGTGACCCCTCGCGGACGAGTCAGACACACATCCACTAGACCACTAGAAAGTTAATTATATTTCTAAGGAACATTATAATGTTAAAGGCTATTACAATGAAAATAGTAAACCTAACAGGGAAATTTTGCTTGAAGTAATAAGTTACCAAAATTAAAAAAAAAAAAAAAAAAAAAAAAAAAAACTTAAATTGATCCAATGTAAATATGTAAATATATTATTTGCATATAGCTTTAATTTTGATGTTAATATTACGAGATAAACATGTAATATGTAACATGTAATGTAAAGAGTAATATTATTGTAAACTGCCCATGCCTAATAAATAAATAATAATTATTTGTGTGATTCCAAAATAAGAACATGCAAAGTACATAGGACAAGGCAGTATGTACTGCAGCGCAAATAACGTAAACTTTTTTTCGTCTAAATAACCACTAAATTATTATTATTTTTTTTTTAATATATAAAAGTTATTGTTTATGTTACATATAAAAAGATACAATTTGCTAAATTGAAATATGCATAAAACATAAAGTGTTACGTGGCTTCATTGTTATATTATCCATAACAGTAACGAACCATATTATGTTGTACTGAATAAATGTTGCTAAATTTGTATTTTAAACCATTTATTTATATTACTTTTTTCATGTACCAAGTAGGATGGCAACATTTTTAATACAAGGGGAAAAAAGTAAGAAAGGTTACATGTAGCTCAGATTTAAAATTTAAAGAATAAATTGTAATCAATGAGTGCTCTACGTAACTAACAAGTTTCATTTTGCCGAGTGTCTCAATTATTGTAATTTTTGTTTGTTTATAATTATAAATCACTGGTTTTACTTTGTAATCATTAATCATGCATGAAAATTATATGTTTTTAGTTTACAGTTCGTACTGCTATAACTTTTAAAACATTTATGATACCTACACATATATCTGAATAGCAAATATGTTTATAAATTCAAATACTATTTAACTAAGCAAATTATTAAAATAAAACAAAATATTTTAGTTTCAGTTAACTTCAAAGAAATATTATTTTATGACTATTTTGATTTCCTTCCTTTTTAAAATAAAATTAAATAAGTACATAAATATCCAATTTAGGACTAAGATCTGTCAACTGGGGTACCTTGTTACATTATATGATAATATAATGAAAACTAAGGAATATATTTTCAATAGCAATTTTTATCTCTTTGAAATAACGTTGTTGTTTTTTAATGTTTACAATAATAAATGAAGTATTATTACATACACGTAGAAAGTTAATAAATTTATCGCAAGTGAATTCAATAATATTATTCATTTCAAAGAACTGAATTTATGTTTTGTTTTTGTTTCATTTTTAATAAAAACATAAATTTATAACTTAAATTAATTTTCCATTCACTCGAGTATAGCAAAAATTAGTGGTATATTTATTTAAAATACAATTATTTGTAACAATTTTTATAACGTTACATATTTATATAATATATATACAGTATATATATATAATATATATATACATATATATATATATATATATATATATATATATATATATATATATATATATATATATATATATATATATATATATATATATATATTGGCCAATAAATTAAATTATTATTATATGTTCACAGAGTTAAAAGGAACAAAAAAATTGTATCACAGTGTTTATTTGCGTTAACA